>JARUHQ010000007.1:4398117-4946054 GCA_029955515.1 Chrysomela aeneicollis
GAGTAATTTGTGTTTTTCAGCGGATCTAAAAGCCAGCAGCCTGATAAATAATATATGTTTAAGTATTTGCCTCGTCGCCATGGCAATAAGTAAACTTGACAGACCAGATATTCGCGTTTTTATCCTCGTCCAAAATGAAATCGTCCTCTTGTGGCATTGAATCCATCACACGCTTGTGCTTTGGAACAGGAGCCCCACATTCTAGTTGGCTGCGTGTCCACTTTGCATGTAGATAAGATAGCAGTGGCGTAAAATGATATCCATTTGAATGGGCAGGTCGGTACACGACTATATTATACCCGATGCACAACCTGAATTGCTTTTATTCATAATTAGCTTCCACTTTTCACGTGGAAAGGTGATTAACAGGACCGGGGCACGCGAAATATGTCTCCTAACGATTAGAGGCGCCAATGGGCCATAGATTACTCGAGTTGAATTACTCCTATGAATTCAAAAAAAAAAAAAATCGGAGATACCGCCTATTTTGTCTCGAAAATGCATCACCATTTGACATCACAAACTGCTATTATAAACATACAGGACTTTCCCTTCCTTGAACCAAAACATCACACAGGAAATAGCTGGGAAGAAATGGATTAGCCATAATTGGACAAAAAATTTTTTGAAAGAGAAAATATAGTCTATCCAATTAAAAATATCAAACATAGTTTGAAATGAATGTCTGATAGACTACGAGCAGAAAACAACTACTTTCCTGGTAAATACCACGCAAAACATTGAATTATATCTGTTCGTAGTCCATGCAACGATTCACACTGTGAATGCAGATCGCAAATGTTTCTTTCTTCCTAAGACGTGACAAATTCACATCGGGACAAGCACGCCTAACAACCTACAGACCGGTTTCGGACTTATTGGCCCTCATCAGTGCAGGGTAGTTATCTGAGTAGAGACCGTAAGATCTCCACTCGAAGCGTTGCCTGTCCCAATGCATTTTCGTCGCGTCTATTTGACCGCACAGAGCCGCGTTCCAACAGACAATTGGAAGTGGCGATATCATGCGGCAGAAGAAAGAAACACTCCAGAAACGAATCTCCCAAGTTACAGAACTTGGAAGTGGCTAAGAGCTCGACTAAGCTAATAAATGAAGAAATGGATTAGCCATAATTGGACAAAAAAATTTTGAAAGAGAAAATAGTCTATCCAATTAAAAAAATCAAACATAGTTTGAAATGAATGGACTGCGAGCAGATATAATTCAATGGTCTGCGTGGTATTTACCAGGAAAGTAGTTGTTTTCTGCTCGTAGTCTATCAGACATTCATTTCAAACTATGTTTGATTTTTTTAATTGGATAGACTATTTTCTCCTTCAAAAAATAGCTGGAAGTTGATAGAACTTATGACAGATATACAGAGGTGAAACAACACTAATTTTAAGAAATGGCGCTCTTGAAATAGGTCCAACCAAACTTTCCTGGATGATGCATTGCAGAACATTGAATTATATCTACTCGCAGGAGATATAATTCAGATATTCTAATATACGTTTTGAGCATTGTCGCGTGTTTGTTATCTCTTAATTTTTCAAGAATTAAATAATATCCCTTGTTGTTACTACAAAATTACATCACTGAAAGTTGCACCTCATTTGAAACCTCATTGAAACGTATTTTTTATTCCATCATGCATCACCCTTGTTCATCTCGTTTGTGTAGGTTTTATCTTCTCAGAAGTTGATACAAAACATATCGTCTTCATATTTTGTGAAGGTTGAAAATCATATTTTCTTTCAAAATTTAGAATTTTCATTCCAAAAGATTTGTATCTATTGCCGTACTGGGGAAATATAAGTTGATACTTCAATGTTTTCGGCCTGAAGAGTTATTCCAAAATCACGGTATACCCACTCGAAAATCGTTGTGTTCATTTATTTGATAATTTATGCCCATTATCGTGAGGAAAAAAAACTTCAAGCCACCTT
Organism: Chrysomela aeneicollis; assembly: GCA_029955515.1. Lineage (NCBI taxonomy): Eukaryota > Metazoa > Arthropoda > Insecta > Coleoptera > Chrysomelidae > Chrysomela > Chrysomela aeneicollis. Next base: position 4,400,065 of record JARUHQ010000007.1, read on the forward strand.
GATCTGTGCCGTTCCTGTTTGCTGATTTCTTAATCAGCTGAAGCTCGTCAAGATGGATATTCTCAATTTCATTTCGGCAATCAATTCCATTAGTTTATTCAAAAATTCGCTCTAATTACATTCCTGACCAACATCTTCGGTAATTATGACATCCTCATTAGCAAGAAATATTTTCTGTTAGCATAATAATTACCAAGCGTCAATGCCTTATACGAATGTGAAATGATGGCTTGATATTACTTAATTTCTTGGGGAGCATTGATATTATTACCCTGATACGAGCTATACAAACGTTCATAATAATGTTTGATTCAAGATCTTTGTTGGGAGATGTCTATCAACATTTGAAAACTGGAGACGTCAGAATGAATAGAATCATCAATTCCGATCATCGATTTTCTCGTTTCACAGACTTTTTTATCAATTTGTTTGAGTGAGAGTCATGGGAAATCTGAGAAAAAACATCGACAGTTAGCTCCAGAAATTAATTTGGTTAATAATCAAATAAATCCTGCCTAAAATATCCTCGAGGTATAAATAATAACAATATCTGAATATAAATCATAAGAAGATGAATGATCATTTAGGCAAATCCAGTTGGAAGAACCAGATATAGAGAAATTATCCACATATTCTGTGTTCATCGAATTATTATCCAATCTAGATACTACCTCTGAATTCACAACTATCAGAATGTTAGACATCCTATAATAAATTCTAGCCAAAACTATAGAAGGACTCTGCAATTTGTTCCAGATATAACTCTAAAATATTCAAATTGACTCCTGCCTTGAGTAATTTTCTGCAATAATACCACCGAAGTGAAGATGGAATATCAATATTCATAAAGTTATTATACATATACCGCTACCAGTATTGAAAAATTTAGTACCAATTCAGAAGGAATGTCTATTAAATATCATACTCGCAGGCAGGCACGTTTCTTGCATTTGCATATCTCCCATGTCGAAGTCATTTGTCCCATCAGTCTTTGCTGCCATTAGCCTATGACACTGTCAGTAATCGATTCCATACTAAACCAGTCGAGGAAGAGTCTCAACCTATCCATTTCTCCTGATAAATATTCAATAGTATTCAAATCAACTTGAAATCTACAGTTCGAAAAAATAAATCGATCCAGCGATATATTTTTGACGAACCACAATAGAGAATATAACATTGATAGCCAAAATGTGAACATAAAAGGATGTTATGGCAAATATGTCAACAAAATACTTTAAAAATAGAAACATCTGACCACAATGTAAGCGACAAGCACATAATATAAGTCTGAATATTTTACAGTTTTCTTCACTAACCAATCGGAGGCTTCCATAGTTAAGATTGTGATTGAGTTAAAATATCATCAGTTTTATTACCGATATTCCAATTTTGGGACATTCTTGTTGGAACATAGCTAAAATAAAGTACGATAAAAAGGTATTATACATTTGAGAATTATTTTCCAGCGATTTTCGGATGGTTCATCAGTAAGATATGGGAAGATATTGAGGACAAATCTTACTACCTTGAACATCAAACATGGATATCTTCGAATTCTCATAAGCTTTGAGCTTTTTTTTTTTTCAGAGATCATGTTCCAAAGGCGGCAATAAAAACGACCATAACATAAATTGTTCGTCAGTGATTCGAATCGGCTTCTGAATTTGTTTATTGTAATGAAGTGTGACGTCCGTATAAACACTCGGCTGTGAGTCTTATTTCATATCGAGATAAGAAAGAACTGACTAATTGTTTTTTAACGGCCAACCAGCTGGTCATGGCTAAAAACCTGTTGAAGCGATCATTTTTATTGTGAAACTAGTTGTGAATTCTAGATTACACAATTCGAATATGTTGAATGACAGCTGCATTCTCATCAAGAACAAATAATGTTAACAACCATATAACATATCGTTAATAACTCACAACGTACCTACCTGATACTACCTAGTAGACAACAATTATTGCTATCAAATGGACTGGAGATCTCCTGCAACTCTTTTTTTTTCAGAAATTGATTTCAATCCATCTTCAATGTTTGAGGTGACTGAGGTAGCTTTTATTTTCAGTAGGTACTTACTCTAGACCAAAGTTTCTTAGTATAATTCGTAAATTGTAATGGAGTCGTCCGCGAGGATCTATTAAGAAAAGTAATGATTGGTTGGACAATTCTCACGTTTCTAATAACATTGACAAATGATTATTCCTTTTATGGTATCCCTACAGATCTGTTCTTGGTCAACTTTGATCAACTATGGATGTGGATTGTCATATTCGTTGTTTCAGTACACAATCGACCTGAGTCATTGAAGAGTCATTGAAATTCTGACTCAGAGAACCAACTGTATGGTATGAAAATGTATTTTGTGAACAGTAGCTCTGATTTGACTAGCACTTTGGCTCTGAGATAAACATTTTTGATCAAGGTCGAATTGGGAAATTTTCAACCGTAAACAGCGATTCGCCTTGTCTTGCAAAGTTAAGAAATGGTTGAAGTGAATAAATTCTACATTGATAGAAGAATGATCAGTATCTGTCATACTTGAGTTGGTATAAGAATCCTAGCTTTTCACTGCCTGGAATATTCAGTTATCCTATCTTACCATTTCGAAATAATATTCCTCGAATAGAATGAACAATTTTTTCAGCTAGGTACAGCTTCTCTAGCTCCAGACAAGAAATTTGAGAGTATAATTGAGATAATTTTTGAAGAGATATGATCGGAGAGTCTTTCAGTATAAGTTTCAGTTTAGAACTGAACTCACTGACTATATGAGAAGAACCAACCACAGTTGGTATCCAAAGGTCTACAAATCAATAGTGAAGTGAATCAACAATACCATGGGTAAATACGATTTTCCGACGCGGATGAGCACCTATACACAATTTTCCGACCAATAATAAGAAAATCTGTGGCTCGACCGACTTGAGAGCAGAACAAACAACAGAAATTCGATAAAAATAGATTGAAATCTTGAGCACAACGAGAATCCCACAATTCCAGGGATTTGAATGTCCCGCTAATACCAATAAAAGTTCCATGAAGATTGTTTAAGCAACCGTAAAAGTAACGGGAGACACTGATCCGTTTTTAATTGAAAAGAGAGCATCGGTCTGCTGACACGTTCCTGATTAGATTCGTCAGATAGGTCCTCAAGCAAATCTAGGGTGATTTATATACGGAACCGGACGTCGGTGGAGTTCGAAAAAAAATTTCTAAGCCCCAACACCAGTTGGAGACACACCGGGTCGCTTTTCAGGCTCTAATCCCTTTAATCCGAATATAAACTGAAGGGATGTAGGTGTGAAGATGACTGCTGAAATAGATCGAATGAATGGTAGCCTGGCTTGATGGCTGTCAAGAGAAATGCAATGATTATTCCATATTCAAGCGATTCATTAACTCCTATATATGTTATGAATTTTCTATCGGATACGATGAGAACAGAAACTTGTTGTGTTGATTAACATGGGCTCTAGATGATAAAGCAGTATGAAGTATACTGTCATCGGAAAATATGTGGACATGATGACACATTCATTGATGTGTAGCGGAGTTGGTGCTAAAATAGATCCTTGGGGAACACCGTCGTTGATAGTAATCAGATCAGACGCTATCAACGATGGAGTGACCTATTGAAAAAAACTTTTTAGTAAACGATAGATAAGGTTGTGACGGCGAACCATATGATGAAATATTTTCAAGAAAGTCTTCATGTCATGGACGTCTTCCATATGTGTTAGAAAGAGAAATTAGTCTATCCAATTAGAATATCAAACATAGTTTGAAATGAATGTCTGGTAGACTACGAGCAGAAAACAACTACTTTCCTGGTAAATACCACGCAGAACATTGAATTATATCTGCTCGTAATCCATGCAACGATTCACACTGTGAATGCAGATCGCAAATGTTTCTTTCTTCCTAAGACGTGACAAATTCACATCGGGACAGGCACGCCTAACAACCTACAGACCGGTTTCGGGCTTATTGGCCCTCATCAGTGCAGGGTAGTTATCCGAGTAGAGACCGTAAGATCTCCACTCGAAGCGTTGCCTGTCCCAATGCACCTTCGTCGCGTTTATTTGACCGCACTGAGCCGCGTTCCAACAGACAATTGGAAGTGGCGACACCATGCGGCAGAAGAAAGAAACACTCCAGAACTAAATCTCCCAAATTACAGAACTTGGAAGTGGCTTATAGCTCGACTAAGCTAATAAATTAAAAATGGAAAAGCCATAAATTGGACAACAATTTTAGAAAGAGAAATTAGTCTATCCAATTAGAATATCAAACATAGTTTGAAATGAATGTCTGGTAGACTACGAGCAGAAAACAACTACTTTCCTGGTAAATACCACGCAGAACATTGAATTATATCTGCTCGTAATCCATGCAACGATTCACACTGTGAATGCAGATCGCAAATGTTTCTTTCTTCCTAAGACGTGACAAATTCACATCGGGACAGGCACGCCTAACAACCTACAGACCGGTTTCGGGCTTATTGGCCCTCATCAGTGCAGGGTAGTTATCCGAGTAGAGACCGTAAGATCTCCACTCGAAGCGTTGCCTGTCCCAATGCACCTTCGTCGCGTTTATTTGACCGCACTGAGCCGCGTTCCAACAGACAATTGGAAGTGGCGACACCATGCGGCAGAAGAAAGAAACACTCCAGAACTAAATCTCCCAAATTACAGAACTTGGAAGTGGCTTATAGCTCGACTAAGCTAATAAATGAAAAATGGAAAAGCCATAAATTGGACAACAATTTTAGAAAGAGAAATTAGTCTATCCAATTAGAATATCAAACATAGTTTGAAATGAATGTCTGGTAGACTACGAGCAGAAAACAACTACTTTCCTGGTAAATACCACGCAGAACATTGAATTATATCTGCTCGTAATCCATGCAACGATTCACACTGTGAATGCAGATCGCAAATGTTTCTTTCTTCCTAAGACGTGACAAATTCACATCGGGACAGGCACGCCTAACAACCTACAGACCGGTTTCGGGCTTATTGGCCCTCATCAGTGCAGGGTAGTTATCCGAGTAGAGACCGTAAGATCTCCACTCGAAGCGTTGCCTGTCCCAATGCACCTTCGTCGCGTTTATTTGACCGCACTGAGCCGCGTTCCAACAGACAATTGGAAGTGGCGACACCATGCGGCAGAAGAAAGAAACACTCCAGAACTAAATATCCCAAGTCACAGAACTTGGAAGTGGATTCAATGTTCTGCGTGGTATTTACCAGGAAAGTAGTTGTTTTCTGCTCGTAGTCTACCAGACTTTCATTTCAAACTATGTTTGATATTCTAATTGGATAGACTAATTTCTCTTTCTAAAATTGTTGTCCAATTTATGGCTTTTCCATTTTTCCATATGTGTGTTACGAAGGCAAGTGAATATCCTAGTGTTAATTTATAGTGTTATCCAAACTATCATACTTTTTTATATAAAAATGGCGACATTAAAGCTTGCGGTTTTTTAATGAAAGTCTGTATAAGAGACTCGAGATTTTCTGTGTCATCCCAGAAACCATCCAACAAAATGCTGTGGTTAAGACGAAGCGCAGTTAGTGAGCGTCCGTGCACTCATATTCCAGTTAAAGCACTCCGGGTGTAAACTAGTTTTTATAGCACGTTGGCCGTCCACGGAGAGTGCAATATATTATATAGACCCCCTTAAGGTAGCGCTGGTTCAGGAAAAGTTGTAATTGACTTCTGATAACTAGTTGTGCGCAAATATTGGAATGAAAAGTTTTAATGAAATAACATCCTTCGCCTTGTGGAGGAAGAGACACTGTGCTGCTTGCTGAAGCATGAGTGTGTAATGATAGTGGAAGACTGGGAAGCACTTTGCTATACAGAGAAATGAGAATAAATGTTGTAAGTATCATGGAAAGAAGAACATATGGTTTCTAAATCCATCAGCAAAGACACTATCGGTAGTTGTGGAATTTTAACTTCAAACACTCTTCCAGATGACTTTTTTATTTATTAAGAGCTCCTAATAGACGTAGTAGCCGAAAAAAACAACAAAACTCCACAGTGTTAAGCTAATAAAGCTTATCAGGACATATTTAGAGGAAACATTTTCTTCCATAGAAGTCATTTTTGAAACGTAGATATTTCAAGTATATCATAAAAGTGTATCTGGCAAGAGGTAAGTGGAATTGTCCATTATCCAGGATTACACCATAACATCGTGACAACTGACAGTAGTTTGTTGGTTGGAGATCATCCTTGACGTATGATAGATGTACCTTAATTCACTTTTGATTCACATTCATAGTTTGCCGCATCATAAAAAATAAATTGGAGAATTTCGAAAATGGAAAGGATTCGAAAGATTCCAATTGCCATTTTAGAAAGCATGAATAACATACTAAAACAACAAATAACCTATTTTATGAGAATTCATCTGAAGAAAATTTCTAACTGCCGCCATGTATGTATTTACGTGGAATAGGTCAAAATCGATTCTTATAGCTTGATAATAAAAATATGTCCCATACACGCAAATATTAAGACCCATTATTGAAATTTGAAAACGAACAATATTGTGCTCCAATATTGTATTTCCCTATGTACATGAAATTCGTTGATACGGATGAATCTTATGGTCCATTACAAAACTTTGGGTAATCTTTTTCTCGGACTCTGCCAGTTTTATCGTATCTTCTAACGATCACCTACCATTTCGATTTTATACTCCAGTGGATTATTGTTATACTCTGTTAATCCAAGAGAAATGATTGTTGATTTTATTGTTCTCGAATCCATTAACCAAAACCTTGGAACTTCTCAAACGTTGGATATAAAAATGTCTACAGAATTGAATGCTGAAGATTCACTATGAAAGGACGTTTTGATTTCACCAGCGATTAAACTTTTCCTAACCATCATTCTAATGGTTTCAAACAATATGTAATAAAAAACATCATTTACCGTATTTTTTTTTGTCTCAGATACCACTAATAGCATCTCAATAATGATAAATACGGAGTTATTTGAATTAGACGGAAGCCTTTAGTGAACAATAAAATTATTTTTCCAAATCTGAAATATATCGAGAGCCGTTTGCATGAACTTCCATAAGTAATATTTGGATCTCGACATTTAGATAAGAATATACCTAGATGTTGTTGATCAGATGCAGTTTCTGTACCGAAATTGATATGTTCGATTTTGATTTTATAAATATTTGCTGAAACCAATGAAACAAAAATAACAATGAAATATAATTTGTGGTTGTGAATAAAACAAATCCATTTTTATTCTCCTACCTGATACATATATAGAATAACATGCAAATTAATAGTTAATTTTGAGTTTAATTATAGCAACTGATTATGGAGTCTAAAACATACAAATCTCAACAATTTAGCTATTCATTTTTAACATTATGTCCTTATCTGTCTTCATCAGTTCCGTCGACTCTTTCACTCATATCAGAATTATCACGTAATCTGACCAATCAGAAACCAAAGATATTTGGTATCATCGTGAAAACCAATAATGCACTACAAGATTTTCACTAATAGTGTAGTAGTGTAGTGTTCTACATAAGTTTAGTATTCAGTTATGGATTTTCGTGAAGTCTCGGCCTTATCTATTAAAAAAAAATTCTGACTGGTGCTTATTAAGACCAAAAGTGACGCTTTGTATAAGAAGAGAAATTTATGTTCGCGAGGTTAAGCAATTAGCTTAGCCGAGAGTACGGAGATGAGTGCAATAACAATAGTTAAGCGGTTGCTATTTGAAGAAAAAGGCCATGTCAAAAAAATGTTTACAGTAGTTTCACGAAAATCGACATGTTTGAAAAGTGTTTGTAAAGTGTTGAAAAGTGTTTTCAACAGCTAACTTAGTTGCAAGGCAACCCTCGTAAGTCCAGGACTTAAGGTGAGTTCCCAATGCAGCGTTTTTGCTTCTCGCGTCGCGCGTCGCGCGTCATGCACTCTGATTGGTGAAGCGGAATTCAAAATTGCTGTGCTTCTTTTTGTTTATTCTGATCATTCCCAATGAAAGAATTGAGTGCGGTTAAATAAATGAAATGGAGTCCATAATAAAACAAAAGCGAACAAAATTATTAGTTTATTTCCTAAGAAAACGTTGCTGGTTTATAGGCTGCCTAATCCACAATAATACTGCAATTATTTGAAAACCTCAATAATATGATTCAGGATAACAGCAATCATTTTACTCACTCTCAAGATATCCTCATGCTCTTGCTTCTCCATTTCAGTTGAATACATAACCTAACTAATGCCAGCAGCGAGTCAGTGTCGCAAGAAAGTTGAAAATATTGAACTTTTTCGCTTCAATATTATCTGAATTCCGCCTCACCAATCAGAGTGCATGACGCGCAACGCGAGAAGCGAAAACGCTGCATTGGGAATGCACCTTTATTATATGAGTAGGAAGCTTTTCCGAAATTCCGAAGCACTACTCGGTTGGTTATCGTTGATGTATCCCTTTCAATTTCTATATTCTTCTTCTTTCGAATTGGAAAACAGTGCGTTTATTCGAAATCACTAAATTATCCATTCCTAATAATACAGGTATCCAAAACAAAGTCCTGATGGGAAGTTGACGAAGCAATAATCGAATTGGATTAATTCTATTTAATGGACCGTAATTGGGAATTGTATATAATCCAAACAACCCGAATGCATATTCATCGAGGCAAAGCACTGAGACTCATTTCCCATACGAATAAAATCGTCAATCTCTGTCATCTTAATTCAATTACGAGAGTATTCCATAACTGATCGTCATATCATTATGTGGCAGTAATTAAAATGCCATTTGAACGTCACCAGCGAGAATCGTAACTTTGAATTCAATTGCTGAAAGGTTTTTATATGGCGCAGCCAATGGAACTTGTTTCTATCAACTTCCATTGGCGTAGGCGTAGATATCTCTAGAATCTCAGTTCAATATATGATAGAGAAACAGATCACCGTTTTATGTGAAATACCACCAACTTTCGATTGTTTATATTTTTGAAACATGATCAATGCAGAATGGATCATAAAAGGGCTACAAGATAGTGATTCCTAAAACAATAGATGAATATAAACTATATGAAAAAAATCATACATCAAATGAACTGAAAAGGAATATACAATCTGAGCTATTCAGTTAATTTGTATAAAAGCTCGTTATTCAATGTTATTCAATTGCATACGTTGTAATTACATTGTTAGTTAGGTAATCAGTTAGTTACAAATGAAGCTAAATGAAACTTTGCGTTATTGTTAGAGGGTTAGGTTTCAAGTGAGAGGGTGAGAAATATTCACTTTCTGCACTAACACGAATAAATATTTCATGAAAGTGACAACTGCGCAGAATGCCGATTAATTTTCTGACAGTTGTGTAAAGAACTTGGAAAGAGACACTCAGGATATAAAGCAGCATTATGGTCGCATCATCAGTCTGAAATTATCATGAATAAAGAGATCATATGATTTCGCTTATGATTGGTCGTCCCAGGATAGTATTTATAGAGCTCAATCAGAAGCTCTGAGGAAAGAACGGTTTTAAGTAGGTAGTGAAGATTTTTTTATTGTATATGCCCTTGACCAACCTACGTATTTTGTATTCGTAAACATTCTTCTGGTTTTTTGAGTTAATTTTCTGTATATCTGTTAATCAAGTATTTTTCGTAGGTACCTATTTATCGAGTCAGAATAATATCTCCATAACATGATGCACGTGAGACATTCGAACGCATTCGTAGCTGTCTGTAAATGATACCAATAATAATATGGGGCGTACCATTTGAATGAAATTATATATTTCGCTATCGCATATCATCCGCCTACCACTACATAATATTCAATCGACGACTACGACTGAGTACAACTTGTTTTTATTTACGGCTCTATAAACGTTTTGAGCGCTGGGGCTACGTGATCTTTAGCTTTATCAAACGCAGTACTCTATTCAACAGCTTTATCAATGCCTTTTGTTCTTAGGAATAGTGGCTATTGTGCGGCTAGTTTTTTCGCGGCTTCGATACTTGTTTTTAAACCGAATCTAAAGTACGCACGCTGCGGCATATTCAGTGCTTCAATGGCTTCGTAATGTGGAAGCCTCTGAACATTATTCTTCAGTTGTTTGTTCATTACCGATATTTATTTATTTTATGGGCTGGTTCAATTAAGGAACGTCAATCCTTCATCAACTGAAAAAAATCAACCATTTCAGGCATTACCTCCGTTCGTGGCTCGCAGAACCAAAGCTAGATGCCTGAATGAATCCAAACAATACACTGACATTTGAATTACGTGACAAGTGGGACATATATATTTTAAAGAGTCGTGTAATCACATAAGTTATGTGATAATAAGTTTCCTACGTGTTACGAACACAATTTTATCCATAGCTGTTGAAACTTTCACAATCTATAATAATATAATAGATATAATCCAGCCTTTATTCCTCCACGAACACAATAGGTTTTTCTCTCGTGCATTCGAAAGATAAAAAAAATCTAATGAATTCAACATAAACGTACTTGAACATTAAAATTAACTAATGAAAACACGATTTGCTCATGATTATTTTTGTATAACCGAAGCAAAAATCAATTGTCAGATCAGCGTCCATCAGAAACCTTATGAAGTATGAGGTGAATATTTATTCAAGTGGCAGGTGATTTAGTGACCAAACACATAAAAAACTCTTATTAGCCTGGTCTGACCAGTTGCTACATATATCCTTTCTATGAAACCGTTTACTATCAACTGATCAAAACAATTTTCTTAATATTGTGTCCTTGCTGGGATCATGAAATTTATATAAACACTTTACGAGACCACGACCTATTTATGGCCCCACCCACTATGCCCATATTTGTATAGTGGGGGTGATAGAACCACCGTCATGCCTATCGATCCTAACCAAATATCGCATTTCGTGAAATAGAATTGAAATAAAGCCATCCGGCAAAAAACACTAGATATTATAATAATGAATATAGAATAAAGAATGATTGTTAAAAATTTACTGGGAAAAATCTATCTACTATTCTGTTGAGAACATTCTACTTTGCAACGGTCCATTATTAGTATTAATGATTTAATGAATTGAACACTCTGTACGATAAATATAAAACAAAGGTATCATGAAAGAGTTGCCAAGGAAAAATAAAAAAAAATGATAGGGAGAATAATAAATAAGGGAAAAAAAAGAGCAGATATAGAAGGGTTTTTTTGGAATACGAAATATATATATATTATTGGTTAAAGTACTTGAAAAGATTATAACTCTTAAAAATTTGAAAGAAAAACGATTACATTGGAATAGCAGATACCACATATATATACTAGAAGAAATAATAATTATCCTGATCGAGGCAGTAACTATTTGAAAACATATATTCATGGTACTCACTAGGAGATGGTTTGTTGAAAAGAAATAAGAATCGTATGCAGAGCAGAAGGTAGGAGTTACTATAAGCTATAAGTTCATATTGATCGAGCGGTAGACCTGTGTGAGCATCAGTCAACGTACCTACGACTAGATTCATCTTGGAGATATTATCCGGCCAGAAACATATAATAAAAATAAATTAATATAATATATTGAATCTTGATTGTAAAGGGTTCTGGCCAGAATTTCTACCAAAATAAGAAATACCCTGAGATCGTTACAACTTTGACGGAGTTTTTTCATTGTTGGCTTAGAGGAACACCAGAAGATTTGTAAACTTGAACCGGCAACCAGGTCTGATCAATTTCCGAGGTAATACTGAATGTGTCAGACCACCCGTTGCATTGCTGCTTCGGTCACGGATCAATAAAAAGTAAATCAACGCGAAAATAATATCGTGAAGTTGGAGTCCATAAAATGTAATTACATACTTCACTGACTATGCTAATGCTAGCAGTTTTTCACTGTCGGCAAACCTCGAACCTCTGAACGCTATTCGGACTTCGAAAATCATATCGTTAGAACACAAGGACAGGTCATGAAATTGTTCCACCTTCTGTAATAATTACAGTCGAATAATTTTAAACTAGCTCAGTTGGTTTGGACTTTTATCGGTGGAGTTGTAAGGTTATGATCCTGGTAGTTCTGATGTCTGATGGGGATAGCGTACCTACCTAACTTTATGACATAGTGGTGCTTTGGAAAGACGTTTATAAACGTTAGAATGTAATTTTAATCACTCATTCGAATGTGTTACTTGTCTCAGGTGGATTCCTTCCCTCAACTGTACCAGTGGCTTGCATATATCCTATACAAAATCGATGCCTTCATATATTTCTTATCAATGCCAGTACACCTTAAGACTGTCTTTGGATTAATATAAACCTCCTTACAGATGACTACCACTTAGTCTTCAAATTTTACTACCCTGATTGAGGCATACCCTTCCGAATGTATCGTATACTTCGATCAAGTTTTGCGCATTGAAATAGTATATTACACAACAAGTGTGGAAAGTGACATATTTCACACGAGTAGTCGTTTAGCACGAGCCGCGTAGCGGTGACTGCGGAAACGTAACGATTGAAGGAAATGCACTTTCCAACGAGTTTTGTACACTATTTTTCTACGATTTCAAGTGGTTTCGATTCAATATCAAGTACTGTTTATTTCCATATTCAAGATGGTATTTGAATACGGAGTGTGAATATTCCCATTTTCTATGTCGGTCGTCTAAAAGTTGCTCCGCTTCCAGTGTGATTTCAAGTGGTTTTGCTTGGCCAAAAATTGCGATTTTTGTCAGTTTCAGTTCTGCTAGACCTCTGTGAGTAAGGCAAGCCATTTTTACATTGATTCAATTGGTCATAAATGCACTATAACCTGCATTATTATTATTGGTTCAATCAGAAGATACCCATAGTGCCCAGAGTTTTTGCCGTCCTCCAACAAAAAGTTACAAAGATAAGAACCAGCTTATCGTGAATAGTATCGTACCAGGAGCGGCGTTATTATATATTGTGAAATGGGTAAAGACGATCTTACAAATAAGGATATTTACGCTTTATTAACGGACATAAAGGATACCACGGAAGAAACCAAAACTGAAATTCAGAATCTGAGGCAAGAATTCCAAATCAAGCTGGAAGTATTGGAATCCAACATTCAAACCTTGGAGTCGGATAATGTGTTGTTGAAATCCCGACTATTGGCTGCTGAGAGACAATTACGCAAAAACTCCTTTCTAATTTTCGGACTCAAATTAGACAACACGCCTTTAGTTGAGTTTGTGGTGAAATTCATTTCGGAGAAGTTGAAGGTAAAAGTTAACAAGTCGGAGATAAACAAATGTTACATCAATAAAAGCATTGATAACCATCCTGTTATACTGGATCTTGTGTCAAATTTGAAGAAATCCGAAATTATCTCGAATTTATCTCGTCTCAAGAATACCGGGGTATCATTTCTTGATGACCTGCCATTTGAGGATAGACAGGAGAGGAAATTATTGGTGGCCCACCTCAAAGAGGCAAAATCTAAGAATCTTGAAGCGAAGATTCGAAAAAATACGTTAGTTATTGATGGAGAAGTGTTTACTCTGTCAGAATTGAACGTCAACAACGATCTGCAAAAAAAACGACAACATTCAGTCAACGGTGGTTCTCTCAGGGCTGATTCCCTGAAGAAAACTAGTAATACTTCCCTAAATAGTATTTCCCAAGTCGACGCCTCTGATTTGCTTAGCTCCAAGCATTCCATGATTCTTCGTCGTATGCAGAATTAATTTCATGTGTAACAAGATTGTTATTCCTGTCAATAAAACCATTCAACTTCAGATTAAACATACACATAAATAATACTTTCATACTATATTTTGTTTCCCATTGCGTATAGGTATAGGTATAAGATCGGTATTCGCGTTGCAAAAGATGTTGTTCGCTCACCTGAATTTGAGGTCAATTTTCACAGGGTTTGATGTTCTCGAAAATTATATTGTGTCTAAAAATGTAGATGTATTTGGAGGCTCTGAAACATGGCTGCATGAGAACGTTGACGCTCGCCCTTTCTTTATTGAACAGTACTCACTGGAGCGCGTTGACAGAGATGGTAGAGGTGGTGGAGTTATTTTTTACATAAAAAATACTATCAAATATGAAGTCATTTTGAGAGAAGTATCACAAAGCATAGAACAGCTATGGATCAATATTAGAGCTCACGGAAAATGTTTCATGATTGGTGTGATATACAGACCCCCAAGAAGTTGTACTTCGGAATTCTTTGACTGTCTTGATAATACTGTTTCCCAAATTCTACCTGAATGTGATAAAATCGTGATTCTTGGCGATCTGAATATTGACCTTCTCGTCGAAAACTCAAATACAACCAATTTTCGAAACTTTTTAGAATCTTATGAATTGATTTAAAATTCTGACTGCTATCAATTAATTAACAGTGACATTGCGGAAATATATATACATATTTATTTTTTTATAATTCCAGGGGTTGAACTAGGATCAATTTTAATTGTTTTCAACCCCTTTTTGCAACTAATTCAACTTTTTTTTTTGTTTGTGACTAATCAAATGTATTGTATATTCATATAGTTGCGAATAAATTATTATTATTATTATTATTATTATTATCTAAACCAATTGATAAATGAGCCTACCAGAATTACTGCAACAAGCCAAACTTTACTTGATGTCATAATAACCTCTGCAGACGAGAATTCTCCTACATGTGAAGTGACAAACTTGCATAATGTTTTTGACCACTGTGCAGTTTCATGTCAAATAATGAAGGAAACTTCAGAAAAATCAACGAGATTCATAAAATACCGAGATTGGAAAAACTTTGATAAAGATTCATTCTACATACACATTAACAACTTTAACTGGGATTTCATTTACTCAATTGCCGGAGTCAATGAAATGGTGAGTTTCTTCACAGAAAACTTGAGAATGATTTTTGACATACACTGTCCTATTCGCGAAGCTAGAGTGTCAAAAAAACCTAGTCCCTGGCTTACGGAAACCATAAAAGAAATGATAAAATTGAGAGATAAAGCTTATAAAAAATTTAAAAACAGTAAAAATATCGCTCACTGGAATTACTATAAAGAACTCAGGAATTACGTCAGTGCAGCAGTTCTCAGAGAAAAAAAGGCTTATGTAGAATATGCAATCAGCCAAAAAAACAGTAAACTAACTTGGAATCGGCTCAGATCTTTGAAAATTATAGGCCAGAAAAATTCACATGAAATTCCTCCTCAATTAAGAAATGCTCGCGAAATCAATTCACTATTCATCTCTGTACCCAACATAGATAAAACTGAGGCACAAAATCGGTTGTTGGATAAATACGATGCAAACCCTCATAATACAACTTTTGAATTCACACTGGCTACCTCAAATGAAATCGCAGAATGTATAAATTCCATTAGATCAGAGGCAGTAGGATGCGATCATATATCAAAAAGAATGTTTGAACTTGTGAGTTTTCATTTGATAGAGTATTTAACACATATTGTCAATGCAGCTTTGATGTCAGGCTGGTTTCCTGATCCGTGGAAGTGTGCGATGGTGCTTCCCTTGCCCAAAACTGCGAATGTTTCATCATATTCTGATCTGAGGCCCATCAGTATCTTACCAATGCTATCTAAAATACTAGAAATGATTATGAAAAAGCAAATTTCAAATTATGTTTTCACAAGAAACATTATTCCTGTTTCACAGTCTGGGTTTCGGAAGCATCATAGCACTACTTCTGCTCTAGCCTGCATCACAGATGATATTCTGACTAGCACTGACAAAAACGAAGTAACTTGTTTAATTTTGTTAGATTATAGCAAGGCTTTCGATACCCTAGACCCCTTCGTACTCGAAAAAAAACTTAGATATTTTGGTTTCGGAGCTGGATCAGTTGAATTGATTGCCAACTATCTGAAACATCGATCGCAGTATGTTGTAGTTGATAACCAGGTATCCGAAGTACAATCACGAACTCTTGGTGTACCACAGGGCTCTATACTCGGGCCGCTACTGTTCTCTATCTACATTTCAGATTTCATCGAATTTATGGAATTCTGTAAAATTCATCAGTACGCTGACGATACACAGCTATATCTTAGTTTTCAGATAGAGAACGTTAAACTTGCAATAGATAATGTCAATAAAGATCTTGCGATATTGTATGATGTATCTTCCGCACATAATCTCAAATTGAATGCTAGCAAATCTAAACTCATTATATTTGGACCCAAAAAAAAGAGAATAATCCTTGCACAACAGAATAACATTAATATAGCAGGCGATGTGATACCAGTCGTAGAAGAATGTAAGAATTTGGGGTTATGGCTAGATAGTGATATGAGATATAGAAAACATGTCAATCATCTCAGTAAAATATCGTACAATACACTCAGGAATTTATACCCGCAGAAAAAAATTCTCGGTGACAATCTTAAACTACACTTATGTGAATCACTGATTATGTCGAAACTCTCATATTGTGATTGCATTTATGGCCCTGCACTTTTGAAACAAGATCAAATGCGTTTGCAAAGGATACAAAATTCATGTATGAGGTTCTCACTAGGCATTCGTAAATTTGATTCGATTAGTCAGTCATTCCGAGATACAAAAAAACTCAAACTTCCACTGCTACGCAAATTACATTTTTTAACCTTCATTCATAAGATCTTTGTTACCCAGGAACCATTATATTTGATAAAAAAACTGAAACGCTTCGAAAACATTAATGATTGTCCAACAAGAAATAGGCGCCTGTTAGTAATTCCCAAACATTCTACCACCATCTTCCAACGTAGCTTTTCATACATGGCTTGCACGCTCTACAATACGCTACCTCCAGAGTTCACAAACTACTCTATACTGAATTTCAAAAAGAAACTGAAAGCTCAACTTCTTTCTACAATGTGATTATTCGAGTATGAATAACGAATATGGCCATGTTTACGGTTTATGCTCTAAGTTTTGCTCCTAGTGTTCATATAATAACGAGTTTATTGATATAATATACTATTTGTTTATTTGAATCCCTTTTGTTATCATTGCTTTTTTCTTATTTCATACAAGTATTGGATGATTTGTTAATGATTCCTTTTCTCTTATCTTTTTATTTTTATTGTTTTTTCTCTCCTTTGCTTCCTTGTGAAGAGGTTGAGTTGAAAAGCACTGTTTACAGTGACACTCCACCTATTCAATCATATACAGTATGTTACATACTACTTCTAATCATGTATCGTGAATGATTGAATAAAGTCCTATTATTATTATTATTATTATTATTAATACTTCTCCGAAAATTCCTCATTATGTGATTAACTTATTGAGTTAGTTTAGTGTGGACAGATTTTATTGATATTGACACCAGCGTACATAAACAACCTTGACACCATAGGCCTGCTAGCGCCAGTAATCACGCAACCAGGAATACAGAACCTTAGAAGTATGTAGTGCGCGAGTTATAACTCGAAATTAGTACTAATTTCGTGTTACAACTCGAAATTAGGCTAATTTCGAGTTACAACTCGAAATTAAGAAAAAAAATATCGCATGTCCGCTCTACGCCTTCGTAACATCGAAATAGTTCCAGCAAAGAGTATAGGTTCCAGTTTTAGTGAATTCAGAGGTTATTCATCAGACACATCAAAGTTGATGCCAAATCAAATCCCCGTGGAACCTTGAAGGTATGGTTTTTCGAGAAGATAATAATTATCAAGTAAATATGAGTTTATTGAGACGATTGATTGGACCTACGTTTTTCACATTGATATAATGAATCAGATCAACTAAGAGCTTCTACTTCTCTGTTTCAAATGATTTCCTCGATGCTGAAAATATCATACCCTATAATAAGATGAAAAAACTCGACAGGAAATGACTACCAAGAATTTTCCACGTGTTACGCGCCTTATAAATGACAATAAAAAATGACCCTCAGAGAAGGATAAATGACCAGGACGTTTTACTTACAGTTATAGTAAATAATGGTCCCAATTCAGCCACGATAGCGGATTTATAAAACCGAGTAGGTACGGATAATCCCACAAGCTCAAGCAAGATCACGCAATAACACAATCAGCATGTCGTGTATACGAACGGAGTTTTGATATCGTTATCAGTATTCTTAGTAGAATTAGAGTAAGGTACTTACCTACATCTGTCGAAGTGTGCTACCAAAGATATACCGAATAAAAATAGAAATCCGAATCCCTGATTCCACATGCAGAGTCATTGTACAGGGTGTTCAAGTCTTTTTCATCTATTGTTCAATTGTTTTTTTAAATCATTTCATGTGTTTTTTTGTTGAATTCATGATATATTAGTTTATCGTTTATTTAGCTGAACACTAATTACATGGCAGTTTACAATTAATACAGCACAAGTACAATTTTCTAGGTAAAACACATTACAATAATAATATCAAACAAAATAAAATAGAAATAAAAAGTGGCATACCTAGTAGAATATGTATAGCAAGATATTTTACTAGTCGAATTTACACTGTTAAAATCACTTTAAAAAAAATAATAACAAACAAGCAAAATATACAAGAAAAAACCCCTGTATTACCAAAAAGTCAACTATTTTTAACTTTGCTAATAGTTATCAATAATTGATCATTATTGCTGCTGGAAGTAATATCGAATCATTAAGTACCTTTTTAACTTAGATTTGAATATATTTATTGAATCAGCACATTTAATGTCATTTGGTAATTCATTATAATGTATAAGGCCTCTGAAGAATACTGAGTTTTGCGTTGCACTTTTAGAAACAGAACTATAACATAGAAATTGTTTCTATTTCTAGTTTGGTAGTTATGCACGTTGTAATGAAGCTTTTGTTGTAAGTAAGAAGGCAATAATCCTGTTTTCATTTTGTGTACAAATATCATGGCATTATATAAAAAACATTCTTTTACTGGTAACCACTGTAATGTTTGTTGCATATCCAAGATAGGAGTATACTTAGAGCAATACAATAGTCTTATCATCGCTCTATTTTGCATTTTTTGCAATCTAGAGATTTCGTTTTGATTCAACAAGAACAGTACTGTAGAACAGTAGTTGAATTGTGGCAGAATGATAGTGTTGAATATTACTACTTTAGTCCATTTTGATAAACCGTAGGAACATCTAAATAAATAAGCTTGTATGCTATAATTTTAATTATACAATTATATGGGGACAGAATAATAGATGAAGATGTAAAAAGAATTATGGACAACAAAAATATTATTTAAAGAAAACACCCCATTATATTTTGTTACTTTTGGATAAAGTATATTTTTCTGATTTCAATAAATATATCATGTTATCTCTATAATGGATTTCGAGATATTTGACCTTGAAATTCAGATTTTATCTGGATTCTATGTACAGGGTGTCCTGTCATATTTCGACCCCTACCTACAGCTACGTGGTGGACAAAATCATAAAATTTAATAGTTGCAGGGTTAACCAGTACTACCCTTTGGCACTTCCAAAATGAACAAATGCGAATCGCAAAGTTGAAAATATTACATATTTTTGGAAATGGAACACTCCATATATTTTCGACTGTAATGAAATACTTTTTTCTTCTGTTCCCAAATATATATAGTTTGCTAATGTTCCCTCAAACCGTTTTTCACTTATTAAAATTTCAATATCGAATCAAGATAAGCAATATGTAAATCAATGGAATACCTTTTTTTCAAATCTGATGTATCGTATTTTCTTCTTCTTATTTTGAATGTCAGAACAATCATCCAATATATATATTTGCAAACAGAACAAAGAAGTCTTTCATTATAGTTGAAACTATTTCATTTGATTTTTTTTCAATTTTGCGATTCGCATTTGTTTGTTTTGGAAGTGCCAAAAGATAGTACCGGTGAAACCCTACAACTTTTACGTTTAATGTTTTTTCCCATCAAGTATAATTGAAGCTGAAGGTAGGGGTCAAAATATAACAGGACACCCTGTATGTATGTCAAAGAAACTACAATATTGTGGTAATCATTAGTATCCATCCTTTTCCAGTTGTATTTCAGAAAGAGTCAATTGAATTTCAGAATAGTCACTTGTATTTCAGAAAGTACCAATTGTATTTCAGAATAGTCAGTTCAATATCAGAAAGCGTCTGAACTATGTCAGAAAAGTCAACTGAATTTCAGAATTCATCAATTTGCATTTCAGAATGTATCATTTGTATACAAATGACTCATTCTGAAATTCAATTGATTATTCTGACATACTTTAGACGCTTTCTGATATTGAACTGACTATTCTGAAATACAATTGATGCTTTCTGAAATTGAACTCACTATTCTGAAATACAATTGACGCTTTCTGAAATAAACTTGATGGTTTCTGAAATACAACTGGAAAAGGTGTAGTAACTATAACATCGGAAGTATGCGCGATACTTATCAGTATTACAGGTGGTCGTAAAAGATTATATTTGTTCAAATTGAGACGTCATTTCGATGCATGAATTGATTTATGCTCATCAATCTCCCGGAGCAACTCATAAAATACCTAATTATTTTACCAAGAGCCAAATGCATAGCAAGTGGGAACCGCTAAACGTCGATTCATCATCCGAACAGCCTAATTATTTCATTCAGCTTGTTTTACATCTCAAACCGTTGATTCGGAGCATAACACAAGTCATTCTTTCACGTAGTGGGTGGCATAAGGAATCTTTTTCCTAAGACAAAAACGCAGCCTCGAATACAGAATGCTCTCCGCAACATAAAGAAGTAATTAGCAGTCTTAGGTCTTATAGTTCCTGTCAAGTGGGTTTACTCTTTCGAACAACAAGGCATGTTTTTTGAAAGCAGTTACAGATAAGAATCGCCAGAAAAACGCTTTCACATAAAGATTTCCGAGTCTTTATGTGGAGATATAGTTGTGCTGCTTCTATTCAAGATATATAGAGGGATTTCTTCAAGAGCTTGCCGTGTCTACTGCGTGTCCTAAAAACTGTGGTTCTATTCAATCCAGCGTTGTGGTTGTTTTCACCATTGTAAACTTTTTATCACAGTATTTTTTTTTTCGAAACAGCGCATTCAATATGTTGGTGAATGGAATCCGAACATCGACAATATTGGACACCCAGACAGTGATCTGAAATGAACAGGAAAATATTCATAATATCATGGGATCAGCATCTGGTATACCCGAGGGTATACCCCACAAAATGTCCTGATATAATTTTTGATTTTAGATATTTTACTAATAGCATGTAACAAGCTTATACAAATCATTATAGCCCCATAATATCCTCAGGTATTCAGGAAATCAATATATTAACATTATTGTCGAAATAAGGATACCTCTCGTTGATGAAATGGCATTTTAACAGCTACTGAATAATTATCACAGTCATAGAACATATTATCTGTAAAATAGTTCAGGCCAGACACATAGGATTACTATTCAAATTATCTGTAGAAAACTCTAAAAAGACGACCATGAAAATATCTGTAGAAGAACTAGAGAAGTCAATGAGTTTATATGTGCAGGATCAATAGCTCTTTTGTCGATCCATATAATGAAGAAGCCTCAGCACACCTATTTTTGAGCTGTAATCCAAATATGTAAACAATACTCTATGACAGATCGAATCTGCGCTTTCTAGATAATGAGAAGCTGGATAAAATGTTAAATAGCTCTTTGAGATTAGGTACAACACTATTAACCAGGAAGGAGTTTCTTACCTGTTTTGGAATGGGTTGAAGTTTATTCGAAAAGGTGAACAACCTGCGAAGACCTTTTGCTTCTAGGGCAAATTTCTTGATAACAATTTGTGGAACACTGTTTGAGCCCATAGCCTATTCGGTAACAAAATGTACCTGTCAGATTGAAAGTGTGTTGGCAAAAGATAATTTCAGGAATACGACTACCTATATCGATGGTATGGATCCAAGGTGGATGTTGCTGCAAATATTTTGGCAAAAATGTCTTCTTCTTGTGATGATGTTGTGAATGGTGCTGACAAAAAGTTGAACATAATGATATAATGATATCTATCACTGCGAGCACTGACAAACAGGAAGGAGTGTTGAGATTTCAACCACAGCTAGCAGTGACACACTTTATATTCTTTATTTCAGATTATTCCAGGAGAGATAGCAGTTGTTGGTTCATCAAACTGTTTTCCATTGTATAGTATCTGTATATAAGAAAGTGAAAGAGTTCATCAGAATATTCTTCATGGTAGTATCTTTCACCCAAAGCATTATCTTGATTCCGAGATATAAATTCCAATGTATAGGTGTGATATGAGCACAAATCCAACGGTTTTGGGCAAAACAGCGAAATTACCTCGGAAATTACTAATTCGTAACTATTAAAGCATGAAATTGATAGGCCAACCCTCATTGTTCACTGAATGAACCAAAGCTTCGTTCCAGTTTAACTTGGACGATTTTTTGAATGACTGAACAATGTTTTTGGCACCAGACCTTGATATGATGAATTTGCGGTCATTAAAGCGCTGATAGGCTATTTGTAATGTTCAAAATAAATATGGCGTTCAGATAAAACTACTTCCCAAAAATAATAAAACACAGTGACTGGGGCATAATACCAACGATAAAAATTCGTATGCGACTTTTCAAATGTGGTATCTATCACTCGACCCACCACGAAAAATATAGAACTGAATATCAGAATTTTGTTTTGAGTATCGAAACACCGGCTGTATGGTGTACTGATTTAAATCTACTTTACTGTTAAGTCTAGGCTACGAACAGTTCCCTGAGGAGCAGTACAATGAAAACTTTCCATAAGGGCCTCCCCTGATATATTCCGTTCCCCTACTATTTTCAGCCGTCCGAAAATCCCTTAATGGATTTTTCAGTTTCACAACCCTTCAAGGCTTACATCTGTGATTAAACTGTACCACTTAGAGGGTAATTATGGCCATGAGGATGCTCTCCCTCTGGATCCTGGATCTCGCTTCCGGTTCTTGATGTAGAGTCCAAGAACGATCGTGCTGGCTACTTTTGAATCTGTGTTGAAAGTGGAGACCGATAGTTATAAAGGTCCTTAATCCGTGATAATTTTATTTCTGACCGATTTTAACGGAATAAATGTTTCAATTTATCATCTTCTCAGTATATTTGAATAAGGAATTTTGTTGTTGGTAGATTGTTGCTATGATACTTGTTAATAGAGGGAATTATAGCATCTCTAAAATCCCAAGGATATATGAACTTCATTATTGATATCGTTACTATCTATGACGACATAAGCTTATAATATGTCGGTCAGAAATAATAGTTATTTACACTACAAGGGAGGCAAGTGATACTTACCAGTCGAGAACATAGTTTGTGCCCGATAGCAAGGCTTGTAGAATAGTCCGAGACTGGTCAAGAATACTACCTTCCGCGAATTTTGTATTATTTTTTTTCTACTCCAGCCCCCACAAATTAAAATTTGATTGTATTATTTGAGCAATCCAACTGGAATACCCTGTATGTATGACAGGTTTCTTAGTGTAGACACGTGCATTGCCATGTAATTCAAAATGTTCATAATCAAACAAACGTTCTGTCAGTGTTAGATTTTCAAAGAAATTGAAAAAATGAATATCGATGTATTTGCAAATGCTATAAGAGGTTTCCCCCCTTTTTTTACTGTAATTCATCAAATTGTACTACAAATATTAATTTAAAAGGGGAGATTTTTAAAGACGAAAGTTAAATCAAGGTACCAACACCTTTTTGGATTTGAAATTCGTTTGTTGAAGAAAGCTATTGACGATCAAAAAATGTAAAGAATGATTTTTTTTTGTCACAGATTGTGATAATATTTTAAAATGTACTACCTACTTTATTGGACTGTACCCTGACTGAATATCAACTTTCAAAATGTAACTATTCAGTAGAAACCCGAAAAACTGCAAAACATGCATGATTTTACTAATTTTTCTCAGCGTCAACGATGAAGTGAGTAGAAAACATCAAAATCTAGTAGGATAATAGTTCAGCCTTTAGCTCGAAGATGGCGGCTCAGTAAGTAGTAAATTAAATAGTATGGCTCGACCAAGGATATTAAACTATAAAAGGATGGTCCATTCCGCAGAAATTTTTAGCACGGATGTGACGTACCCGGGAGTGAAACGTCACTTCCGCTCTGACTGTGACTGATTTATTGATTTTTATGAAATAAAAAACATAAACAATAACCTCATCAACATTTGAAAAATGTTCAATTTATTATTTTTGTCATCTCAGATTACTATTTCAGTTAGTAAATTCAGTATGAAAGAATATTTTATCTTTCTTTGATTCAATGATTTCATTTTCAATATGAACACAAATTTGGTTGGGAATAGTAAGACATCCCTTTCTTGAAGATCTGAGGGTGACAGTGTGATAGTTGATAGGATTACAATCATGTTACATGAACAGTCTACACTACAGTACTAAATACAAAGTTCTTTGACAAAGTACTACAGTCTACAGTGGTCAGAAAGTGGATATGCATAGGAATAAGGAGTAAATATAGTGAAGGCAGGTGCTGACTAGCATCAACAAAATTCAACTGAAAACCTGATGATAAAAGATATTTTATACCAGAGGTGGGTTTACATTAGAGTGGTGAAATACAGGTTTTTCACTAATAGTATTACTTGTTTTCAGGGTACAACAGAATAAAAAATGCTGGATGTAACTATGAAACATTGAACATTTATATAGTATATATTAGAAGCTATAATGTACTGTAAACTCTAAGAATTAATAATAAATCATTCCAAAACAAGAGGTAGGCCTCTATTATTTTGAAGTTATAATAGGTAGCTGTTATGAATATGATGTGTTCAATCATTAATTAGACAATACACATTATCATCACATCATTATCTTCCAGTTTATATTTTTTCAGTTTCAGCTATATTAAATGAAACAATGAGCTAATCATCAATGGTTACTTCAAAAATGGTTAAGGCAGGTATATTCTACATAAAGATAAGAACACAGTTTTGCTGATTTTGAAAATATATTTACAAGATTCCAATGAAATTTATGATTAACAATTATTTCAATGTATTCAGTTCTATTCTTTCCACTTGAATCAAATTCATGTAATGCTCATTAAATCCCCTTTTTGTCTATATTGGTTCACCTCTTTTTCTTCAAGAAATTGTTTCTTATAGTTATAAATTGACAAAAAGAATTGATGTTTGATATTTGTGATACCAGGCTGAACAAATTCTTTGCAATTGCACTTGGTGTGAGATATCTCCTCAATGGTGAACCTAAAAAAATACCAATATCAGGATATTAGTTCACAAGAGTATATATTTCTTACTTGATTCATTTTCCGCTGTTTTCTTCAGTTGTGGAATGTTGTGAACAAATACATTTTCTGGGATCCAAAATTTAAGTAGCAGCCATGCAGAGAGGTATCTTTTAAAACAATTCATTCCCTTTTTGAATATTTATTGAGTCTTTTGGCTCCGGAAATGCAAGAAACATGTATTCCTCAAACATTTTAATACCAATTGTAGAATCTTCATCCAGGTATAGCATGAGAAAACCTGCAATCAAATGGTTACATTACATCCCTTGCTTACATGAAACTTATGGCATGTACCTACTTACGTTGCCTTTATTTTTGAGATTTTGTCTATTACTGGTTACTGAAGCTATTGAAATTCAGATAATTAAATATTTTCACCAAAGAAATGTTAACCTCAAAATCGAAAAAATAAACAAAGAGCCGTCATTATTCGATCATGGAAAAATCCAAGACCAGAAGGTAGCCGGATGACGTCATAAAACTGGCTAGTGTGGGCATCATAGGGAATGGACCATCCTATAGTTTAATATCCTTGTGGCTCGACTATGTAATATTTCCTTTCAAGGTCGTGTGCTTGTTGTGTGATCTTATTGATTACGCTAGATCGGGCATCCTGTAGTAATTTTTTGGTCTAGAGGGGTCTGCAAGAAAGTAGGTACTATGGTCACGTGAGACAACACATTTGTATATGGTCAACAACTAAAACGACCAATCAATGGCTTAGTACTTTCAACCCCCCCCCCTCCCCCGGACCTACAAAACAAATAACCTGGACACCGTATCTAGCGTTAAGCAATAAGATCTATGGTTAAAACAGTTGAAAGAAATAAGAGATGAGTGAAAAAAACGTAGCGCCTCCATTATTCGCATATTCATTATAGTGTCTTGTGCCAAGGAAGTCGGTCGCGTTTAATTGTGTGATTGTGAAAAGTGCTAAAATGCCAGAAAGGTCAAGGAAATTGAAATCAAGGAGAAATAGAAATGTAAATGTGCTAATCTGAAAGTGATTCAGGTAGGTGATATTTTCAATTTTTCATACATCGGTAATGGAGAGGAAGGAGCCTGACGGCAAAAGCATTAATCATGGATTTTTTATCACAAATGCGAACATGTTTTCTCGCCTGTTTTGAATAAGTTTTTTATAGATCCGAAAAATGAATATAAAGGCGTACAGGGTCTTCACGTAGGTATATTTTGAACCCCGCCTTAACATTTTTATCTATATTAGCCTTGAGTATTATCCTCGGTATTATCAAGGTCTATATAGTTCAATTATATCATCAGATAGTTATAATAAAATCAATGCCGAACATTAAAGTATGATACACGCATATACTCTTCACCCTTATGACAAAAGTACGCGGAGGTTGTTGCTCCCAGATCCAACCAAACTGTTCGGCGATCATATTATCTTGAGTTTCAGTTGATAATCAGTTGACTCAACGAAATGCCGAACATAAACAAATGATAATTTTTTATTGGAATTTTTTCACAACAATAAGCAGCGCCAACTGCGCGTCGTATTGCATTGCCGAACGTATAGGGTCGAGTATAGGGTGGACGTTCGGAAATGCCCTCCGCTTTTTTTTAAATTACAGTCACAACAGTAACAAATGATTCGATATGCCGGTTTTTTTATACAACTTGTCCCACGCGGTTGTGTTCTTGTAAATTTTATATATCTAAACAGAAAAACTGTTGATCTAAAATGGCACACCCTATATATTTTGGGTAATTTTGCCCTTGCATCATGCGATCTATATTTTGATGAAAATTTTTGTTGGTACTTACATATTTTGACCTAAAAAACACGAATTTCATAATATTTTCGTGAACATATCTCTAGTTTTCGAGATAATCGATGCCAAAGTTCGAAATTTCACCTTCTTTTGTATGGCAAGTTTTGAGCACGTATTGTATCTTATTATAAGATTCCAGGACATTACATGCATTTACCATGGTTAATTATGATTTTTGTTCAAGAAAAACATCATAAATATGTAATTTTTCAATAATTTTTCTATTATTTCACCAACTAGGCTACTATTGAAAACCTGGAAAGGTGGATATGAATCCACCTTATACGAGTCAGTGATATGTGTTTTCTCTCTTCAATACATGTCAAAAAGATAGTTATCTTAGTTAACTTTGGCATCGATTATCTCGAAAACTAGAGATATGTCCACGAAAGTATTATGAAATTCGTGTTTTTTAGGTCAAAATATGTAAGTACCAACAAAAATTTTCATCAAAATATAGATCCCATGATGAGTGTCAAATTACCATATTTTGTTATTATTTGACAGAGTTGTTATATTCTTCTGATTTCAAATATATATATATATAGATATGTCATGTTATCTTTAATAGATTTCGAAATATTAGACATTTAAATATGTTGGTTTTGATATCTCCTATCACCCCTTAAAGTTTGTCGGTATATTTTCGGGACACCCTGTATACCTATGAAAAGAGATCAACTTTAAAAAATCTCAGTATACCCAGGTAATGAATTCAAGATATATACAGGGTGGGCCATGATTAGCGCGACTGAGATTTGTAGCAAAACGGCAAAACTTCTTAAGTTTTTGTCTCCTCAGTAGTTTGTATATCGATTCAGGCCACATTTCAAAATTATTTCGAAATATACTGGAAGTCCCAAAAAGTTGTGGCATATCAAAGTTATGTTTTTTTCTTATGGAATACCCTATATTTTATTGCATTTTCAGATTCTCCCTGAAGAGCTGACTTCATTGATCTATCACACTTGGGGTTTCGAGGGAAGATGAGGGTGTGAAAAATCGAGATTTTTCAACTTTTTCAGAATTTTCAGATTTTTTGTGTGTGGAAACTATTCATTATTGGTCGAAACGGCTCACATTTCCCTATCTGAACTTTTAATCAACTATCTGATGATATTTATTTGAATCACATACAGGGTGGTTGAAAAATCTGAAATCTGAGTCATTCTGTATGTGATTCAAAAAAATGTCATTAGATAGGTAATCAAAAGTTAAGATAGGGACATGTAAGCCGTTTCGACCAATACTGAATGGTTATCACGCAAAAAAATATCCTGAATTTGAAAAATCTGGATTTTTCCGAGGATTTTTCACACCCTTAACTTTTCTCGAAAGTGTTATAGATCGATGAAATCAGCTCTTCAGGAAGAATCTGAAAATTCAATAAAATATAGGGTGTTCCATAAGAAAAAACATACCTTTGATACGCCACAACTTTTTGGGACATCCTGTATATTTCAAAATGAATCTCCGTCGCGCTAGTCGTGGCCCACCCTGTATAGGGTGTTTCCTTGAACCCAATGAGATTTTCCATTTTTCTCATCTGGATTCACAAGGCTGATAGTTACAGAGGGCATAGAAATATACACGGTGGATTAAAATTTACTATCGATCAGAATTTTACATACCTATGTTTCAAGGAAGCACGTATTTTTCGGAAAATTCTAGGATGGATCGAAAAAAGGTTTCATTTACATTCTTGATATTGAAATATATATATATATATATATTCGGTATTTCGTGATGTAGGAGTCGCATGATAGGATAGATTTCGTAGAGGTTCAAAGTCCGTCACCAGCCTTTCGGCTCTGACAAATAGACTACCTAGAGGTTGACTGCTACCATTTCATGAATAGTGCAAAGTGAATATGAATACCAATGGTGAGGTCGTCTCATATCCATTACACTACTGGTTTAACAGTACAGTACCCGAGCAGGTTAGGTGTTGCACACCCGCCGAATCGAAAAGACAGTCTAACCCAATCACGGATTCCTACCAAGACGATGTCAAGCATTTCGGCCAACCAAATGCTCCCTCGAAACCAACCCCATTGGAGAGGGTACCATGTTGACAAGATATATCTCATGTAACGTTTGATGGGTCGTCGTAGGGACTTCTTATCGTGCTGCTCGACTGCCCTCTTTTATGTAGCGTAAGTTTAAATTCACAGTGGACTACGTACCCAAATCCTCATGTTGTGTGAGCTTCCTCATACAGACCTTTGATGAGTCACGGTTCGACGCCAATTTTAAGATCGTCCACCTTGTTGACCGATGATGGGCCTGGCATACACAGGCTGAACCCCACTGGTAAAAGAGCCGATGTGAAGCGGTCCTGGAAGCACTTGGGGCTATCCAACTCCTCTCGAACTAGAGCACAAGGTACACATTGGTCCAGCTGCGATCCCTTAATCGGCCAGAATCTCCCAGATCTGTTTGATATGTATAATTTCAAGGCCTCTGACATAATCCTTTACCATGATAAGGCGTGAAAACTTCAGAGGTTCAACCAGAAGAGTCTGGGATCGTCTAAGGCTATCCTCACCCTGATGCCAAGAACACATGGCCAGCTCACGATCCTCGAGTTCGCTGGTCCCGTTCGAAGGACGGAAACGCAGCTTTTCATGTCAGTCGGAATCCTCCAACTACGTTTGATGGATAGCCGTTCGAAGTCCTCCTTGAGATTCTGTACCATGAGGCGACGTGAGAAACTCATACTTCTACAAGTTGAAGATTGGAATCCTCTAGGGCAACTCTCACGCTACATCGTAAACACATGGTGAGTTCACAACATTTCGCTGAACCGTAGCACAGCTCCATATATCGGGAGGAATCATCCAAACCCGTTCGATAGGTAATCATTCGAGGTCTCACACACGTACTTATGCCACGATATCTCATGAGGATTTCAGACTTTCAACCAGTTCAGAGTATCAACTCCTTCAGGCTGGAATTGTCCAAGGCTACCCTAATCCCGACTCTGTGGGTACATGGCCGCCAACGGCCACACAAGATATGATACTGAAAGGCAGATATTACTTTAATTCAGAGCGTTCTCATTGCTTGGTATGACGATTACATAACGTTTTCTACATATCATGCCGTAAAAGTGGAAGTCTTATCCTTGAGGAATGACAATTGTTTCTGCAGTAGCTGCAATTGCTTGACCTATACCCCAGGCTAGGGATGTAGTTGTCGTTCTAGATGAGTTGCTTTCCTGAAAGTGGAAAGCTCCCCAGTAGGCCAACAAAACCACTATTCCAAAGATACAGTCAGATTCTTCAATAAAAGACCCAATCATCTGACTAATTAATGAATCAACTTAGAAATCAATCTTCGTGCAGTCAGATATAGAACAAACAAAAACTGCTCTGATTTCATCAACAGTCACCTGTTCTAATTGGAAAAAGAGGCATCGTCTGACGAATTGATGAAGTGATTCTATTAACTTAGAAATCAGTCTTCGTGCAGTCAGATTTAGAACAAACAAAAACTGCTCTGATTTCATCAACAGTCACCTGTTCTAACGATCTATCTGACCTGATCTTCAGAATAGTTGTTTTTAGGCCTACTGGGGTGCTTTCAATTTTCAAAGAATCTACGCATCGATAATGAAAACCACCCCATAGGGGATAAGCCATGCAATTGCAGAATTATTTATTTCTCTTCCTCTTGTTGCAATTTCATCATGTATCGTAGAAATACAACGTCGAAAGAAAAGGATAAGAATACCACTTAATGGCATGGTGTGAAAAAAAAACTTGATGTAAATACCAAGAAATAAAAACGCTATAAATTAATAATATCTGCCTTTAAGTGCCGTTGGCTGGCCATGTACCCACAGAGTCGAGATTAGAGTAGCCTTGGACAATTCCAGTCTGAAGGAGTTGATACTCTGAACTGGTTGAAAGTCTGAAATCTTCATGAGATATCGTGGCATAAGTACGTGTGTGAGACCTCGAATGATTACCTATCGAACGGGGCTGGATGATTCCTTCCGATATGTGGAGCTGTGCTACGGCTCAGCGAAATGTTGTGAACTCACCATGTGTTTACGATGTAGCGTGAGAGTTGCCCTAGAGGATTCCAATCTTCAACTTGTAGAAGTATGAGTTTCTCACGTCGCCTCATGGTACAGAATCTCAAGGAGGACTTCGAACGGCTATCCATCAAACGTAGTTGGAGGATTCCGACTGACATGAAAAGCTGCGTTTCCGTCTTTCGAACGGGACCAGCGAACTCGAGAGTCGTGAACTGGCCATGTGTTCTTGGCATCAGGATGAGGATAGCCTTAGACGATCCCAGACTCCTCTGGTTGAACCTCTGAGATTTTCACGCCTTATCATGGTAAAGGATTATGTCAAAGGCCTTGAAATGATACATATCAAACAGATCTGGGAGATTCTGGCCGATTAAGGGATCGCAGCTGGACCAATGTGTACCTTGTGCTCTAGTTCGAGAGGAGTTGGATAGCCCCAAGTGCTTCCAGGACCGCTTCACATCGGCTCTTTTACCAGTGGGGTTCAGCCTGTGTATGCCAGGCCCATCATCGGTCAACAAGGTGGACGATCTTAAAAATGGCGTCGAACCGTGACTCATCAAAGGTCTGTATGAGGAAGCTCACACAACATGAGGATTTGGGTACGTAGTCCACTGTGAATGTAAACTTACGCTACATAAATGAGGGCAGTCGAGCAGCACGATAAGAAGTCCCTACGACGACCCATCAAACGTTAAACATGAGATATCTCTTGTCAACATGGTACCCTCTCCAATGGGGTTGGTTTCGAGGGAGCATTTGGTTGGCCGAAATGCTTGACATCGTCTTGGTAGGAATCCGAGATTGGGTTAGACTGTCTTTTCGATTCGGCGGGTGTGCAACGCCTAACCTGCTCGGGTACTGTACTGTTGAACAGTAGTGTGATGGATATGAGACGACCTCACCCTTTGTATTTATATTCACTTCGCACTATTCATGAAATGGTAGCAGTCAACCTCTAGGTAGTCTATTTGTCAGAGCCGAAAGGCTGGTGACGGACTTTGAACCTCTACGAAATCTATCCTATCATGCGACTTCTACATCACGAAATACCGAATATATGTATATTTCAATATCAAGAATGTAAATGAAACCTTTTTTCGATCCATCCTAGAATTTTCCGAAAAATACGTGCTTCCTTGAAACATAGGTATGTATGATTGATAGTTAATTCTAATCCACCGTGTATATTTCTATGCCCTGTAACTATCAGCCTTGAGAATCCAGATGAGAAAAATGAAAAATCTAATTGGGTTTAAGGAAACACCCCATATATATCTTGAGTTCATTACCTGGGTATAATGAAGTTTTGCAAAGTTGATCTTTTCTCATAGGTATGCAGGGTGTCCCGAAAATATACCGACAAACTTTGAGGGGTGGTAGTAGATATCAAAACCAACATATTTGGTTATCTTAACGTCAAATATTTCGAACAGAATATGCTAATTTTGCACTTATCATTCGATCTATACTATACGTATTCTGACCTGAAAAACTCGAATCTCATAAAATAATCGTGAAAATATATCTAGTTTTCGAGATAATCGATGCCAAAGTTCCACCTTTATTCGCTCAAGATTCGCACAGAGATTTTCAATATGGCCGTTGTTTATGTAGCCTAGTTGGTGAAATAATGGAAAAATTATGAAAAAATTACTTATTTATGATGTTTTTCTTAGACAAAAATCATAATTAAGTATGGTAAATGCATTTAATGTCCTGGGATCTGAGAAGGTACAATACGTGCTCAAAACTTGCCATACAAAATTGAAACCTATGTACGATTCGTCCTGTATATTTTAGGTTTCTGTTATTTTGATTGAATAGAAAGCTTTACTCACCTAATATAATTTGTATTGTGTTACATTTGTGAAAATTAATCACTACCAAATAATTCGTTCATTCTGGAGACCCTGTGTATTTCTTGATACTTAGTCGCTGAAAATTATTTCTACTGAATCTTTTTTCAAATCTTGGATCATTTTGGCTCATTTTCAAATATAGAGATTTGCGGTATCCGCAAACATTAGCTACTTTTTTGTGAAACTCACGATTCCACAAACAAAATTTTCATAGCACGCTTCGTTTTCGAGATTCAGGGCGAAATTGGTAATATTACATTTTGGATCCTCCCCTGTATCTCAGCTACGGAAGATTGAAATCTTTTAAAAGGTTAAGAAACAATATTCCTGCAATATTGTTTCTTTTTTTGATTATATTCTCCTGGATCCAAGTCGAGTGAAGACGATTATATATTTCTTCTTGTACAGGCAGTATTATTTAAATATTCAAAATAACTAGATTATGAATGATCCCAAATTTGAATACAGAATCCATTTCATCAGGTATACTCTAATTTCGATATATTACCATAATTTTCTACCAAGTAATTTCCCGTGGCATTGTAATTAATTTCGTCCACCAAATGAGGCAGTACCAAGAATCCTGACGGCATGGTTAATGATATAATTGGTTATTAAGAACAATTTCGAAAAGCTGTCCCACCTATTCCAACAGTTTATTTGGGCTATTCAAAAATTTGGGTAGGTAATTTTCTAATTGGCGTTGTCTAGACACATTAAAATATTGTTCTCAGTCGCCTCTAAAATATCCAAAAGACTATAATAAGGCAGTACTCTCCTTCAATTCTCTGGTTATAATAGGGATTTGCATACAGTTTCCAGGGAATTTATTCAAATCAACTGTAAATATATTCGTAAATATTTTACAACTAATCATCGGCAACTAGAGGCTCTGAAGTATCTTCAATACTTCAAAGCTATTCAAATTGAGTAGCGAGGATGCAGAATACATTAATATGTATTTTTGCAGATTGTTAGATGCTTTCCGTGTAGTTTGGAAAAAGCAAGGAACATATCCCAAGTGTTGGAATTCCAAGCAAATTTCAAATGAGAGTTGAATGATTATGGGAATAATTTATCTCTATCACGAACGAGTAAAATCCATCAACCTATTTGAATAAACATTTCGAATATTCAATTTGTTAACACCAAAAATACTTATTATTCGAGGAAAAAACCGAAAACAACACAATACCTATACTCATAACTCTCCCAGAATGATGATGAAATTAACCAGACATCTTCGATTAGCTGTACGGTAAAGCATCAGTTAGAAATGTGGCATATCTTGCCAACAAAGATGTTGAGGACTTGTCAATTCACTTCGGGTATGCGGTTGAGGACTGTTGAAAAAACTAACCAGAAGAACGAATCAACCAATTGCAAGTGGAAAGAAGTTGTATTGGTATCAGCGGAATCATTTTGATATCGAAGATAATCTTGAGAAATAATAAGTATGATTTTTTTGGGGTACAGGCTTGGAAGCGTTCAATACATATAGGTGACTAAATCGACTGGTAAAAATGAAAATAAGATCCTTTGGTGGTTGCCCCAAAATGTTCTGCCCGATACAGGATTTATCATTCAACACTTTTGTTTTAAAATTTCGATATTGTCATTCCATTCAAACCTTTTTGTTTCGTTTGGTAGTAACCTACTAGTTATGGACGAAAATATTGGATAAAACACTCCACCTGATTTCTTCTTTCATGGTGAACGTACAACAAATTTTGTCTCACTTTCATGTGTTGGATATAAAAAAAAAGATGATAAATATGAAGTTTAGTGCTTTTGATCATATTGGCCTCAGTTCAGTAATCTACCACAAAATTTGATAAATGCTGTCATAAGTAATGTTTGCTTGTGAACGTGCGTCCTGGCCTACTTTATTTCTATTAGGACACCCTATAATGTTCGCTTGGGCTCCTCTACTAACACGTCAACAATATTTCGAATCAATTGTACATATATAGAGGAAAATAAATCAATATCATTCCCACGTTATTTAGAATAATCTAAATTACAAGAGGTAGAATACGAGCAGAAAACAACTACATTCCTCTGGCAAATATCCTGTACTGATGAGGGCCAATAAGCCCGAAACCGGTCTACAGGTTGTCAGGCGTGTCTGTCTCGTTGGGAGCATAAACGCATGGTCGAAGAAAGAAATATTTGCATTTTTATTCATTTATATGAATTGATGCATAGACTACGAGTGGATATAATTCAATATTCTGCGTGGTATTTGCCAGGAATGTAGTTGTTTTCTGCTCGTATTCTACCTCTTGTAATTTAGATTATTCTAAATAACGTGGAAATGATATTGATTTATTTTCCTCTATTTAACACTTTTTGGCTGTTTCCTTTCAAAATTGTACATATGCCAATTTCTCAATCTTCGAAATTTTAATCGAAAGGCAACATTGAAACTTTCAATGAACGGGTCAGGCTATAAACCCCATATTTCTGGTTTTCCAGAGTTATATAGAGGAAAACCTGCAGCGCATTTGCAATGGAATCGCGTCGAGCTGGGAATACTGAATATTCCCGTCGTTCTCCACCTTTTCTCGGCTTCTCATCAACCGCCGAAATGGGTATTTTTATTTGCCGACTTCCTGAAGCGTGCCCGTATCCTAATGAAAAGGTCTGCTCCGTAATAATACACTTGTTTATTCACATTTGGATATTTCGGCGCATTCGCTGGATGCGATGCGCTGAACTCGCATTTTGTTGGTCTTTTTTCCGGGAGATACGTTATCCTCATTCCGGTATCACAAAAAGAGGTTTATTACTTGATATTACTTGATAGTCTAGGCGCGGGTGACTGACTATGTATACCTACAGTGTGACCAAGATAGGCTTGCATTAAATGGGGATCTCGGAAATGGTGTAAGAGATACGAATTCGGTTCAATGGTAGATATTTCCAGAATTATTTATTTATTATTAGTTGTTCGTTTATATCGAAAAAAAAATTTGTAAATTTTTTTTTTTATCCACGTTATTATTGGAGATAAAAACACTGAAAATACTTTTCCATATCAACTTTTGAGTGATATTGATTTCTCTATGCGATGTTTTGATATTCGTTGAACAACCATCTTTTTTTATGCGGTCTTCATTTTGAGTTTACAGATTCAGAAAGTTTTTTTTATTTTCAATCAAACCATGTAGTATACAAAATGATTCGAATGTATTTCGACCTATAGTTTCAGCCATCATCAATGTTTTTTCGTAGTTCCGTCAAGGAACTTATCCTCTTTTTACTGTCTTCAAGACATTTCTAGGCATTCCTGGGGTGAATCGAACGTTTCCTTACTTCTTCGTTATCAAAATTTTATTATGTCATCGAAGAAAAATAATCAATTTATCAGAATATGGAGAATATGGAGAAAAATTGTTATTCGTATTTTTAAATATTCAAATTATCTTCATGAGTCTATTAATCGATATAAATTATCAGTATTTTGACTCGTTATTCCTAGCATTACTTTTTTAGCTCTAAAAAAGATACACAAATCGAATCAGCATCAGAGAAATGAAAAAAGAAATAAATACAACTCAACTCAAAGAGGGCTGGAAATGTACATAAAAATAATCAACGACTTCATTCAATCCGATACAATATGTAAGAAAGTTTGGCGAATATAGGCAAAATACAGTAGAGTGAACATAAAAGAAGTTCAACACAAGAAGTGGATAGAATCTATTACTGACTTGAATGATTTCTTTGATCTCAACTTGCAAATAGTGTGACAGATCAGAATAAAAAACGTGATATTCGTGGAAACCGAGTCAGGGGAGCAGAGCCAACTTTGGAAAAATCTGTTCTGTCGCAGCTTCGCAGCAAAGGTGGATATATATATGGTGAAACAACTCTTCAATTGTGTCGTCAAAACCTGTAGACTGGTTTAGCGAAGATCATAACACCGGTAATATTTCACTAATCGTTCGGAGATGGCGTTAACATCGCATTCGATATATCAATATCGAATGGCTATTGTTCGATTGTTTAATCATAAACATTAAACAAATCACACAAAATCAAAATGACTGAGATGACAATAAATATTGATAAGACATCTTACATTCCATTTTCTAGTAACAGTCATGATTTTCCCAATGCACCAAACATCAATATTCATTTAGCTAGCAGAAATAAAAAGATAACTCTGAAAAAATCCAGTTCGGTTAAATATCTCGGAATACACATTGACCAAAATCTTAAATGGAAAATACATATAGACTATCTTTGTAAAAGAGCCCTTTTGTATGTTTTTCGAACACTCAAAAATATACAGAGTATCAATGATTTACGCAGTATATATTTCTCGTTAGTTCAGTCTCTCTTAATGTATGAGAATCCAGGATGGGGTGGGGTCTATAGTACAACTGTACAACCGCTCATGGTAGAAACGATTTCTCAAAATTATCTATAATTTGAATTTTCGTTTCCCATCGGTAAAATATTCCAATATTGTGAACTGATGAGTTTGAGATATTTTTACTTCAAACAATTATTAATATTCATATTCCACAACAGAAATAAGTTCAAAAAACACCAACATGGACTTGAAACCCGACTAAAAGCGAGTAACCTAGATATACCAAAAATGAACAAAGCTATTGGACAAAGATCAATCACATATATTGGACCCAAATTATTCAATATTGCTCCAGATCATATAAAAATGGAATATGTGTTTAATTTATTCAAAATTTCAGTGATCAAATGGCTCAAAAATGAAAATATAACATTACTGTGAACCAATTCTAATAGAACAATCTCTCAATTTTCACATATACTTTCACATGCCTAACTAGCATTTTAGATACTTTTAATTTAACACTGGTTTTACTTTGTACTTTATAATGTAACATTTAATATTTTATATGTTTACACATTTATACTTTTACGTATTACATTTCTCAGAATATTTACACGTCTAGAAATTTTATAGTTTTAAATTTTATAAATATGTGTCTTTTTTGTTGTTGTTTTGTTATAATGTTTGGTCGAGTATCTCAAAAAACATGTTCTTGACCATCTTCAGAGGAAGAAATTTCGATATTGATGTTTCGCAGACAAGTTTTCCGAAAACTTCAGTGAATCATCAATACCTATGCTTTCCGCTGATAAAAATTTAGTAAGACTCGCTTTGACAAACCTTTTCTCTTTTACCTATGTTAATCGCCCATTTATTATTCTATTGTATGTTTTTTGTAATTTGGTGATTAATAAAATACTACTACTACATAAAAATAATCAAACATATTCAGAAAAATAAATACATATTTTGTCAATTGAGTTGTAACATTCAATAGATCTGGAATATATTTAATAAATCTATAGGAATCTATAGAAAAATTGTGAAAATTAATATTCATCATGCGGAATCAGCAGACGTGGCGCCATCCATATGAAGTCATGGTAGTATTACTAGTGTTCGAAACTATGATTGAAATTCAACAAAATCAAG
The DNA here is from genome assembly GCA_029955515.1 of Chrysomela aeneicollis. Taxonomy (NCBI): domain Eukaryota; kingdom Metazoa; phylum Arthropoda; class Insecta; order Coleoptera; family Chrysomelidae; genus Chrysomela; species Chrysomela aeneicollis. The sequence continues at coordinate 4,438,521 of JARUHQ010000007.1, forward strand.
TAGGCAGAAGACTATCCACCTTGGTCTCAGCCCGAAGAAAATGAAAATTCTTATTGTCTATTGGTCGACAGCCGTAATGAAATGTGTTGGTATGGTGTCAAATAATCCCCTTCAATCATTAATAAATAAACCATACCGGATTGATGTAGATTGCAATTTCAATCAATTTGGTTGAGCCTGTGGAAGAATGGAACATATCAGAAGCCTAACTACTATGTTTAAGATATGCGTCAGTCTCCTTGACTCCATAATACCCATCAGCTAGTACAATACTATCGTTTTCATCGATTTCCAATCGCTTTGTCTCCGGCAGATCGTTTTTATCGAAGATATAGACATAATATATCTCCATCAATGGTGACTTCAGTTACCGATGCCAGTTTTTGTGCCAACCTATTTCTTTTCTTCCAAGTTAGCGCAAGGGATTACTTTATAAATACACTGTAGACTAGTTTTGCATGCATCAAGCGGGTTCGCGACTAAGGACTTTATTCAATTGGTATTCCCTACACTCTCTCAGATTTCCACTGTATAATGGAGACGTATACGATTATTATACCCTTTTGTAGTGTTTCTTGGGCAACTCAGTTAACGCACTTGTGAAAGACGCTGATACAGAAATTACTCAAGAAAAATAGCTTAGGTATATCTAACGAATCCTATATACCTGACGCGCATATCTGAATACGATATCTTGTAAAATAATTCACAATATTAATATTCACCAATATATTGTTAGTTCGTGGGTACCTATTGAATAATAAAATCAGTGAACCATCATCATGAAATCATTTGAAAGTAGGGAATTTAATATTCCAAGATACTTGACTATAGAGTTGTTTCTACATATTTAAACACTGTTTTTGAAGCGTATGCGTACGTGTCTCAATTCGATGTTTATAGTTCTTATACAGGGTTATTCAATTCAAGGGGTCAGTCCATGGTGAAAAATATGGAGAAAGATGCATTTTCGTATTTGAAAAAGATGATGATGATGGCCGCGAGAAGACGAAAGGTCGAACTCAAAATCTTAGAATGTTATTGTGAAGATCGCAAAATGTGGCAATGAAGAATTGCTTTCTCCAGTGATAAAGCAAGATAATTTGAAATATCAGTTCTTTCGAATATTTCGAAAACTAAAAGAGCTTTCGCGGATTTTGTTTCACTATAATAATGACCATAGAATTCCAAAACTTTGCCCCAATTTGAAGTTCTTCGTATCCGTTATAATCAATAAATTAAATGCAACAAATAACAGAAAAATAACATTTTTGTTCTACTTAAACCCATAGCCTATTGTGGTATTGACCCCACAAAAGGGTGTTCAAAAAAGTTCAATTACCTGGAATGCATTACATTTTTGACTTAGGTAAATTTGTGAATAAACCCTTAGGAATTAATCCCACCTCAAATAATAATTCCGAGGTATTTTTTATTTCTGTATTTGTATTTTGATTTTTGGTATTTTTATTGTATATGAAAACTATAGGAAGCCATGTTTTATATGAAGATAATGGTGTTTTATTATAATAAACGGTTGAAAGATTCTGCTCGAACCAACAACACTCATGTATTCAAATGGAATACTGGATGTTTCGAAGAAAAAAACATTCGTATATGCCACACTCTTGTAGAACAAAATGAGATTACATCAACATATAAAAGTTGATCGTTATTGAAGCATTATGGTAATTATTTCAATTGTAAATCCCGAATGAAAATATCGTAAAAAAAAGTCGACGTTCTTATTGAGAAGGGTCCTGATTCTGCTAAACATATTTCATGTTATTCAAGCTCTGATTCAGATTTCAACATATTTGATATCACCCTATATGCTGACGAAACCATTTTGAATGAAAAAATCCACCTGATACATTCTGAATTTTTAGACTGACGATATCCTTATCTCATGGTTGAATAAATTACGCGGGTTTTACGCAACTGGCCTGCATGATGAGAAAAAATTAGATTTTCATGGAAATGCGACGTTCCAATTCCGATATTGATAAGATCCGGCGTTGTGTATATATCGTCCATGCAAATTTACTCTCAGTTGGAATTTGGAATAAAAAAGATAGTCTGTAATCGATGAATACAAACCAGATGATTTAGATGAGCCATGTTCGGAAGAAATTGAATTTCTAGGTTGCAAAGTGCAATTTTTCAACTGACCCACAATTTCATCGAAAAAATAGATGATACATCTGCTTGTAAATACGGTAAGCAATTCCTCATCCAGTTCGAATCTCACTCATGAAAATATATCCTCATACATCCATGCATGAGGATCGATATCGGGATAAGTCGGAGTGTATTGAAGTCATACAGGTTCAACATATTGTGGTGATGTAGGATCGAGAAATTGAATTCCCTAGTGATTCACTACGGACAGACAGATATGGAATTGGTTTCTGTATGGAATATACATTGGTGCTTTTGAATCAGGGATTTTGCTTTCCAGGATACCAGGATCTTCGAAAATTAGATGAAAAATTATGTGATTCCAGCTATTATAATAAAAGACGACAAGAACGCCTGAAAAGGCTACTGAAAATAAAATTAGATATAGAGTTCTCTGGTACATTATATTGTAGTGTCGGGCCTTTGAACAGAACGGTTATTATCCGCAAAGCTGTGGAAACAACAGGAGATCAACGCTAAAGCTCAATTTATAAAGTCCGCTGCCGTAGCTACAGTTGACGCTGCCGTTCCAAAATGTATTGAGGAGATATCCAACGGCACCTGCGTCAGCTGCGTAGTTTATGAACAGATGTTTATTTGTATCATATTCTATCTACGAACAGCAACTGTAGCGTCAACTGTAGCTACGGCAGCGCAGTTTATAAATTGAGCTTAACAGGTCGTTGAGGTGTGGCATCAGAAATAGAGCTGGAGTCCATACAGATCCTTATGGAACACCACTAAATGAAGATATCTTTTCGAAACAGAGCTTGATATTGAAGGGCACAGTTGTGGCAGCAAACCAAAAACACAGTTTTTGTGTCAAACTTGCGGTCAAATGGCTTAGATATATCCAGATATAGCCATATATTCCTCGTGCTTTTTATTGGACGTCTGCTATTTTCTAATGTTGTGTCAAGTAGGTAGGGAAATATTCTGTTGATAGCTCATGATTCTTCAGATATTGTATGAGCTCGTTATTAATTACATCAGAGGAGACAAAAATTCAGTGGGTCTAAGAAAAGGTCTTCTTACCTCTTCTTATAAATTGGTTTAACGATAACTGGCTGCACGAATAGAAAATCGTGTTGTGTGTTGCAAAACCATTTTCTCTAAATATATCTTTAGATCTAATCGTCATTATCAGGTAATGATTTGACTTGTGGTCACATGTTTTCTACATAACTAAAAAACATAAACCACAATGGTTCCTTCAGCTGTTCTCCGCAAAACAAAGATTCCCTCCTCCGCAGGCACCCCAAAGTCAATCTTTTCCCGTATTCCCCCGGTCATTACGACCTTCACGTATATAATTGGGGTTGCGGTGAAAGGCCCTGTATTTTTCTCTGGCGGCCTCCGAAAAGCTAATAGCCCCGACAAAATGGGAGTCAATTATATGTGCGGGCCGCAATCGAAGAAATTCTGAACGCTCGCTGAGGTTTAGCGGTGGCGACTCTCATTTTTTTATGGTAGTCGTCGTCGCAGTAGGCCTAGACCGCCGCAGCGTCATTTACGAACGAGGAAGGCGTTACGCGTTGCTAGACGTTTCCGTTTCAGAGGCGTAGAACATCCTGATGTTTTTTTTTGTGAATCACATCGACTAGGTACGGGTACGAAGTACGACTTAAAAAGGGGTATTTAACTCAAAAGACAGAATAGAAAACCTTACAGATGAGTCACTCCGTCCATTTTGTTTGATGTGCCGATCCGTTTTCATTGAGCTCGGACCTTTAAATTTTGCGCATCGCAGTTGCCGGATAGTCGTTGTCACCGCTGGAACTTCTGATGTGCAATGTTGCCATTTCAGTAATGCATAATCAACACCAGTATGAAAGGTTACCTACTTCTGATAATATTATGAACAAATTGTCATTAGAAATTAGTTTATATCAGGAGTACCTAATATGTATTCTGAATGAATTTTACGAGGAAAAATAAAACACGTTTCAATTATCTAATAAATGATCAGACTCTGAACTCCTCAACTTGTGGGATATAATAGCAGTATAGGTATAGCAAAAATAGTGATATTCTCATCAAATGGAAAAGTTTGATTGAAGTCAATATAATATCACTCAATATAAGTGCTCACAGTATTTCGTCCTTTGGAAAACAATGTAATTTGACATTATCCGATTTATTTGAAGATTATTTACAATCTTTATATACACACTGATGATTGCCAATAAACATATTATTGTACCTGATTCACATTCCAGATAATGAAGGTATATACCTATTATCACAGGTCGTTTGATATGTGCTGTGATCATCCTCAAAATCTTCATTACTTTTCCTTTCGAATTCATGGAAAATATGTTATACATTGTAAGAACATAACCAATAAAATGATGACAACGATGTAAACGAAACTCGAACAATATTTTAGCGCCTACGCGTATCTATGACTGGACCTTTAAATTTTGCTCTATCTGACTGTCTCATCTGTGAGGTTTTCTAATATGTGTTCAAGAGTTGTGTCCCAACATCATTGGTAACCTAAAACGCAAGATGGCGTCGTTCCAGTGCGCCATAAAAATAAAATTATAAGCAACCAACGGATCCCGTCTTATTAAAAAAGCGACGATTTCGGTCGTTGTTGCTTGCTCATCATTCATTACTTATAATATTGTAATAGATAGATTGTATCAACTACTTTCCTGGCAAATATCACGCTGAACATTGAATTATATTTGCATGGACTACGAGCAGATATAATTCAATGTTCTTCGTGGTATTGGCCAAGAAAGTACCTGGCGAGTTATTTAATCATTCTCGAGATCTATTCACTGAAATATAACCAATAACTGGAACGCTAATATAGGTAAATGCGCGGGGAACTTATGATCCCAACTATGCGAACTGAGATTTCAGATTATGCGCCGACGCAGTAAAAGTGAAGGTACGAAAATCATGTCTTTAATCACTCTATAACTGTATATATTTGATGACGTACGTCTGTGATAAGATGAACTAAATCAGACGCGGCTTGGCACTTTTTGTTTCGTGTTAATTCTCACTGGTCAAGTGGTAAATGGTCATTCGCCAAATCCAAATTAAAGAGAAGTTGTTCCATATTGTCAATTTGCCCTGTTTGACAGTTTGATATCATTTTCATAAACAAAAAAAGGTTGAAGGTGCATTGCTGCAATGCAAAAACTGCAGTACTAATTCTAGTTTAACCTTTTTTTGGTGAGTTGAGATTGATACTTATATTTGAGCTGTATTATTTTATCTTAAAATCATCCATTTTCAGTTTAACTAAGAATAGACATTGCTCATTAATGAAAGATAGATATTGATAGATATCCAAATATCGAGACTTTGAGCTATATGGAAATGTGATTTGTGAAGAACATTTCATCATTGATGACATCATATAACTTCTGGTGATGAAAAACGACTGAAACGTGATTCAGTTCCCAGCCTGAATCTAGGTCCTCAAAAGCCTCTGTCAACTATCCCGCGAACAGTGTAAACAGAATTCAAATTGTTCAAAGCAGAGAAAAATGATTCAGATTTCAACAGGGGCAAAATTTCAGGGTGCGACTTGATTAGTGCTGTGTAGTTTAGAATAAATACTCATATATATTATAATATAATGTGCTTTATTCTTTATGGAAATTGTTTTATTTCGGTTGTATAATGATTCTCATAATTCGCCCCAAAAATTTTGGTTTCACCCTGGAACTGCTAATTCAGATAATCCTTTGTGCAGTGTTTCCTCAGAGATGTTAATGTTGATAATTGGTCCCAAAGCACAGTCCAGGTGGTCTGTGTACCAAAGGCTAGACCGGACCTGGTTAGAGTAATAGTGCGCATGCTCCTGGCCTGATTTATTTTCAGTCTGCGCGAGATTCAAAAGGGTCTATGCTTGATAAGTTCCTTTGGCATTCCAGTTATTGGTTATATTTCAGTGGATCTATTCCACACCGATATACCATCGTGGGGACGCCACTGAATGCGTGTGGCGCTCGATCTTATGAGAGTGCTAATAGACCCACTCGCACCCTCACAGCGCCATATACCTGAGGAAGATTACCGAGAGAAATATTGTTTCATTTCATTTGTGTGCCACCCTTGGCTCTGCTCCTCTTTCACGGTTTCCTCTTTATTTTATTTGTTTTTGTAACAGGCCCCCTTGCAGCCCTTGTTATTGCTTCTGTTATTCTAAAGACTGCGCCGTATGAACGCCATTATACGCGAGAGGGTAGGAAAATAAATAAAAAACGAACTAATGACTGGCTTTTTTGTGTGGCCGCTGACGTACAGGTCCTAATGAGTTTCTAGGAATCCACGAGGTTTCTTCCTTCGCTCCAAATAAACGTCGCTTTTTTCGATTTTAATGAGAGGTGTGTACAGCTCAACTAGGAAATGTGTTGGGAATTTCTTCAAGTGCTTGGTGACGACGGCTCACTCAATAACAGAAGTTGATCACTGTATTTAGACAAACATTATTTTCATCTACAAAAGAATCTGAAGGGCAAGTTTGCCCAGTAAGGGAAAGTGAACCGTTTGCAGTCGCATTAGTCCACCATTACTTCTTCACTTTTTTTATCGCCAGTCAACCTTTCAATAGAAAAAGAGAAATGTTATCAGCTAACGTTTCTAAGGTGATAATGAATAAAATTAAAAATAAACGAAATTTCTGCATAGCCTAGCGTTATTTTTATTTTTGAATGAACCAAACTATAATGGAATAAAATTTCATTTTTCCACAATGAAAATTTACAAAATATTTTTCTCGTGAAAAACATAACATAGCATTGCATTTTTCACAAAAAAACATGACCAAAATAATTCTGGTAGCTCTTCCATGCCAATGTCTTGAATAAATTTCACCAGAATCACATGTTGCAACTGTCGCAGCTCTCAATGATCTACTTACGAATATTATAGGATTTTCCTCGCTTCAGTAGCGACTAATATTCTTTTTGTTGTTTATACATTACTGTACATTCATCTGATCTAACCATATTTCCGTGAAGAAAGCTCTCTTCTTCGATCATAAAACAGACTATATCTGAATCAGTTACTAGGGTTACCTCATTCTAAAACAAAGATAGCAACAACAGATTCCCCCAGCACCAGTGTCTTGCTATCTTGTAAGGGTCTGAATTTGAATAAATTGACCTACTATTTCGTTTTTTTTTTACATTACGTTAATTTCTTATTCTCAATTTTTTCAACTGTAGGAATATTTTCACAGTTGAAAAATAGATGATTCAAATCAGCAGTTTCATTATCATATTGACATAGAGGTGATCCCAATTTTATGTAAATGGGCCGGGAAGCAACCATGATTGGATTTGAGTCTTGTTATAATTGTGGAATATTTTTCGGGGACATCAAAAAGGAATATGTGGGGTACTTTTTTGGGGAGTTCCTTGTGTATAAGGAAGTACGGGTTGGTGGACTTCCCTACTATTTTTGACCACTTTTCCATCCATTCTTTGTATACATTTTGTCTATAGATACTCAAGAGATCATTGGTACACGAAATTTCATCAAAATCAGTACAAGTTCGTGCTTCTTTGGCTGCTTTGTCTACTATTTCATTTCCAATATTCGTTTATTTTCTGGCAATAAAAAGTGTCGAGCTTCAGAAATATAACATCAAATTGCGTTTTAATTCCACTAAATATTTTCTTGCCACTTGGGCCAACCATTTTATCTCTTGTAGTGAAATGATGCGAGCAAACTGTAGCTTCTCTTGAAATATTCTCTCTCTCTTGATCATATTTTCACATATATCCACTAACTTTTCATCTCGGAAAACCCGAAAATGTTTTCAAATTACCAAAAATCGTTTTGCATATGGGGGTGGGTGAATAATGTTTATACTACGAATGATACGACACTGAGTAACTCACCAATGGAATGTTATGTTCTGGTCACCACTTTTAAATCGTCTCTTAAATGTATAACAGTTTCAGCATCCTTTAAATTCGATTTGAACATAATAAACAAGGTTTTTAGGTAAAATCCAATTCAAACGTTCAAACAAAACTGGAAATATGCCGTTCAATGAACCATCGAAAAAATTTTGATCTGAAAACGAGACGTTTCGGGCTGTCACTGATGAAAACTCCATCAATAAACCACTTATATACAGGGTGTATCTAAATAACACCGAAAAAATTGAAGGGGTGATTCTGTGATGAAAATTAATGTGAGTGTTTGGTATAAAATTTTTTGAAAAAACCTTCCCCGGAAAAGTTACACCCCTTCAAAAATTAAAAAAAATGGTTTTTCTTTTTTATTTTCCCTGTATATCAAGCTAATTACACGAAACTTGGTAAACATTTTATTATAATTGTATTGTCGATATTCGACAGGTTTTTGTTCATTGTTTGTTCACTTTTGTGCTGTAGTTGTAGAAGTCTCATAATCATAATCATAACTTGGTTGGCTGTTGTTTAATATAATGCTATTTTACATGAGCTTATTTATTTTTTTCTCATAAATGCTTTCGAAAAAAACTTGTAGAGGTAAAAAAGTTAGTCAATGAATTGGGCTTTTCAGTCATACTTTTTTGAAGAAAAAAATTTAATCTAAAAAAAAGTTTTAAGAAAAAATATCTTAGGGGTTGAAATAATCAACCCCTTCTAAGCATACTTCAGGGTTGAAAACATTTCAAAAAGTGTACTCTTATTGACAGATAATGTTTACCAAGTTTCGTGTCTTTAGCTTGATATACAGGGAAAATAAAAAATAAAAACCATTTTTTTTTTAATTTTCGAAGGGGTGTAACTTTTCCGGGGAGGGTTTTTTCAAAAAATTTTATACCAAACACTCACATTAATTTTCATCACCGAATCACCCCTTTAATTTTTTCGGTGTTATTTAGATACACCCTGTATAAATGAGGCGCTGTATTATATGACGAACATTGAATACATAGCTTTTGATACACACACAAAAATAAAAAATACTAGTATTCCTGAAGATATTACTCTCCAGTCCAAAAAGATAACCTTAGCAGAGAACACTAAATTCTTAGGGGTCCAGATTGATCAAAACTTAGATTGGGGTACACATATTTTAGAAATGTGTAAAAAACTCAACTTAGCCTGCTACTCATTCAGAATCACTGCCAAATATTTAGATAGAGGAAGATGGCTCCAGTTGGAATTACTAATAAATTTCTTTCTTTGTTTAAGAGCTATTTACTACGCAAGCATATACTCAGTGATGCGCTTTGGGATTTCTTTCTGGGGCGGAAGCGTTGATGCTGAAAAAGTTTTTATTGTTCAGAAAAGGGTTATTAGAATACTGCTTGGCCTCAAACATAATGAATCTTGTAGAGGAAATTTCAGAAACTTGAATATATTAACACTACCTGGTGTATACGTGTATGAATGCTTGGTATTTCTGTTTAAAAATAGAAAAATTCGAAATAAAACATGAGTTCAATACGAGGAGTCTAAGTTTAAACTTTCCAGCACATAGATTGGCACAGACAGAAAGAGCTCCTACTTACTCGTGTATTAAATTCTTCAACCTATTGCCGAAAGAGATACAGCAAGAATCTTGTTTTAAAAAATTTAAAAAACTTGTTTTTCATAACATTTTAAAGATAGAACCTTACACTGTTCGAGAATTTACAGAGTATCGATAGTTTTAAACAAATATGCCTTCTTGTACTTTTACTTGTGATTTGTAATGTCATTATAGATATTATTGTATTATTGTATTGTAGTTGAAATGATTATCCACTTTCAAATGTTACGATGTGGCAACCTCTATGAGGGGAAAAACATATGAATATGAATTTCATGTTGGTTTCAGTCAATAATTTGAACATATGAAAAATTACAAAAAACTGTACTCATCGATCTTAATCATTTTCATACAATGCTTACACTTTTATTTGAGTAACTAATGTCCTGAATCTGACATTTATTACAAGATTTTATGAACAGTATCTTTCGATGTACCTACTCTTCACACATATGTGATCAATTGACTCTGAAACACCCGGTATACTCTCCTCCTGCAGCACTATCATTTATAGTTAATGAAGAAAAATCGCGTGACCAGATTTACTTATCCCGCTATCCCTCGAAAAACTTGGGAAACGCAAGACAAGCAGGGAAGATATAAAATTTCCTATAAAGAATGAAAGATTGCAAAACTCGGGTAGACTATAAAAACCCGAATATACTTGCGCCTTGTACCGAAACTTCCAACAAAATCGTTTGCCTCCAACTATTGATTAGGTTGTTTCTGGCACAATATGTGTTTATTAGAAGCACACGTAGACAATATGGTCCCACAAGGACCCTCAGAGAAGATTGTGGTACAGCGTTGCGAAAGATGCTGAGAGAGAATTGTTATTGCCCGGTTGAAACAAAGTCTGATGAGAGCACTCACCACAGGGAAATAAAGGTTCAGACAGCGCTGAGAAAAAAAAAATAACTTCCATTACTTTACAGCTTCTTGTTTGCAGAATTACTGCTGAGTTCGACAAAAGATGAAAAAGTCTTACTATAGACAATTCAACAATTATTAAATTCATATTGATCATTAGATATGAAGAACACTTCCATTCTTTTTTATTATTCGGTGCATATTTTTGCCTGACTTGTATCAATAAATTTGGTGCTCAAAACGGGTTATTGATTGTTTCAAATTGGCGGAGTCGGAGGATTCAATATAAATCTTGTTATGAGCAAAGTCACACATTGTTTTATATATGATCATCAGTTTTCGAGAATATTTTTTCGCTTTACGTTAACGCATAAAATTACAAATTTTTGCCTGATTTAACTCAAAATAAGGATTATTGATCGCCTGACCTTGGCGCAGTCGGTGGAATTCAAGAACAGAAATAAATTTTACCAAAAAACTTAATTTGAGATGTCCAACCAAACATTGAACTTTTTAAGTTGTGGCGTCGGAATTTTCAGTTCCTGAATAAAGAAAATTCAATTGTACAAGGAGCAGGGTCTTACTTTTCTTATAATATCAAATTTTGGCCTAGTTGAAATATGCTATTTTCTGGAAAATATACTGTTTTCATCATCATTCATTCTAATCAGAAACATTTTTTCAATTGCAGAACAATATATTAGGAGGCTATTCGATTTATATTCATACTTTGTATCCCCATTCATAAACTGCTACATTTAAATAAGTTTAGAACTGCGATTCAAAGTTTCAACTTTAAAGATTAATGCAGAGTATTTTCTGTTACTGTATTATTATTTAATGGGATGAAAATATCTGCTAGCGTATATTGTAATCGTGCTCTTTATTATTTTATGTACCAGCTGCAACATCGCCATTACCAATTTTGTAGATGGAAAGAGAAGTTGAAATTTTCAGCATTCTCTTGTGAGTGAAAAATTACATATTATCTTTCTACGCCAACTTTATGTGAATTTCAATAATAGAATTCCATATGAAATGTTATAAAAAGAATATAAGCTACTATTTTGAATTTTGTGCCAGATAGTTATGAAGTGAAATTCCATCTGTTCTGAGAACAGTTATGTTAGTAATAATATTAGTGAAATAAAAATTTAACGGGATAGTTTCAAATTCAGAAGACCAATTATTATTGAGCTCTTCATCTAGGTTGAGAATTAAAAGTTTACTTTTATCTCTCCTTGTATAAGGATGTGGTGATAGATTTTCCATGGTCCAAATTAGTTTGTTTGTTAGATTAAGATCATGAAATCACAATCTTCATGAGGATATAATATCAATGTTATGACATCTGCGTATAGCATACGAATTTTATTTGAAGGTGGCTGACAATGTCTCGAGTTGTGAAGAAAAGTTTCGGACTTCCATTGTCTAAAGGTATGAAGATTTGAATCCTGAGAAAAGAAAAGATGAGTTATGCTGAAAAAACGAAATAAGTGATGAATAAAAATTAACTATTTTATCGAATCAAGAAGATTCGAGTATCAAAAAATCAGGTTAGTATTAGTGTTAGTATATATGAAGTCGAAAAATGTAGATTTAAATGGGAGTTTAACTAGTCGATGAGCCTGAAAATAAGAAAAAATTGAATTAGAAATCAATAGCCTGAAAAAAGAAAAGTTGAATTAGAAATCAATAGCCTGAAAAAAGAAAAGAAAAGTTGAATTGGAAATCAATAGCCTGAAAAAAGAAAAGTTGAATTAAAAATTAAAATAAAATGAATGAATAAAGAATTAAAATTATGAGAAAGATTCAAATCGAGTTTGTCACGACGTTTCGATTGTGTGTATCTACAATCGTCTTCAGGTGAGAACTAACAAAGTCCTGGGATACGGGGGTATTTATAGGTCAGCTATGGCGGGATTTTCTGGTTCAGTGAGCCGTAACCGGTTGATTCGGCTAATCAGCGGTTTCCATGTGTTGCGGATCTCGACGCTTGGTTGACTGAAAGCGTTATTATTCATTATGTATGCTGCTTCCTTGAATTTCCTCTTGAACCAGTGTTCTTCTCTATGGATGATTTCTGCCTCAGACCATTTGATGTTATGTTGGTGGGTCCACACATGTTCTGCGATTCCTGACTTGGTGGTTTCTCCTCGTTGGGTGGATCATACATCGGAGAAACCAAGAGACCACTGGAAACCAGAATCGGCGAACACAAGAAAAACACCCAACGAGGAGAAACCACCAAGTCAGGAATCGCAGAACATGTGTGGACCCACCAACATAACATCAAATGGTCTGAGGCAGAAATCATCCATAGAGAAGAACACTGGTTCAAGAGGAAATTCAAGGAAGCAGCATACATAATGAATAATAACGCTTTCAGTCAACCAAGCGTCGAGATCCGCAACACATGGAAACCGCTGATTAGCCGAATCAACCGGTTACGGCTCACTGAACCAGAAAATCCCGCCATAGCTGACCTATAAATACCCCCGTATCCCAGGACTTTGTTAGTTCTCACCTGAAGACGATTGTAGATACACACAATCGAAACGTCGTGACAAACTCGATTTGAATCTTTCTCATAATTTTAATTCTTTATTCATTCATTTTATTTTAATTTTTAATTCAACTTTTCTTTTTTCAGGCTATTGATTTCCAATTCAACTTTTCTTTTCTTTTTTCAGGCTATTGATTTCTAATTCAACTTTTCTTTTTTCAGGCTATTGATTTCTAATTCAATTTTTTCTTATTTTCAGGCTCATCGACTAGTTAAACTCCCATTTAAATCTACATTTTTCGACTTCATATATACTAACACTAATACTAACCTGATTTTTTGATACTCGAATCTTCTTGATTCGATAAAATAGTTAATTTTTATTCATCACTTATTTCGTTTTTTCAGCATAACTCATCTTTTCTTTTCTCAGGATTCAAATCTTCATACCTTTAGACAATGGAAGTCCGAAACTTTTCTTCACATACGAATTTTACATCGTTATCCATGGATATATCATCATGGAGACACATTCGAAGGTTTTGAAATGATAACCCTGAGATTTTATCAAAGCAAATTTGTGCATTGTTTAAGAAGTCATTGTCTTCAAATAGTTGGTCGGTCTATATTCTGAAACTCCCTATTTTCGGTTTTTTTTTCCTTCTTGAAAATCTGATTGGTTTTGGAAAATTTAAATTTTCCTGTTATTTTTTGAATTCAAAGGCATTTTTATTATAGCGATTCCTATTCAATCCTTCCATCGAGGAAAAATTTGATGAAATCATCAAGAGAAAAGTTATCAGTAGGGTTGTCGCCTTTTTCATCAGTATGATTTGTTTCAAAATCAATAAAGCACTATCTAGATAATTTGTGTGAACAGTTCTCCTAGCCAATGATAGATAGTTGTTTGTTACATAGTTTCTTGACAGAATTGTAATCCTATATAGATTCATTGGATTTTATCTTCAATTATAATTTTTTTGAAAGAAATCGTATTCCTGAAATTCTTGTTAGCAGCAAAAACATTTTCTTTTCTGGGAAACATCACCTTTGAGCGAAACTGGGTAAAAACGAGCACGAAACCGTTGGAAAAAATTACCCACAGTAGAGAGAATTCCGATCCCGTTTTACTAGCACGTCAGTCTGAAATGATTTATGGTTATACACGCGTGCCACGCTTGTTTCTGAAATTCTGCATTCGCGTCTACCATCTGAAATATGACCGATTGCTCCCAGTAATTGAACCGTAGATTTATGCTACAATAGAGCGATGCATAATTCATATACGGTTGACACTTTTCTTTATTTTTCCAGACGTCTCAATTTGACTGCAGATTGTTGGCATTCATCATTCCCATACGATCGCTATATAAGAAATATCGATAATTCATAAGTGAATATGTCGAAGGAATTTCCACGACAGAATGTTATATTATCGTATTATCGACTTGATAAAAGTGCTGTATATATACGTGTCATGGAATAGTGGAATATGTTGTAATTTATATTGACAAAAAAACATGTATGTTGAATATGCCTTCAGTAGATCCTTGTGCAAGCTCATAAAGTCGTGGTTGAGGTCGGTAAGGATATTTTGTTATGATAACCCGTAGAAGATTTGGCATCGGTACCTACCCTATATAATCGAATGCAGCGAAAAAAATATATGAGATTTTATTGATGATGTTTTGAACCTTGCACCATCCTCATCATGTAGATTTTCATCAATATTGATCACGGTTTCATTGCCTTTTTCCATATTTTTATGCTTATTTATGATAAATACCTATCTCATCCATCCATAATTTTTATTTATATTACACTCCAAATACTCTGGAAATTGAATAATGTATAAAAAATATTAATTGAATGAGTTTTTTATCTTTTGAATTCAACTTGTCCTAATTTCATTATTAAGAATTGTTGTATGTTTTGCCATTCAAATTCTGCAATTGAATAGAATTTTTCTCAGAAAATTCTTCAAACGATTCAAGTTTCTGAAAGTCAAGGAGACAACAACGATGAAGTAGTTTTTCGGTAGTGGGTAAAAACATCCAATCCTACCTCTTTCCATGTGTGTTTTCCTCTCCAAATCAAGAGGAAAAACATTGGCAAAACCATTGACCAGACTTTATTCTGACGGTTTCATTGTACGAACTTTTCTTCAATATCCTCTTACAAACAGGAATATCGCTTTTTCAATGAGTACTTTGACAGACAGACAGACAGGCTGAAATATTGACTGATCGTTTGTACATGACTTAAACTAAATTTATAAACTTATGAACAGCATGGCGATATCGAAAACGGTAAGTGATACGGGGTCGATTAAATTAGAGAAAAGTAGCGCCTTTATGTGCCTAATAATATGACATTTAGAAAGTTTTAATATTCCAAGTAGTTTCGGAGATATCCGAGAAAAACCGAAACTTGAGAATTTCGTTTTTATCTTCTCCTAGCTTAATTTTCAAAGGAAATGCCATGGCCACTTTTTAAGGACTACACGATTACATAAGCAGAATTTTTCTGCGACGTTTCGTCTTTTAGAAAACATCATCAACTTTGTATTTTTATATGGGCCGAAACTAAAGTATACCCTGTATACGACTCCATATTTCATTGTTAATACAGCAATGTATCACACAATATGATTTCAGAACCATTTCTCGCGCAAAATGTATTGTAGTGATTACTTAATCTGTTTTTCTTCAATTTTAGATAGTAGGCGTCTAAATATTGATTTACCAGGTTGTCGCCTCTCTGGATACTTATTAGAGTATGCACGTTCAGCATCAACACAATTTCTTTGGCACAAAATGTAACATGACAACATATAAAATTTTTCAGTATTCGAAAAGCTGCCGTTTTCCATTTTTAACACAAATTAGGTAGGTAACGAGATGTAAGAGTAGGAACGGTAATATGTCAAAAATTCTACCAAACTACAGTATTATTATGACAACAGAACATAATGTGGTCATTTTTTCCAGCGCCTACTATCTAAAATTGAAGAAAAACAGATTAAGTAATCACTACAATACATTTTGCGCGAGAAATGGTTCCGAAATCATATTGTGTGATACATTGCTGTATTAACAATGAAAAATGGAGTCGTATACAGGGTATACTTTAGTTTCGGCCCATATAAAAATATGTTGATGTTTTCTAAAAGACGAAACGTCGCAGAAAAATTCTGCTTATGTTATCGTGTAGTCCTTAAAAAGTTTTAATATCCTTTGAAAATAAAGCTAGGAGAAAATAAAAACGAAATTCTCAAATTTCGGTTTTTCTCGGATATCTCCGAAACTACTTGAAATATTGAAACTTTCTAAATGACATATTGTTAGGCACATAAATGCGCTACTTTTCTCTAATTTAATCGACCCCGTATCACTTACCGTTCCCGATATCTTCATGCTGTTCATTCTTATCTTGGACACAGTGTATATTATCTCGATTCATCCATACATTGAGAGCCTTTTCTGTGAATAGAAGGAATGTTCATCGCTCCAAATAACTTTCCATAATGGTTTTATAAAGTTAAATTATCTATCTTTTGTTTCATAACGGGCTTCATCATCGTTGGAAATTTTATTGCGCGAATAGCGACCATAATGAAATTTTTAAAATCCCCACGAATTTTATAGGTTTTGTCGGATATTTGAGTGAAAAGCTCTTATTTATTGCTGCGGAAATGCAATTTAAGCAGCGTTTCCACGATGGCGGACAGCATTTGCATAATTCACACCAAGCGAGACAAGACAAATTCCTCGCAGTTTTCATTATAATCCCCCTCCAGTAGCATTTCCACGGAACACTCAATGGACTCGACGAATGCCTGGAAAATGTTGGTTGATGGTCTTTATTTTCCGCTGAAGCTATAATTCTTTGCGTTATATATGAATTTTTAATAATTGCTCTTTATACTTTGCTGGTGATCTAACACATTGTATTCAAAGACTGACAATCATTATTAATTTCTCAAATATTTTTCAATTAAACGTACAATCTAACACACATTTGTAAAGATAAACAAAATCATGATAGAAAAGAAAAATATTAGTTATTCAGCTGCCTTCCTAAATAATGGTGAAGATGAATCGAACAGATTTTGAGAGTTTTTGTTGATTTCATTCATTGTGAGATTCATTTTGGCCATAATTTGTTCTTCAAAATGTCACTGTCAATTTCAGGACCATCAATACTGTCATTGATATTTTCATTTTCATTTTAAACAAACGAAAAACGATAAGATTTTCACGAATTGTGGATCGTCAAATTGGACGTGAACGTCGACGATCCAAAAACTACAACAAAAAATACAGGTCCGTATTTAAAAATTCAAAGATGGGGTTGCCCAAGTCAGATGACACCCTGTATAAAAGATTCATGAACACATTCTGATAGCCCACATCAAGTGCCAATAGCAAAATGTGGATAGATTTTCAATACGTCTGCGAATAAAGAAGATACAGGCAAATAAATAATTTTGGATTTTTTGAACCAAAAGAGCTAAATTCGATTTTTTCACATCATTCAATAGGTCTCTAAAATACGCAACTTTGCCACAATTTAACCGACACTCTATCTCTTATCGTTTACGAGATCCCCATGTACAGAAACGAATTTGAATAGCCCTTTATATATTCTTTTTCACGTTTCGCTAAAAAAATGTTTTGAAAAAAAAAATATAATATATAAATATATTTATCGTGAAAATCTTATCGTTTTTTGTTTGTTTACAATAACTATGGATTTTAATCAAGTAACGGCCAAGTCAATTGAACATTTTCATTTTCAGTCTATAACTATATTCATCCCCATCCTTTACCAATGTATAGCCACAGTATCTTAAGAATTTATCATGATTTATCTCCAACAGTTCCTTAACATTTTGGTAGTACAGCGACATTATGATAGAGTTGTATTCCAGTTTAATACACCATAATAACAGACAGATCTCTTACTGAAAGAAGTAAGCCTATAGGTTTCAGCTATGCGATTCTTGAAGAATTTTCGAGTCGAATAAAACTCCAAAATCTTTGATCCTGTTGGTATCTGATATATTTGTGTCGTATAAGCTGTAACCCCCAAATTTTTAAAATAAAAATATCAATACCTATAATATCCTTTCCCATATCAAACTTTGACTGACTTACACAATGTTCCACGAACATTGAAGGTTTTCGTTTAAAAAAAGAATTATTTTGATATTCACCCAGATTCATACGAGTCCTAGACTTACGAGGGTTGCTTAGCAACTGAGTAGGCGGTTAAAAACACTTTTCAAACACTTTTTGAATCAATATGATACCATCTACAAAAATTATTCAGATTTTCAGCACCAGACCTGGTTTGTACTCTTCTAAACGTCTTCAGGTAATCGGCAAATAATAGAAAGGAACTACCAGAGAAAACATTGGAATGAACATCGACATTTATATTTATATATTATAAATAATAATGGTCCCATGTGAGATCCCTGAACTTCCACATTTGACATATTAATATTGGACTATTTTGAGAACTATTTTGAATTATAATGTTTAATAATAATACAAAAATTCTCAACAGAGAGAAAAATCTGAAAGGAATCATTGAAAATTACTAGAAGAACAGTTATATTTTTGATTTCTGAATCCTGATGTCAATATGTGACACGCCAATGAAGAACAGGGGCGTTACATAATATTATTTCTTCATTTTATTTTCGGCCAATATACTATTATTTTGAAGAAGCCTACAAGAAGCCTATAAAAATAAGATAATGCATACTTTGTATCTCAATGACTACGACGAAGTAACTTCTATTTTTTATCTGACTAGAAAACTACCTCTAATCTTTTTCACAATAATAATGAAACAACCTGTTTGAAGACAATATTTTTCGAAAAACATCAATACCTACCCAATATTTATTAACGGAGTGATTTTTTTCTTCTTAGAAAACATGAAATATTTCGGTATACTGTAGCTATTCCTTCAATATACCAATTAAGCAAATGATAGAAAAGCATTTATGGACGATTTTTTATGCAGGTTATCTATTCTCGGAATATATTCGAATGCAGTGTTCTACTCAAGCACGAAATTGCAAGGTAATCAAATGTATATTTGCCCTTGCAGGACTAGTTTCTGAATTGAATTGAATTGAATCGAATGTATGGGCAGGAAAATGCTATCGATGCTGAAAGGTAGATATGCAGAAATTCAATATAGCAATTCATTCGAATTTTTTCGATTTGTGACAATTGGATTCTGATATGGAATCAGGGGAGTATGACTATAGTATTTGACAGCTTATTCTGTAGGAATTTTCATTTTCCTGATAATCAATAATAGTATCGAAAAAAAAATATTTCTTTCTCTCTGTCTGATAATTGATCAAAATATAATTTTATTAATTATAAATTGATAACCTGTATTAATCAGCGATACTTATCAGTGTATTCAAAATACGTATGATGTAAACTTTTGGTGTACCTCAGCGATCAATCTTGGGGTCAACCACATTCCTAATCTATGTTAATATATATATATAATAAAGGAAGAATAAGACAAACCACTAATGCATGGCAACACAGGTAGACAGATTTTTTTAATCCCACAAGGTGCTATAAACTCAGAAAGTGACCATCAAAAAAGATGGAATTATATTATAGAAACAAAGATTAGATATTCAGGATAAGTTTAATATATGATCTGTATCAAAATGCTTGACTTATATGTTGTAGGTATGACGAAATATAATACTATCAAACATCATGAAATACTTATATGCAAGAATTTGAGAAATGGAAATTAATGCTGAAATCAAGGAACATTATTTTGTTGATTGCTTTGGAGGTCAAATTATTTCGAATTTGATCAATTCACCTGATTCTAAGCCTATATTTCAAGTTGAATTCAGGAACTAGAATCTGGTAATCTTTCATGATAATGGTCCAGTATATCAATCCACTTATTCTCGTATAATAACGCTAATCTTTCCACGTCATCACTAATGATACAGATAGTATTCATCTCCTATCTCCGTTCCACTGAATCAATCAAAATAATCAAAAAGTAATTGTCATCCCACGTTGTCATTAAAATATTCATACGGCCTTTTGTGTACGGTTGTGTCTGTTCGCGATTCTGACTTCACCTCGGATGATTCGTATGAATAAGTACATAAATTTCAATTTTGTGTCGGCTTGTTACGAATGGCTCTCGACCAAAGGATTCATTGTTTATGTACGGTCTTTTGATCATCAACAAATGGAAGAGAAAAAGTCCACTGTCACAGGCATTGCCATTCTTCTTCTGAACGTGAATCAAGCACGTATAGTATCGATTAATCAGTGTTGATTGAGCCTTGGGGGAAAGAGGAAACATACTCTCTAAAAACTCTTTTCCAGGATATTTACCTCATACGAATAAAAAACATAGACAGGCCCTTTCTATCTCTATGCATTACATTGTTTGAAAGCAAGATCTAACCATCTCTCTTGGTATCGGGGAGAGAGAAGAAGAACGGGCGGTAATGTTGACCCTTCTTGTTAATAGTCGTAGGAAATTAAATGTTGAAGGCAAATATTCAAACTGATAAAACCATAGAAATATAACACTAATTGGTTATTTAAAACATATTATATTCATTATTGTTCATTTGTATTATATTTTACAAGAAGGAAATCTGTTGGCATCATGAAAAGGATGGAAATACCAGTCTATGTTTTTCCTACGACCACGTATGAAAACGTCAATAATCACACTGTTTTGTTATTCAGAAAGTAGCTCATATCACCATGGTATTGTTTATTTGAAATAAAAAAAGCACTAGTGTTGATATGAAAAATATCACAACGGTCACCTGAATTGATAGAAATAATTAGGTATATTGTGAAGGTACTCACTGTCAATATAAGGGTTCTCAAATCAAATTCATATTATTTATTGAAATGTCTGTCTCGTTTTGTATTATACCGAGAACTCTTTATCTATTAATTTCAATGTGTCTCATAAATAACCTCTGAATTCACTTTAAAACTGGAACCTATACTCTTTGCTGGAACTATTTCGATGTTGATGGCAGCGAGTCAGATCATTCAAAAGAGTACGGCTACAGTTTTATGCGCGGCTTGCTGCTTGCATCAGTTTGATATCACAGTATCACAGATTTTTGCAAAGAGTCAAGGACGCACTAACTCGAGTAACTCGTACGCGCTTGCGCACTACATATTTCTATGGTTCTGTATTCCTGGTTTCGTGATTACTGGCGCTAGCAGGCGTATGGTGTGAAGGTTGTTTATATACGCTGGTGTCAATATCAATAAAATTTGTCCAAACTAAACTCAATCAATCAATAATTCACATAATGAGGAATTGTCGGAGAAGTATTCAAATATCATCTTGAATATGGAAATAAACAGTACTTGATATCGAATGAAAACCACCTGAAATTCTAGAGACCGCTCAAGTTACATTTTTGACAAGACCTCCCGCGAAATGAAAGTATTCGGAGTTGTAGGAAAAATAGTGTGCAAAACTCGTTGGAAAGTGCATTTCCTTCAATCGCTACGTTTCCGCACTCACCGCTACGCGGCTCGTGCTAAACGACTACTCGTGTGACATTTGTCACTTTCCACACTTGTTGTGTAATATACTATTTTATTCGTCTGAGAGTATTACCTACTACAATTTGATATCAGTTTCAGAATAAACAACAAATGAATATACCTACCTAATATTATGAATTCAGGTTCATAAATCACTTCATAACGCCATTTATGGATTCTATATTGATAACGAGCATTTTTCAAGAAGGTATATTGTATGCAACAGGTTGCGTGAGAGATAAAAACCTCATACCCATTATTTCACGAGGTCCGGATGGTTTCGGTGTGTTATTTTTGACGAGGGTATAGAAATATTCGTTGCATTTAACGAGTGTGAAGCCATTATGATATCAAGCTGAATATGGAAATAACCATTCGATACATGTCTTAAGACATCTGGTGGATAAAATGAGATTACAACAATTTAAACACATCTCCCCGTGTAGACTGCTGCAAGGCATCATTTTTTCGTCGTTATGGAAATAATGCTGAATACATTACGAACAACACGTCTACCCAGACAAAACTTTTTTAATAAGGGGATTGAATACCTTCTGCACTTTCGCCGATCTCTTGATGTTTCACCGGCGAAAAAAGAATGAAGAAACAAGAAACGCCATGTACAGCGTAAGTGAAACCATATCAGAATACACTGGAGTATATGAATCAGAATATTATTAAAATAACAGATAGGTTAGATTGGGTCGCGGAATTTTTTTCGAAAACATTTTTTCGAAAACCATTTTTTTCGAAAAACCATTTTTCGAAAATCATTCTTTTCGAAATGTATTTTTTTTTTGAAAAACAACTTTACGAAAGTTTTTTTTTCGAAAACATTTATTTCGAAAAGTTGTTTTTTCGAAACCAATCTACCCACTTACTATCCATCTAACCAATATCGAACGATTACAGAGATATAGGGTGTGAAAAATCGAGATTTCTCATCTTTGGGAATTTTTTTTTGTCGAAACTATTTATAATTGGTCGAAACGGCTTACATGTCCCTATCTCACCTTTTAATCTACAATCGATTGATATTAGATTGAAACAAATACAGCGTGATTCAAAATTTAGAAATCTAAATCTAAATAAATCTAAATGTTTCGAAAATTTTCTTGAAAAATTTCGCTCACGTTTTGTAATTTTATGTATATTATATCCTTGAATTGCGATACTTAAACATGTTTCCAAACAATTTTTGTTCGAATGAAATGATTTTCGAAGAATTGTTTTTCGAAAAACTAATTTTTCGAAAATAAGTATATTCGAAACTTGGTTTTTCGAAGAAAATGATTTTCGAAAAAATTCTTTTCGAAAATAAGTAAGTACGAAAATTTGTTTTTTGGAAAAATTGTTTTTCGACAAATTTTCCGTTCGAAATTATGTTTTCGAAAACTTGTTTTCGAAAAAAATTCCGCGACCCGGTTAGATTGGCTATAATTTTTTTTATACCTAGATGTAAAAGTTTCAAATAAATAAACAATATAAAGGTAATAATCAATCACCCCATTAGTATGCGTCCATGCCAAAACAGCACAAATTTCACAGGAATGTCACAGGTCACACAAAAACTGTTTCGTGAATGCTGAAAAAATCTGCTTGCTAGCTTCGAAATTTAAGATTAACATTTTTTCCCTTTTTCTAAATTGATTATCTGGCAGACACTACGAGTATTATTCCCTTCATGTTCGAAAATTGAGAATCTCTGACTTTCGACGATAAAATTCAAAAAATTATATTGAACGTTTTCAATGTCTGTTTCATCCTAAATTATCGATCAGATCAGTATTCAGTAGGTAGGTACTAGTTTTCAACGTTTTGGGTAGATACTCAGCTTAGCTTCATTGTGAAATTCTAGCATTTTTGAGAACAGTTCGCTGCTTTCACTTCCTGTATCTCCTCGCATATTTCAAAAAATAATCATGGAAGTCACTGTATTATATTAGCTAGTGATACATTTTCGATGGCATTGGTACCAAAAACGCCTCATATTATTTCCTCTCATCAGATGATTATAACTTGATTTGAACTAGATCATTGTCTAGTTTGTAGGTACTCAGCACTCGATTGATGTCGCGATAATCATATAAAAGGTGTTCCATTTTGATTATTAATGTTGACGTATTTGGAGAAAATTTATATCGATGTATTTAAAGAGGATCTTGGACATTGACAATCAGTCTCAATGGCAGATACCTGAAAGATACCATGGAGTCAGCTATTCTTCTTTTCTTTCCAGATTTGCTAAGGATTGCAATTTATTTCATTTAGTTTCCTGAATATTCTATAATTCAATATTGTGAGAAGACAATATGCTTGAAGAAAGCATGTTTCCATGACTGAAATAATAAAAAGTAGAACTGTTGGGTGTAATTGGCTGGTATGGTCAGACCCTTGACTGTATGATGAATTGAACAACTTGCCAAAAGTGGAAGCTCAGCTCTAAGACCTAAAAAAATTAACGTTGATTTTTTTTCAACTTGAATTCAGATCAGAATCGATACAGAAATATCTGAGCTAAAAATATAAAAATGTGAGGTTTGATCTAATTTGATAACGAAGAATGTTGGGCCATCTCTGATAAGGGTTACAAAGACCATGCATGGGATTCCTCATTTCTTTTGTTGATATATTCTTAGTCTTTATTCTAAGATAGAAATATCTCACCATTTCAGATTGGAAAGTGAATCGGAATAAGCTCACAATGAAGTTTATATTTATTTCAAAGCTCCTTTACATTCAGCTTCTTGACATAGTCGATAACCTTAGCATGAATGAAGGTTAAATATACAATACTACTCACTATATATCGATGATGTATCGTAAACTTGTAGTATTTCCTATCCATTAGGAATGGAAATCAATAGGGCACCTACATTATCTATTGTGAAGCTATGAATGACATACGAACCAGGTAGTTTTCGGCTAAGGAAAGTAAATGCGGCTCATATCCGGTCAATTTTCACGGACGACACAGCTGACTAGTCGGTGTTTTGAGAATAGTTGTTGTAAAAAGGAAAAAGGAATATAATGCATCATCCACTGAAGTCGTTTTGGTAGGTGACTACCAACTCGACCATATAATTTATTATTCTAGGAAGGATTTAATGATACTGTGACTTGGTGTTTTATCATTTGGGCAACAAACTTTATTTTATCAAGTAGGATGAGTTGGCACAATATGAAGACAATCCAATCCAATAAAGGTTGACCCATGCAACCCTTAGCTGCAACCTGCAATATGAAGTATCGAATTATTCTAACTAGATTACATTTCCAAAGATGCTTTCATCTCAATAAAGCATCATCCGATGTCAATTCTGATGTACCCAATACTTATTATACATAAATAATGTATATAAATCATGTGATGTGCTTATACACATTCTAAAATAATGAAAAAACGATTTTCAAAACTTTCACTGTGGAAATACAAATTCAGGGCTATGGAGTCAGATTCTAAACTTCAATTTCAATATATACACATCTACACATCTTCAATGTGTTTATTATTTGACACGTAGATTAATTATGGGGATCTCAGTTATTATAAGAGATACGAGGTCTGTTGAATTGGGGCAAAATTGAGCATTTTCATGCTGAACAATTATCTGAAAGAAAATTTTATGTATCATATTTAGTTTTTGAATTAATGAAAAAAACATTTTTAATTTTCGTTTTTATTTTTTCAAGCGAAAACCATAAGAACTGGACGTTTTTAACTAGGACACTCTTGAGACACTCTCTTACAAGGAATCTAAATCTGTCATCGTATTTTCCAAGGTTTCTTCATGTCAGAGATACAACAGTCGATTTTGGTTTTCCTTATGGGCGCCATATTGGATTTTTGTATTTTTGAAAAGTCTGTCACTTTCTGAATACTTTGATGATCAGAATTTAGTTTGTTAAACAAAATTTTTGGCATTGTTTCCAAAGCACTCTTCGCAAAAACGATTTTTTGACAATTTTGACCAGCATGTAAGATTCGAACATATCGAGTGATACGTTATAGTAACCAGAAAAAAACAGACCTTTCAAAAATGTTGAAATCCAATATGGCGACCAAAAGAAAAACAAAAGTTGAAAGCAATGGAAAATACGATGACGGGTTTAGATTCCTTGTGAAGAAGTGCCTTTAGAACGTCCTAGTTAAAAATGTCTAGTTTGCTTCGTTTTCGATTGAAAAAATAAAAAAGAAAACTACAAATTTCCGTTTTTTTTCCCAATATATCAGATACGAAAAATGAATCTTTCTTTCACACAGTTGTTCAGCATGAAATTGCTCAACTCTGCCCCAATTTAACAGACCTCGTATCTCTTATAATAACTGAGATCCTATGGTCAAACTCGGTCAAACTCGAAAAATGGGCACCCTGTATATAAAACCAACCACTACTTCAAATAAAGAATTACTAGTTAAAGAATAGTACAAAACGCTGATATAGTGTGAGACATACCTATATACTATATATTTCATTTGATATGGGAGATGATTTGGAATAATGGAATTGTATCCTCAATTCTCAAATGAAAAACTTATTCACTATAGCATGTGAGGAATATCGTAAGACAAAAAAGAAATGAAATTCTTCCATACAAGTCAACGAATGTTACATTTATTTTATGATGGGTATGTTATATTTTTTCAGCTCACGATCTAAACAGATCACTCAGTAGGTATTGTAAAAGCCAGAATATTTGTACCTCTGACAAATACTTACTCCCTTATTGAAACGATGCGAACAAATAAGTTGATTCTCTACCTGACAATTTTCTGCTTATAACTTTCAACAAAAACTATCGAAATCTTGCGCATTGGATATCCGACACCTCCTTACAAAAGACCGATGTCGCATTGTCCTTGCACTATTTGTCAACTCAGACGTGGGGATTTAGTATAAAGGAAACGAATGCATCATATGGATGAATGTCTCCCAGGTGACTCAAACTTATAATACGTGGATGCAATAATGGGACCGACCTTCGTCAAATGGTGTCGTACCTACCATGCCGTTTAGCGAAATTTACCGCAAATAAGCCAGTGATGCCGGCATAAACTGCTCAAAAATCCAAATGCTACTTTCATTCACTAAATTCTGAGGTATGAAAATGTTGGCATCATCCATCAAATGATAGATATACGAGAGATATACCTACTTCTGCATTTAAGAATTTGACAACTATATAACAAGAGTTATATCAGCATAGCATAGATATTATACCAAAAAGTAATGCTGTCATTCTGTGATGGATAGGCAGGCAATATCTAATAATACAATACGAGTCCTATTCATTGTCAAAACAGCAGTTTTTTTTACAATTCATACAATTTTTACTTCAAAATAGGAAAATCAAGCAAATAAAGTCTGATGAGATATCAACATAGCCTCAGATTCAGTATCTGCTAGTCCATATCGAGAGAAAGCGTAACAAGTCATAATTTATTGATCTCTGATAAAAATCTATGCTTTCGTTATTGCACTTGAGGTAGAAACAAAATTTGTTGAAATATTCCGGTCAATTTCTATGCTAATGGCATCACCAAATTTTTGTTAACTTTTTTTTATAGTGGAACTTTTGGCTTAATAACTCTGACCAACTTATAATAATTGTATAGTGAATCATTGAGAGCACTACTGCGATATATAAAAGAATTTCCTAGCCATACTCATAGATCAGTATCTCAAAATCAGCATACTCGAAATTAACTTAAAAATAGATTATCTGTACCAAATTCGACAAAATATTTAGGACAGATCATTTCAAGTTTTTCGCAGTTTATACATAAAATCCTGCAGGTATGCCCTTCCACGCAATGTGATAATGCATTCTTGGAGAATATACGGAATGGGATTGGGAGATTATGTAAAATCGCTTCATATTTTGAATTCTTCTTATTCAGCTTCGAAAAGGAGATTACAGCGGATTATTGGGACGGTCAGCAGTGAGATAGGGCCCTTTCAACGAACGATAAGCGTTATTCATGGGAGATATTTGAAAAGCGCTCTAGCGCCTTTTATCAACTAGGAACTGACAAATCCCTGCCAGTGATTGAAGTTTTCCCCTAGGACCAACAATAAATTCTGTAGGGGGTTACAATGCTGAATGAGACAATGGGAAAATCTCCCGAACGTTTCAATAACATCTCTACATTTTAAATGCTGTCACTTATTCAATAAATCCTTTATAGGATCTGGAATTGAGTAGTTATACATTTATATGAGATATTATAGTCATTCAAGGAAATAATAATTTTTATTGTCTTACACGGAAAAAAACCTCAAATGATCATGGACTCCATAGGAATATTGGTAGGCATCAAAAGTTTCATTTTCCTTAAAAAAACAAGCTGGACACCAGCCAAACCTAATTAAATTCTCAATTCTACATCTCTCCAGATGATGGATAAGCTCGATATTGATTACTTTCTTCATTACTTCAAAGATGACAAATGATGCAATGATCAGTAGTAACCAGGAATGATCTTAATGTTTTTATTTTTCAATTTGTCAAGCTCTAGCTGTCTTTCAGTTTTAGGAAAACTCAGCAAGTTCATATGAAAATCTGAATAATATGCGATGACCTGGTGTTAACTGGGGCATATTTCTTGACAAAAGTTTGATTAGTATTCTAGCTCTCCTGTATTTTTTGTCCCTTTAATATCTCACCTTTCGAATATCTAAAATTGGAGGAATTCGAAGGAGTCAAAACGTATCGGAAAGAAATAATTATATCAATAGTTCTCATAAAATACCTATATATGCCAAATTTGCACGTGCAGTATGACAGTTACCACATCTTGCAAATTTCGTAAAACGCAACTGAATTGTCAATAGCTGTCCAACCATCCGATGAAATCATCAATATAGTTTTGAATGATTGATTTTATTGAAACTCACACATAGCCAAAACTAAAGTAATCCCGGGATTTCCAATCTGACGTAGAGGAGAGACTATACCGAACGTATAGAACTTAATATTCCGTAGCTAGGATCAATTTGTTTCACACCGGTTATCACCCAGACCCGAAAAACAGAACAATCGGCGATCGAAAGCCCTTCAATATATTCCACACCGAGCCTCACTATTTCATTTCGCATTCTGCTAACCCTATCAAGCGGTTCTGATTACTCTATAGCCCGCCTTTCATGCCAATCACTGTCAATAACGTCACAACACTAAGCCGCCGAATAAACAGGATTGCCAACAGTATAGCGAAGCCCCAGCCTTATTGCCAAAAAGAATAAGCTTATATCTCTTGGTTACCGAAATATGTGGGAACGGAAGTTGACTCCACCGGAACGGTTGGTTTATCATATAATAAGAAGCATCAACGTGATATTATCGATGCAACAAGTGGATAACTTCCATTTTGTGTGACACTCTCACAAATCATGAGTTTTCATTTTTATCAGCGGTGCACCTCAGGGAAGCAATTTGATCCCGTATTATGTTTTCATTATCTGTGAAAGAGATAGGTGGACGCTCCGAACAACAAACCAACTAGAATAGTAACACCCTAAATTGCCCGAAGATATGTTTTTTTCCCCACAGAGGTTGCCAATATCAATAGAATGCCTTATTTATATATAAGTGGTTTATAGATAGCTCGTATTTCTGGAGATTGCGGCATTTTAGGTGAATGCGCCAACGTCGCTAATTTCGTTCAACCGATATCGACCGAACGCTGACAGCGAAACGTCTAGTTTCGAAATAAAATTTTGTTTGATGGTTCATTAAACGGCATATTTCCAGTTTTCTGTGAAAATTTGAATAGGGTTTTACTTTAAAACCTTGTTTATTCTGTTCAAATCGAATTAAAAGGATGGTGAAACGCTGTGAAATGTGTAAGATACCATTTTGAAGTGGTGACCAGAACATAGCATTCCACTGGTGAGTTACTCAGTGTCGTATCATTCGTTGTATAAACATTATTCACCCACCCTCATATGCAAAACGATTTTTGGTAATTTGAAAACATTATCGGGTTTTCCCGAGATGAAAAGTCAGTGGATACATGTAAAAATATGATTGGGAAAGAGAATATTTCAAGAGTCGTTAGAGTTTGCTCACATCATTTTACTACAAGTGATGAAACGGTTGGCCCAATTGGTAAGAAAATGCTCAAAGTAGTAGATGAGCCTATATTTAGTGGAATTGAAAAGTAATAACAACATGTTGGATGTTATATTTCTCAAGTTCGACACTTTGAAACTTTATATTGCCAGAAAATAAACAATATAAGCTATTATCATTCGGGTCATGAATCAAAGATGTATATTTTCAGAAAACTTTGATATTACATCGTTTTCATTCAGTCTTAGGAAGAATGGATACGATAATTTTGTTAGTAGGTCAATTTATTAAAATTCAGACCCTTTCAAGATAACAATAAGACACTGGTACTGGGGGAATCTGTTGTTGCTATCATTGTTTTAGAATGAGGTAACCCTAGTAACTGATTTAGATGTTGGCTTCAAACAGCTACTGTGGTAGGGATTGAGCGTCATTCATCTTGTCTATTTTATGATCGAAGGGTGGAAAAGTATAACAAGTAACATTGGCTAGGAGCCTCTTCAGAGTGATCTTTGAAGACATTTTTTGTGTTCTCATATTGCGTGGGTCCTCCATATATTTTATTTTATTTATTTATTTATTTCATTTCAACAAGGGCAGAGGCAAAGCCTATTTTGCCCAAAAAAAAGGAATATTCTATATCGCAAAAGTGCACAAAAAAATAATAACAGGTGCATTAACTGCATACAATTGTTATCTTATTATGAGGAAATAATGGTTTTCACTTTTCACTGACGCATAAAGGAATCATAACGGTTCTTGAAACTATTCACACTAGGAGCCAGCACCACATCACTAGGTAGGGAATTCCACTTCGGAAATACCCTGTTTGGAAAAAACTTTTGTCGTGTAGTGGTCCGGAAGTTTTCCTGTTTAAGCTTTAAGGAGTGTCCTCTCAATCTGTCGTCATTGCTTAGTTGAAAAAGGCTACAGAGGTCAACAGAGAAGGCATCGTGCAGAATTCGGTAGGTCAATATGGCATCTCCCCTGGCACGCGATTTTTTTTTCTATATCGTCGAAATTCTCAACCTTCGCTCCCTCATCTTCATGTAAGAACCTACAATGTAGGTCATGTACCTATGGAATTATTCAGTATTGTTGAATCCCAAAATGACTGAACTATTCCAAAACAATGGTTGATAGCAAATTGGTGTGAAACGATTCAACCCCCAACATACAGAAATGTATAAGTACTAGTTAAACTTTGATATTCAAACTAGTGGAATATAGTCACTTGAATCAAATTTTCTTGAATCGGTGTGATGTAACAAAACATCCTGGCATCATTAATTTTGACTCGAAATAAGGGATCACATTATCAGACATCTGATGATTGCGTATCTGATTTGAGTTTCTTATTCTGTTTGATTTCAGTAGCTAATTCACTGCCGATTTCACGAAATGTGTGGTTAAATTCATTTGATGACTCTATTTTTTTTCAGATTGCGTTTGTTAGTTTTTCACCATTTATCCCCATGAGGTTGAATGCCCAAGATCGAGTATAGCGCCATAAACCCATATATATAATAACAACTATATGGATAACACCTATTCTTCCCTTCAAGCGAGAATGAAGCCAGTTTTGGAAAAACAAAAGATTGTCTGACTTGCTAATGATGAAATGTGCTCATGCGCGGGTTTTGACGAGTTGAAATCCACTGACGTTTTTAGAATTTCGTAGGTTAGGTATATTTGTTAACCCAAATTATGTAAAAGGGCGTCAATATAGTTATAAATGTACTTACTGATTGTTTACAGAAGTGATTAGTGAGTGATAACAGTGATTGATCAAAAATTAGCCCACGAATCTTGTTCCGTGACTTTATCGTCACAGGTTTCTATGCAAATCGCAAGTATCGCTTTGTAGATCACATCCATTTCTGCATCTATCATCAACTATTATCTAAAATCGTCCAACAATCTATCGATAAATGAATATTTGAAAAATATATGTCATGATAAAATATAATCATCGAATTGAAGGTTACGTGACACATTTGATTCATTTTTAATAATTATCATATGTTTGTCGCTCACTAGAAAGCTACTCTCCTCCATGATGAAAACGAATGTCGATTCTTAATTCGAACTTGCGCATGCGCATATTCGCGATTTGTCCCGCAGACTGTCATTTGTTTTATTTTTCGGCTTCAGCTCTGGTATCCATGTTACCTATATAGTTATTATTAGATATATGCATAAACCACGTAGCGGTTTATGATACCGCCCCATCCCCATTTCCTTCCACCCCCAATCACTCACGAGTGTATTTCAACCATGTTGCATTTATTTTGCCAATCCGCAATTTAGGCCAATGTCGGTCAATCGACCTTGACATCTCCATATCTCAATAAAGTAGTCTGATAAGCTTTGTTTTGGTTTTCCTAGGAACCGTCCTAGAACCGTTCTAGAACGGTTCTACTCATGCGCATTTTCTTCAAAGTAACAATTTGACGACAATGCGCATGAGCAGTATAGTTCCAGAAAGGTTCTGAGAAGAACCAAAACAAACCTTTAACCCTCACTGTTTTTACGGTGGTTTCCTTTCTGGTGAAATTTTCTTCTATATAATCTTGAAAGAAAATATATATTTGATGAATTTGAATTCTTGGTTTTCTGAGATTATTGGCATTAGGACGGTTGACCATATTGCTTCTACGTCTTATTAGTGACTTCAAGTACCGTCTAGTAGCGTAGTCTAGTCCCGAAGGGTACAAATATTGTTGTTAATTGTAGAAAGTAATGAGTATCACCATTGGTAGTGGTTGCTGGAAGTTATATTAGTTTTCAATGAGTATAAATTAGATTACCTCGACCTATAAGATATTTTGTGCATGACCTTAAATCTTTTATAGAACCGGGATTCCGAGACTTCTTACAAGATTAACCAGTTTCCTGATGAAGACCCTGGAAGGGAACTCTAGCCTGTTGCAGTTTGACCCTCTGATTTAGCCATACCCGTGGTTGAGTGGAAGAATAGCATTGCTAAACTCCGCCAAGTAAAATAAAGGCCATTTATTATTATTATTATATCTTTCAGGTTATACCTCAGAGGACAATGTCCAGTGAGGGCTCTCGTTACCTCTTCTTATTCTTTCTTGTCCAACTGGAGAGGCTGTTTGGCTTTTATTTACAATAGGGTCACTATCATTTCCGCTTCCTCAATTCGATCTTTTGGTTTTTAAACATTTCTCTGTATTATGGTAACTCCATCGAATGGAAAGTAAAATGTGTCAGTTTTTCGGGTGGCAGTTAAAGCGATATATAATCATTCCGAATAGAGACATTCAGTTGGTATTTCTCATACAAAAAAGTTGTGGTGAGATTGATAACTGTGATAGGACCTTCCGAAATTGCTGGAGCCTTTATGAATCGAAACTTTACCCCTTCAATTACGGTTTTCATCAGGCTGGTCAGCCACGACGCGATCATTTTTCAATTCCAGTAAACTATCGGTTTGGAATAATAGCCAAGCTTGGACGTGCTTTTACCGAAACTATCGTCCAGCCCGAGGCAGCAGCAGTTTTTCAAGCAACCAAGTCTGTTGTTTTTGTTGTGCCCTCCAACAATAAAACTGAGCATATATACCGAGGCCGTGATTACGATGCCGTATTGGCGTTCAAACTTCTTTTTTTGTGTCGCGTTATGGTCTATTATATTCAGCTTTGTTGGGTCCGTAAGCCCATGCGGAGCTGCATCTAGCACGTAAAGCCAACAGAAAGCGAAATCAAGACCGGCTAACGAATAACCACAACCGCAATGGATGTTCTCGAGTCCAGTGGTTATTCAGTATCCTTACGATATTTGGGATTATCGAACTTGATACCTATATGATTCATTTTTCATCAATGTACACTGCCTAACAAAAATACATTTACAAGAAAGTGAGATAAAAGGCACAAATAAGTGAAATATGAATC
This sequence comes from Chrysomela aeneicollis, assembly GCA_029955515.1. Classification (NCBI taxonomy): domain Eukaryota; kingdom Metazoa; phylum Arthropoda; class Insecta; order Coleoptera; family Chrysomelidae; genus Chrysomela; species Chrysomela aeneicollis. The sequence continues at coordinate 4,472,177 of JARUHQ010000007.1, forward strand.
AAGATTGAAAAGCTAGGATCGAAATAATATCGAAATCTCATTGTATTCAATGGAAAAATGCCTTTTATCGATAGTATCGTAATTGACATAATTCTTGTACTTACATGTGATCTTCGAGGTGGAAGAGATTCAAGAAGTCCCAAAACAGAACCATGTGGAACGCCCGAGGGAACGCCTGTTGTTGCAAATATCACTGATTACTAACCATGAAAATCAACGTAGAGAAAGTAGTAGTGGTAGGAAGTGGAAAAAGTATTCATCTTCCCTGAGAAGTCAGAGGCATTTATTTCACTGAAAAATTATGAAGCACCAGATAAGATCAAAATTGTCTTTACTCGTGTACTTCGAATATAATTATTGTATCTAACCGGCTTTTTTTGGGTTTCCTGAGACATGGTATAATATTTTCTGAACTGAAATAGTTAACTCTGGAATTATGGTTACAAACCACGACACATGTTTCGCTGTACTATAGCTTCTTCAGGTGGATTATTTTGAAACATAACTGATGAAATACTCTTCTTCTTCTTTTGGGTTTCTTGGTTTTCTGACTCCTAGCGGTGTCAATTTCACCAGATCCGGTGATATCTGAAATACTCCACCTGAAGAAAATCTTGTAGTGTTTTATATTAGTGTAGGGTTATCTTGATATTGCCTACTTCGATAAACGTGACATTTGATTCGATTTGGTTCTATATGACCTCCAATTGATAACAATCCTATGTAACCATTTTTCAATTGATTTGATATAAATATGAATCTAACGATTGAAATAACATTTTTCGAACCGTTTTCGATTATAGCACACCTCTATCGTTGAGTATGAGAAATACACGTAATGATCTGAAATTCAATTTGTTCAGGTCAAGGACTTATGTATCGAACTGTATGAAATATGACCACCAGGTCATATTTCCATCATTGTTGAAACCGTTGTCAGTTCTCTGGAGCCTCGACGAATATTTTTTGGAAGGAGTTAATGCTGTTGGCTACTGATCTCATGTGTTCTACTTCAAAGGAATCAGCCATTGCCCATTCCAATACGACAATCAGAAGCAGGAAAAATCCAAACAAGAAATGTTTAACTCTGAGATCATCAAATATGATAGTAATGATATATCTTCAGCTCACAAGCTGAAACACAATTCCAAAAAATCTGCTGTGATGTTATTTGGTCCCAAGAAACTGAGAAATGTCTTCCAAAACCTATTACACATCCAAATCGACAATGAAATTTTACTTGTTGCTTCTGAACTAAAGAATCTTGGTATATGGCTGGATTCTGAACTGCGCTTCACTAAGCATATTAATTACCTCACCCAAACTTCTTACAACATTCTTAGACAGCTATATCCTAACCGTGAACTCAAACTAAAACTGTGTGAGTCACTCATCATTTCTAAAGTTTCTTACTGTGACAATATATATGACCCTGCCCTGCGACTTTCTGATTCTTCGAGACTGCAGCGCATTCAGAACAGTTGCTTACGGTTTCCCTTTGGTGTTCGCCAATTCGAACATATATCTCCTGCACTGAAGGAATCAGGTTGGCTTAAACTCGATAAACTTAGAGCACTACACCTTTTGACCAACACCCACAAAGTACTGATCACTCACAAGCCTGAATACCTCTCGAAAAAACTCATCATGTTTTCGAATATCAACAGGTTTGCCACACGCAACAGATCTACTCTAGTCATCCCCAAACACAAGTCCACAATATTCACTCGCAGCTTCTCTTACTCTGCCCCTAAACTTTATAACTCGCTTCCCAGTGAATATAAATCTTACACTATCAATAATTTCAAAAAAAAAAGTGAGACTGATGCGGCATATTAATTCATAGCATATCTTTGTATATAAGTATAGTATTGTAGAGAATTCACCTCCTTTATAAGTTTGTTTCCTCTCGGGCTTTAACAATGACTTGTTGAACTACTTTATTTTCTCTGGTAGGTACTGTAGACATGCTCTCTCATGAAAGTTCGTCCACGATTTATGTTTTGTTTTCAGTTTAAAAACAGCCTAGGCTGACACTCTTATTTATAAGAAGGGAAGAAACTCCAAGTCGGTCGACTACACATATAATAAAACCAAAATTAATGACCGGTTTCGGCTCACATAGCCATCATCAGATTAAAAAAAACCTATAATGTTTTTATTTAGTATAGTGATTAGGAGGAAATTTATATAATACATACCATAATCAAAATAAATTCAAATTGAGAAATTCAAACAAATGATTGAGTAAATCATTGAATTGAAGTTTAAAAGGGACAATACCCCTTCCAAAACATGGTTTTTTTTATCGAAAAATCCATTTAAAATTGCCAATAAGTTGGGAAAATTTTTGAGCATCATTTTGCTTAAAGTGAAACTTATTGGTTTCCGTATTTCTCATAGTCAGACATTTTGTTTCACTTTAAGCAAAATGATGCTCAAAAATTTTCCCAACTTATTGGCAATTTTAAATGGTTTTTTCGATAAAAAAACCATGTTTTGGAAGGGGTATTGTCCCTTTTAAACTTCAATTCAATGATTTACTCAATCATTTGTTTGAATTTCTCAATTTGAATATATTTTGATTATGGTATGTATTATATAAATTTCCTCCTAATCACTATACTAAATAACAACATTGTAGGTTTTTTTAATCTGATGATGGCTATGTGAGCCGAAACCGGTCATTAATTTTGGTTTTATTATATGTGTGGTCGACCGACTTGGAGTTTCTTTTAAGTTTATCCCTTCTTAAAAACCTCTTGGACCACTTTGAGAAGCAATGGATGATTTTCACAATTTACTCTTATTTATTATTATTATTATAGTCATCTGTTATTGGGAGTAGAGAAAAAAAGTACCTATACCTTGTCCTGTCGAATATTAGAAAAACAATTACACAACCGCCACGACGAGCTCTCTAATCAATTCGTTGAATTTACCCCCGCAGAATCCAATCTAGCTTTATTTATTCAGGAGGATTGCAATGGAACTGTGTTTTCCCGGCCAGTTCGCTCCACTATGTTTTCACGCACTGATTCCCCTCGCCCTCTACCCTATTAAGATACGCTCTTCCCAAACTACCCTTTTCGTCGGACCGTACATATTGTGGTGGTACTCGATCAACCAGAAGACGTTGGAGAGTTTACTTTGCCACCAGTAAAGGGTGAGGACCACTAGTGGAGGGAGAAAGGGTTTCGTGGAATAATAATGGCATAGTTTATGATATTTGGGCCACTGCAATCTCAGTCATATACAGGGTGTCTCAAAGTTAGCGTGCACCAGCAGATTTAATGACTAGAAATAAGAAAAAAACATAGGTCGAATAATGTTTCATAAGCGAGCTACGGCCCCCTGAAGGTTGTACACTTAAGATGGTTTTTATTTTATATCTTCGAAACTGTCGATAGCAGGATTATGAAATTCTGCACGTCGGCCAATCTTCCTATGTCTGATAATATGCGATAACTATTTCAGAATCTTATCCAGAAATGGGTCAAACTGTAGGGGGTGGGGGACAAATCACCCCAACTTTTTTCAGTGCGGTTTTTTTGCAACTTCAAGTGAATAAATCTGAAATATCGAAATTAATATCGTTTCCCTACTACTATTGGATACTACATCAATTACATATGCGTTATCAATTGACAAATGTAGATGATTCCTCATACATGTTGGATTCTCAACATTCTTCAACTGCTGACAACCAATCACAAAGGTCGAATTTCCAGACTCCAACAGGCTGAATTGTTTGGATTCATATATAGGAAAACAATTATACAATTATAAAATGTCTTTGTAGTTGCTCAATTGTTCAAAAATAACGATGTAATGGTATTTCTGTGGTTAACCTTGAGCTAGTAAATATTGAATCGAAAACACTTTTATTATTCAATTTCATAACTACGAGGGTGATTTAATATCAATTCAATGTAATTTCGTGATATTAACTCACACGAATAATTCACAATGATGCCTTGGAGCTACAGACTCCCAAATATAATTGGCACCAATTACAACATTGTGTATATATTTCTATCATAACAATTCATATTATAACCATTCACCAAATGTTTAAGGCGTTTATAAATGCATTAAGTAACGTTCTAGGCATCCATTATTGCATTAGATCCGTAGGAAACTATATTTCTAACGATCAAGTAATTACTACCATCATCTAGTAGAAATTAGTAGGGAAAAGATAACGTAAAATAACTTGGGATGCAAGTGATGATATGACACGTATCAACAATCTACATGTTCTCTTGAAACCCTTTTTTTTTTCTCCTTATGACTTATGAAATACATTGAGGGAAGAGTATTTAATAAACTTATGCAAAAGAGGATATCTTGTTTTTGCATATACTTATTGTCTCAAAATTGCTTCTCATTTTTTTGTAAGAGCGTTAAAGTGATGCACAGGTTGTTCCAGCCCTCGCAGGTTAGTAATAACTATTCAGTTTAAGAGAAAATCGTGTCTCAGATATATCAATAGTTTTTCACATTCTTCTCTTTTATTTGCCTACTATATTTCGATTACAGGTCGCAGCAGAATTCACATAGGTGAGTGGAATTCTCTGTCTCAACACGAGTGTAAGTTCACTTTTTGATATGGGTTTTCATTATTCTTAGTTGATATTCAAAAGACTGAACGATAAAAATATTTAGTGGAATTTTTTTTTCTGAGACGAAACATTGTGCTTCTAACATCACGGCAATTTTTTGTTTATGACAATCACGTATGGATTTTTTATGTCTATAATAAATCATATGAAACCATACACCAACTTTTTTATAATGGGCTATCAGATATACAAGTGAATATTTGCAGAGTTATGGTGGTTCTAGAGATTTGTGGTCCATTAAAATAAGTTTTTCTCAACTTTATGACTTTTGGAAGGAGTCAGTAGGTCGCGAATCTTTAATGGTCAGCTTGAATATTTTTATGGAATCCAGGTATACGATTTGGGGTCCAGAATTCATCCTCCAAACAAGTGAATTTATGTCTTTCCAGCTACTTTTATTAGCAATTCCACCTATAAACATAACTGAGAGAACATTATGCAAGGTTATTCACAAAAAACTTGTTTCACACGTATCCCAAGAAAAAACATTTGTATTCATTCGTCTAGTTATTTCAAACGAACCACCCTGAATATTATATCTACCATATTCCATATGCCTCAAATAATATGAGTCGAATGGGTATAAATAATTATTTATATACCAAGTGCGTTATAATGATCCCAACGCCAATGTTGTAGATATGGCTATAGCAGATATTTCTATAGTACAGTTCTTACGTGAATAGTGAAAAATCATATCTATAAGCAGGAAGATATATTACGTGACATTGAACATTAACTTGTCATTAATACAACAACACTCTATTTATAGAAACCATATACAGAGTCACATAAATAATGACTACTCTGAAAAGAAAACTAAATGGCATTAGTTCATTTCAATAATTTAGAAGATCAACTTCAACACTCTTCCTTAGCTAAGAGATCAAATAAATCCTATTTGATTACATAATACTTGAAGACGTGGACGTGGTGAACTCTTCGTCATCATATTATCTGCGATCTGTTCCTCAGTTGGAATATGTTGAATACCCAAGAGTTGAAAATTGTAAATTGCGACTCTCGCCCCCAAACAAATTAACAATGAAGATACAAGGGGGTGAATTGTTTCATGGTCATCCGGTTCATGTCTAGCGTAATTTGGCCCCACCCCCGTTCGAGGTAAGAAAGTGAGCAAAATTATTTAAAGACCTTCCTATATCAACTTCCGTCACGATTTATGCACTCCCGGTGCCATGGAGATGAAAAACAACTGGCGATAATTGCACTCCGAGAAAATATCCTTGGCCGTAAAGAACGTAAAATATCCGCGAATTTGTCAGAGAGGATATGCCTGCGAATATCGCAGAAACTCATTCGTTTTACGAGGCAGTACGGTACACAAACAGCGGCTCACGCTAATATTTGTCACATAAATGTTGCTCGGCCACGCCTATGGTGCTTATTTCGATTGCAATAAAGGCTCCACGGCAATAACTGCTCGATAAATCGTGCTCGAAGTATAAATAGGCTGATTTTTCCCAAATCTGCACGTGTCTTATAGTCGAATTATTGGGAGAGGGGATGTTTTATTCGCACGGAAACAAGAAACTAATAAGGCGATCAATCATTTACCCTGCCAGTAGCAATTTATAGAGCACTGGTACACAGCCCAAAATCCCTGTGGATAGAGCAGAGTTCGATTATATCCCCTTCTTTCCCATTTTCAGCTCCTTTTGTTCTCACACTTCCCTGAATCCAGTGCAATCTAATATTAGTAAACCATCCCTTTGGGGATTCTCGTCCAGTTGAGAATTATTAGTTATTGTTCTATACCATATATAACAATAGCAACCTTTGTAGATTGTAGGAGGGGGGGGGGGCGGTCGTTAAGGCCGTGCAGCCTGCCAAGCACCTCGACCTATTAGATCTTTTGAGCATAAACCTTGATCTGTTCGAGGCCCGGGATTCCGAGGCTTCTGGCGAAGTTAAGCAGTTTTCTGGGAGCTAGGTTCCTGACATCGGAGGGCTCTAAGAAGGCCCCTTCCAGGAACTTGAACCTCTTGCAGAAGAGTGCTGGGCATTCGCATAGCAAATGGTATGCAGTTTCAGCGAAGTTCTCGCAGTAGCGGCAACTATCCCTCTTTGTTTTACCCATCTTTTTGAGGTGATACCTCAGAGGGCAGTGTTAGGTAAGGAGTCTTGTCTTTTTTGTCCAACTCGAGAAGCTGTTTAGCTTTCCTTGGCGAAAGGCTCACTAGCCTTTTCGCTTGTCTTTGTCCTGGCACTTCATTTCAGTGAGATTTCATTTTATCTGTTTCCCAACGTCGAACCTCTTCTCTCAAGTGGACCTTTTCTCAAGTTGGCTTCGTAAAGTCCACAGAAGGGTTCTGGGCCGATAAATTGTTTATTTGCCCCTTCTTTGGCTTCCTCGTTGCCTTCGACTCCCTTATGACCTGGCACCCACATCAAAGTGATCTGGTTGTTCGCTGCCAGTTGTCTCAGGAATTGTTTACAGTCCCAAGTCATCAGCTTAGACAGCTATGACTTCAGAGCTTTCAGTGCTGCTTGGCTATCTGATAGAACATTGATGTTTGCCCTTCGAGTGCCTGGGCACATATCTTTATAGCATGTACTTCTGCTTGAAATATGGTTGTGGTGCTGTATCTAAGTTAGATTTCAAGTTTTTTTAGCAGACATATATGGTCAGAAAATCAAGCACTGAATTGAACAAATTCAGTTTTTTGTTTACAACTTATCTGGATCTCGAATAAGGTTATAGAGAAATTAATAATGACCTGTTTGGAAAGTAGTACAGAACTATCCTAATAATCAATGTAATCTTACAATGTCAATGAGAATTGATTATCAGAGGTGATCAATCCCTACTTGATAGCTTTGCTTCGCGTAATTTTTGGAACAGCCTGTTTAGGCTGTATAAGAACAGCATGTTTTCATTTGTAGTGTATTTCATCATATTCCTTGAGTCCATCGATAGTAGTTTTAGTGTTTGTTGCTGCTGAAGCAGAATGTTCCTCGTAAATACGACCGATATTGTTTCTATACAGCTTCTGGGAGATGATAAATCAATCGTTTCTAGCGACGCCTACTATGAGAGCAAGCCTCGAAATGGTGATATCGAATAGATTGACTAATCGCTCATCAGGTCACGTGTCTGTACCACCAGCTGTCTATTTATTGTGAGGGGGAGTGATTTCATTATTGTGTACTCTTGGTTTTCCTGGAGCTGGGGGGAAAGTCGAAATTAATATGTGTATAATACCATTAGGGAGGGAGGCCTGGAGATGAGATCAAGTAGTCAAATAAAACATGCATTTTCGGGAGTTTGGTCTCCCTAGGTAGCTGGAGATTTAGAAAAATGATATCTAGCTCGAATAGGGAAGAAAGATTTCCATGACGTTAAACTTTGAGATATCTAAAATTAAAATATTATTTATGGTGGATTTGTGCAACGATATTAAGTCATAAGTTTTAAGTCGTTAGTTTTTAGTCCTAAGTCATAAGAAGTTCAATCATTCGTTTTCAATGTTTCCATTCATACACTTGACATGAGTTTTAAGTTGCAAGTCATCAGTTTCAAGTCGTAAGAATGTTGGCCAACTTTTATCTCTTATGGCTTAAAACTTAAAACTGATTATATTTGCGCATGCGTTCGAAGTTTTCAATTCTGTGACGGTTTTTTATAAGTTATTGTCTGTGATTGTGTTGTTTATTCAAAAATATGATTCAAACTTATATCAGAATCATTAGATCATAAAAAAATGGATATTGATGACTGAAATTATAAAGTGACCACTGACACACAGTCCTTAATAATTCCTGCATGAATGGTCCTTTCTTCTTTATTTCTTAAATCTTATTACTAAAAACTCAGGACTTAAAACTTATGACTTAAAATTGCTGCATAAATCCAGCAGTAGTTGTATTCGCTCTGTTGAATTGGAATAATATATTGTTCTTGATGTACAATTTCTTTTTATACAGACAACGAGTTATCATAATATATTGTGTTCAAAGAAAATATTATTATTCTTTTTTCCAAAATTCCTCTCCATGATACCCCAAATATGTTTCGTCTGCCTACTAATCCATGTAGATATATGTTGAAATTTGTAGTCTCGCGGGATTTGTTCGGAAGTACGAAAGCTTTGTTGGGATTAAGTATAACGTAGAAATACAATGTAACGTAAGTATACATTTGTTTCAAAAAACAATTGCATTTATGTATCCAATTTCAATAAACAGCCAACTCGAAAACTGTAAATTATTATGATCCACTCGTATATTTCACGAGCCAACCGTTCGACTTTTAATCCGAACATCATAAATAAAGGATTAAAGCTGTCGCATATCCGAGTTTCCATAAATCAAGGAGGCAGTGAACGAAAAGTAAAGCAATTTGTTCGGTCGAATTTTTATCATTCTGAAAGGCATTAAAAAGTTGAAACTACCGCTGGGAAAATGTAACATTGTATAAAACCCCCAGGAGTAAGCATGCTTTTCCGAACAAAGCTCACAAAAATCCGGACATGCACTGAAACTGGCGGATCCAATAACCGAAGAGGAAATTAAATATTGTGTTTGGTTTTATTTCTGGGACAATTCGCTTTTTCAAGCTTGGCGTTGTGAAACAGATCATTCGGGAATTGTTCGTTGTTAGCATTAACTACTGGCCATGTATTATCTATCAAAGACTTTTGTGGAAAAAGCCTGATGGTGAGTTGTTAGTATTAACAGCCCGTTTGAGAAATTAAGCAAAACAATGGACATTTTTCACATGTGGATTGATGATGGACTATACTTAAATGTTTCGAGTTGTAAATACTGGTATTTGCAGGTCATCTAAATTTTTTTTGATAGGCCCTTTGGAATCCATTATTCTGATATGTTAATCTCTGAAATTATTCATTGTCATCTTCCGTTAGTTGATTTTTCAAACCTCCATTGATATGTGAAATATATACTCAATATGGAATAGTAAACTTCTCAATTCAGTACGCTAGGGGACATTTTAACCGCATTCTATTGCTGGTCTGTAATTCACTGAAACCCTGAATCGACAAACTTCAATTACCGATATCTTCTGAGATCAGGCAAACCAGCATTTTTGAAAGACCTCGCAACATTGTCGAAATAAATTTTGATTATAGTGATTTACTGAAATTAGTGTCTCAATGTCGTTTCAATTCACATCTGTTAGATACGAATCAAAGAAAAACATGAGCAACAGAAATATCTCTTCATACTTAATCGATTTTACTTGGGACTGTAAACAATCCCTGATAAGACAACTGGCAGCAAACAACCAAGCCACTCTGATGTGGGTGCCAGGTCATAAGGGAGTTAAAGGCAACGAGGAAGCAGACTGCCTTGCCAAAGAAGGGGCAAATACACAATTTCTCGGCCCAGAACCCTTCTGTGGACTTTCCAAAGCCCACTTGAGAGAGGAGTTCCGACGCTGGGAAGCGGATGAAATGAAATCTCACTGGAATAAAGTGCCAGGACAAAGACAAGCGAAAAGGCTAGTGAGCCTCTCGCCAAGGAAAGCTAAACAGCTTCTCGAGTTGGACAAATAAGACTTGAAACTGGTAACGGGACTCCTCACTGGACACTGCCCTCTGAGGTACCACCTCAAAAAGATGGGTAGAACAGAGAGCGATAGTTGCCGCTACTGCGAGAACTTCGCTAAAACTGCAGGACATTTGCTATGCGAATGCCCAGCACTCTTCTGCAAGAGGCTCAAGTTCCTGGAAGGGGCCTTCTTAGAGCCCTTCGACATCAGGAACCTAGCTCCCAGAAAACTGATAAACTTCGCACGAAGCCTCGGAATTCCGGGCCTCGAATAGATTAAGGATTATGCACAAAAGATCCAATAGGTCGAGGTGCTTGAGAGGCTGCACAGCCTTAACGACCCCTCCCACAATCTACAATCTAATCGATTTTATCGTCATCTTCATTGAAGTCGAGGAAATGTTACTATGCTTCTCAAATGGTCTACAAGTTTTTCACAGAAACAGAAGAGTTGTTTCACCATCCTTCATCCACCTTGGGTGGATCCTAGTGGGATTCTGTTTTATTAAATTTCGAAAAATATGATCATTCTCTTAGTGCCACTTTACCAAAATACAATGAGCTGTGTCTTGTTTTTTCGCAAAATCAGCAGTTGCTGTTTCCTGTTTGATATCGTGAGCTTTTTATTGGTGTTGAGGTTGATCAATACCAATTTATATTCCTTTTTCTTATGCCTGTGAAGCTACGAGACATAGGATAATTTTGTATATGTATTATATAAGTATACGTTGTTAATCAATTGATAAGATACCATTAACATCACTCTTTGAAATGTGAGAAGGTCTGAAAAATTCGTACTTTATTTGTTGATTTAATAAACTTGTTTTATTTTGAAAAAACAATGTGGCTCTCCTTTCAAGTGTGTAAACACACTATAAGTACACCTCATTTACCACTAAGACAACAGTTGTTGAAACACCGTTACTCTTGAACAGCAGTTGTGTACGTATAGTCAATCAACCAGAAATTGAAACGCGCATAAATTCTTCCCGTTGGCATCACTTCATCTGCAATCAACATTACTCCAGATGATGAGATATATATTCTGAGATACCTACATCCGTACAAGTATCTCCTATATGGTATAGATATAATGGTGATTGATATTCGGTAGGTAGTAGATTATTACTATAACTTTTTTTCATTTTGATTATTGTGTATTAGGTACTACTTATTTTCAAGCATGATGAACCAACCACAAAAAAATGGGTAATACGAGTAATTATTTTTTGCCATTATACTGTCACATCTAAGAAACCCGAATTCAGGGACCAGAATTTTCTTTTAGGATGAAACTAATACCTAATATGTGAATCACTATCCAATAATTATAATATTGACGATGATTTCATAACATAAAGGATCACAATTCAAAAATTGTTCGAGATGAGTTTCCGGAAGGATATATGCTGAATATTTTATGGCCTTATAACCCAAATTGCAATATTTTGTCAATTTGCATTGCATTTCTGATATAAGCGCCAACACTGTATTGATGAAAGTATATCTAACGGATAGGGCATGTTCTCCACAATATACTTCTATAATGTTCTATCCACCATAAAACACCTTGTATCTCGAAAACCACAAAGGTGAGAAGCAATATATCATAAATGTGTTAAGATCTTGAACATTGATTACAGCAATTAGCGCAAAATACTCTCCTTCGAATTAATTGAAATATGTTGCAAATTACAAATACCAACTTTACCAACAAAGAAATACTGACACGCATTCTCATCAACTGGCATATCTTGAGTTATACCTTCCGTTTATTCATAAACCGGGTAGGCACATAAATATCTCTACCATCTCCCATTTCTCGAATAGTTCTCTGGAGTGCAACAGTACCTACGATTACTTGGCAATCTGAGCCCATTTGTATTGCACAAAAACATGCCAACAAAAGATTGGGACACTACGCATCCTGTTTTTTTATCGAAAACGATACTGTGTATCTGTAACGCCTATACTTCAGATCGCTATTTGTATGGTGCATTCAAAGGTTTTGTAGGCTCAGGGAAATACACCCTTGAACGGTATTCAATGCGTGTCTATGAGGTATCGAATAGAAAACAGTTAGGTAAGGTAAGGTATATAATTCGTTAACTAAACTATGCAACACTAATTACGTCGCACCCCGAAATTTTGCCCCTGTTGAAATTTGAATAACTTTTTTCTGATTTGAACAATCCGAATCTTGTACTTTTTTGTTACATGAGGATTTTTCCAAAAAATTGCTACAAGGTGTTTTTTCAAACTGTGCAAAATTTCTGGATTTTCAAAAGGATCACAAATGAAGAAAAACCGAGAAAAACAGTTTTTTTCAACTTCAACAGTAGAAGCATAAAGGGGATCTCATCAACTTGGGCCATCTCCAGAATTGTCTTCTCATCTCTTTTATTTACAGAGTGACCTCAAAAAATCAATTTTTTGGTTGCAGTCATAACTTTTTTCCTCTTCAACCGATTTTCAAAATCTCAGCATCATTTTGAAGCTGAAACGTTAGATGAACAGACATGAAGATTTTTATCGACTATAAATAATTATTAGATCAAGGGTTTCTGAAAAGGTGACCCAAACCTAAATCCCCCTCGAAATCCCGATTAAAAAGAAAAATATCGAAAACGTTGTTTGATCGAAACGAAAATATCACCACCGAAAAAAATGTTTGACCCCCATCCCCCCAAAAATTTTTTTGGGGTAAAATTTTTGCTGGTCAAACGGTTAGATATATCGGTAAACATATTTCACCTGACCCCCACATCGGTATCGGAGTTTAAAAAAAATCTTCCCTTCCCCCTTAGGGTACTTTGGTTACGGATGAAGGGGAAGGGGATTTTTGTGATTTTTTTACATATTATTCTCGTGAGTTTCGTACAAAACTACTAAGAATCGCCCAAACTCGGGTACTCCAATTATCATAGTTTGATATACAGGGCGAAAAAAGTTCTTTTTCAGAATCGAGACTAGCGGTACTCATAGCTGTGTTCAGCGGAAAGAGTTGATCAAAGAGATAAAAGAAAAATTTTATAGGCGTATGTATAATTTGTTTTAGGGGGTATAAAAAATCAAATTCTCTGAAGAAAGTGCGAAACATGATGGAAGACTTTGTATAGGAGGTGAGAAGGTTACCCTGAAATTTTGTTGTTTTCAGATTTTTTTTTATTTTAATTTTTTTTATGAAGTCTTATATCTTCAGAAAAAAAAAGACCTATGAATAGTTTTTTCTGTCCTGATCTTTATTTTCACGAGAACGTAATTTTCAACCTGTCTTGTCAGTCACTCATTATGATTCTTGTTACGTTGGTTACGGACCATGCATTTTTTTGGACTGATTTTTTTTCTAGAACATGGCGTTTCAATTCGGTATTCTCACGCACAATTTTTGACTACTGAAAGAAAAAAGATTTGAACGTATCCAGAATGAAAAATCCTTCCGAAAACAAGTTGATTTTCATTTGATTCTCCTCCCAGTCGGGATTTACAGAGTGTTTCAGATTTGGGTCATCTTTGAGGAAACCCTCGATCTTGAATGTTCATCTTGAGTTAATTATGATATTTGAATCTTCTCATATGAGGTTTCAGCTTCACAAATGAGCCTGAGATTTCGAAAATCGGTTAAAGAGGAAAAAAGTTATGACTGCAAAACCAAAAAATGGCCAAAGGTAATGAGATGATCTTCATGCCTCTGCTGTTGAAGTTGAAAAAAAACTGTTTTTCATCATTTGGGATCCTTTTGAAAATTTCGAAATTTTGCACAGTTCCAAAAAACATCCTGTATATAGCAACTTTATGGAAATAACCTTATGTATCGAAGAAGTACGAGATTAATGCTGAAGGACTGAGCTAGCGAACAGTGTGAACAGAATTCAAATTGTTCGAAGCAGAAATAAGTTATTCAAATTTTAACAGGGGCAAATTTCGGGGTGCGATGTAATTAGTGTTAGGTAGTTTATATGTATCTATAACTATCAAGTAAATCATCAATTGCTTACTCGATTTTCAACAGTCAATGACAGTTATTACTGTGGTGAATCGAGTAATATTAACAGTACGATGGGGTAATATTATGACATTCCATCGTATTGTCATATTCCAATAGGAGTTCTACCAACTATGCACAATACAACCGCGCTTCTGAAATACACGCAAATTCAACAGAGACTTATCCGACTTATGTTTTCATGGTTTCAATCGCTCTTTCACAAATAAGAAAAACGAGAATTCATCGTTTTTATTCTCAACCGTATAAAATGAGTTGTTTTTTTCTTGAAACGATGAAACTGAGGTTAGGGATGCAAAAACGGAGAAGAATGACAGAACGCTCAGACCAATCAGAACAACATACAAGTACAAGTGTATATTGTTGGTTGCATAAGGCATCTTAGTATTACAGTCACAGGTACAGTATAGCAATAGCATTGTTGAAGACTTAATTTTCTGACAATCTACAATAAAAATACATATCGTGTAGATACTACTTCTCTAAAATTGATGTTCTGCAATAACATGCATTCTATTTTTATAAAACACTGGTTGATTGATAATGCGTGTGCACGACTTCTTTCGCTAAGGCGGCTGAGATTCAAAATCCTCAAATCAAACAAGCTTCAATAGGAAAGCAAGTTGCTACGTTTTTGAAACTGGAGAACCCTGAATTATACACAGGCAATTGCCTCCGAAGGTCCTCTGCTACCATTTGTGTCAGCGGATGTGGTGATATCACAAAAAAATTAATTAATTAAAATAGGAAACAAAATTTCAAAAGAAATAACGAAAAATGATAAGTAATTCACTAAAACAAGCTCCAACAGTATTTATAGATCTGAAACAGAGAATGCAACTCCAGGAATCAATATCAACAGTAGTGTCAATAATGTTGCTATCAATTATTATGTAAATAAAAGTTAGACCTGGCAATGTTTTTCACACATTTCTTATTAAGTTGTTTCGTTTTACATTGAATCCACTTTAGCAATGTTCAATTTCGTTATAAAACTATTTAACAATTTTTGAAATTTCAAAGTTGTTTTGGGTATTAGTTGTAGATAACGTATAGTATTCTACTCGCGCATGATGGCCATCACCCACTCAGATGATTTTTATGATTTACTATAAATAGAATTGCATTGCGCTTTAAATCAACTGAATGAAAATTGACAGGAATCCTATCTTCTTCTATTATATTAATTGGAAAACAACCGTTCCATATTTCATAAAGATAATTGAATGTTATTTGTGATTTTTCGTTATATTTGTATATAGTGTGGAACAGTCAAATGAGATAAATTCACTATCTAAATTATTGCACATAGTTCGAAATTTGAAATGTCTTCTTGCAACATACAAATATCATCTCCTAATTCAACCCTCATCGAATGATAGTAGCAACCCGTATTTTCATTGTCTTTTTTTTTCGAAAATGCAATGTTTCCAATATTTACTCGATATTCGAATTGATTTTCGATATTTCAACTATACGTATTCATCAGATATTGATAGCATTAGTAACATTTCTCATCAAAAAAGTATGTTTGGCTTGTGATGGAAAAATTCTGGAAACTAATGAAACGGACTAGTGACATCTAAAATCAATCGACCAGATAATCGGAAATCGATCGAAAGAATTCCAAGTTCGCCACTTCGAATGTTATCTAGACGAGAAAATTGGAAATACGTAGGGCTCAAGTGTCGCATTTGATTTATGAATGGTTCACCTTTGAAGTCCTCGAGGAGGAAGATCTGTCACGTGATGGATACGGTGTGCATACAGGAGGGCAGATCGAAAAACACACTGTCAAAAACTGAGATTTTTTCACAATAAGGAATATCCTGTAATGTTTAGAGAACATCGTGAGAACCAAGAAAAAGAAGGTAGGAGTTGGTGTTCTTCTTAAATTTCTGGGGATGGTATGCCTCGAGGAACACCTCCCTAGGCAATGAGTTCCAAAGTCTCGATGTTCGTTGGATGAACGAGTCTTTGGAAAGGGACGTTCTGCAGGTCTCTAAAGTGACCACGAAGTGTGAAGACTGAATTGACGGGTTAATCTCGAACATACTGCTAATGGAGGAACGATTGTTGATATTTGAGCATCGCCCATGACAATATCTATAAAATAGAAATAAATCGCCAACCCTTCTACGGTGTTCCAGAGAAGTGAGCCAGTTTTGAAAGCGAGGCATCACCGACGAGACAAATTGCCCTTTTTTGGACAGAATCCAATAGTTTCAGGATATGTTCAGTTGCCGCACTCCAAATATGGGAACAGTATTCCAGGACAGGTCGGATCTGTGCCTTATAGATCATATTGACTGGGAGTGAAATAGCTCTTGGCTCGAAACAGAAAACCAAGTTTTTGGGATGCACTTTTGGCAATGGACCTCACGTGATCTTCTCAAGAAAGATTATTGCTGATAGTAACGCCAAGCATCGAAATGTATGACTTCAAGGGTATGGTTTCCTGACTGAATTATGTTGGGCACAGTGAGATCGGCTCTTCTAGAGAAAAGAAATGCGTGTGTTTTGTTTGCATTGAATTTTACCAGGTTATTAGATCCCCACTCGAGAACTGTTGCTAAGTCCATATTTATTTTGTTAACATTTCTTCCTCGTTGATTTCTGGTTTGACGGGCCAATATATTAGCCCTAGAAGAGAAACCGGTATGGAGAGTAGGTACTAGTAGTATAGAAAGTAGTATATAGATATATATACATTGTATAAGTACTGGAAGTTCATAATTTCATGCAAGCTCAACTGAATGGGTGTGAGTCAATCTCAGACTCACTTTAAAGGTGGACTTAGAAAAAGTCAGGAAGAATGTGCTGGCCAATAGCCTCAGGAGCAGAGGCCACACACATAAAAACAAATTCTCAAATGAAAACGATATATTTGTTCAACGTCCAATTCTTGTTTTGAAAAAGCGCATTCTTCTTCTGAAATAATTTATTTGAAATGAATTTATTGAATATGTCAATTGTAGAAAATTATTTCACTGGAATATTCATTTGGTATAACAAAATGTTCTCAATTCAAGAAATTCAAGGTATCCAGAAAAAATAATTAAGTTCTTGAAAAATATATCACGGAATGTCTTCTTTCAAAATAACATTCAACATTTAATCTCTGAATGAGTAAATCTCTGAGAAAGTTTCTTTGGATTGACCATAACATTTTCTTGAATATAATTGCGATCCCTTCGAGCCGAGAATGTTGCCAAACGGTGTGAGTGTGTTGTTTCGGTGCTCTTGTCGTGCATCCATCATTGTTCAACCAGTTCAACCTATTTTATTGGCATAGAAATATTGGCTTGCCATGAAAGAAAAACTAAGGTCTTAGGAGATATCTGAGGATATAATTACCACTTTTAGAGGTAAGTTACATGCCTATATCTTATCGACGTTCATTCTTGGGTAGGTATTATTGTGTATCCAATCAATTAACGTAGCTATATCATCTCGAAAACTGATAATTCGTGAAAAACTTGAATAACCAGGATCGGCATAGTGAGTGAAAATTGGGGTTAGGTACCTATGTGCGGATGAACGTTTAAATTTGTCCAAACACTGATTGAACAGTGGAAAAGAGCTTCTTGAACTTGTAGACATCTTAGGTATTTTGATACTGCATATTATACCTAACATATTTTTACATTTTTTCACCTAATTTCGATCCAAGGAAAATGAATTCAGTAGTAAGAATGTGAACCCAGATTTGAAGAAATATAATAACCATACATTGTGCTGAGTCAGATTATCTCTCACATTGTACCTACATGGAGTTGTGAATGATATATTTTATATTTTACAGTAGTTTGAAACCAGAGGAATACAACTTTATTGCGAGGTAAACTGGTGGACAAGTTCAGAAATAATCTCTACGAATAGGGAGAAAGGTTGTCAAGAAGAAGGTCTGCAAGTGATGATGTGATTGATGAGAGCCCCAATAAGAGAACGGAAGTTGAGGATGATTCTCATTTCGAGAAATCGATATAATTCCTCTAATTTGATAAAATTCTTGATACAAAACAATCTACAGCTAAAACTGAAAATCTGATTCTTTTTGTTCAAGAAAAATGCGAGTCATTGGGAGATTATGATTGTCTTGATTTGAATATATTGTGTTCTCAATCTGAAATATTGTATTATTCTCACGAAGAATTCCATTCATTTACGATTCAAGAAATCAATAACATTGGCATGAGTATATTTAGTTGGAAACATAATAGTCTTGAATTGAGCAGACATTTATTCCAGTATATATAAACAAGCCATACTCTTGAATCAAAGCATATCAAATCAAATCAAGTAATTCTTTTTATGTGTGCATATGAAGAAACAGAACAGTATTTGCCAGCTGTTGACAAATGAGTTCGATTCTAATTTCAATTGAAGCTTTTATATCAATATCACGAATTGATTGAATATTATATGTACGTATATACATTTGTATAAAATATTTTTGATGAGCTAGATCTTTTGAGAATAATAATCACAATGATATTAGCACAATGCTACACTACAAATCAACTTTATCTTCTAGAAACTGTGTCAGTATGAGAAACGTCAAATTCTAGAGCTAAGATGATTCAGAATAAAAATTGATGACTTCTGAGTTGGAAAGCAGAAAAACTAATTTTCCCAACTATATACTGTTTTAAATTTCATTTCCTTACCCGATGACATTTATTTGAAAATCATTGATTAATCCTAACCTCATGTTTTGCTATAGCAGGAATTCAATGAATGTACGCAGATACTTTGTTTTGAATCGAGTATACCTGATCTCTGAATAACGACCTTATTTGTCGGAATTTCACCTCACAGAGACATAAACAATCTACCAACTTGAAGTTGGCAGCCGGGTCTCTCAGTTAAAACAGGATGCCTAGGAACGTTCGAATTATTGGCGTGCATATCTTCAAAGGCTGCAGGCGTGGTTGAGAGGTTGGCAAACTTCTACCCCAACGTTTATTACGGCAATGATATTGTAATCCTAACTTTGGATGGCTTTTGCCAAAAAATGTGGAATGTTTTACGACATTCCGCGTTCAAATTAGGGTTGAGAACGATGATGGAACTTTGTGCAATAGAAAAGTTAAAACGTTCTACTATGATAGTAGCCGTTTTTGTCAAAATTTGAAATGGTGGCTCCAAAACTTTTTGAATTCATTAATGATGCCACAAGATGGTGAATTTTGTAATTATAGGCAAATTCGATTCAAAATTGCGAACAGGTATTAAGACAAGAGTATATCCTAATGCTGATGAGAAGTACAAAAGAAAATATAAACGAAAAAAGACAGTGACGAGAAAAAATAATTTATTTCATTGCTCGATATAGGTTATTCTGTGAGTAACAGATTAAAAAGCTTGCCGTCTCGCTTGCCGTGAATACAAGATTTTTCATTTATTCAAAATTTTTCGAATAAAAATCATATAGGTATAGTTTATCCATTTGAAACAAATCTCAGGATATTTCAACTCATTCAATGATGTTACCCTCCGGGCGTTAGGATCTATATAACGCACTTGGTACATAAATAGCTATTATGTCCATTGTTTGATTGTAGTATTTAAATTGCCATTGTTACCAAATATAATTTTGCTGTTTTCATTGATATGTTTATGAGTCGAAACTTCGAAACTGCAATCAAGGTATATATCAACGTATTGAGATCCACCAGCCGAGTAAAAAAATTGAAAGAAAAATCCAGGTCCGTATTAAGAAAAAAAAAGTTTATGGCGGCCCTCTAGAGTCTAGTTACGAAACGTCGTATTACAAATTCTATACTGCCAAGTTATAGAGCATGAAAAACAGCTGTGAGAAAGTGTCTTCCTTTTTTTGTTATCTATTTGAGATAAAGCCAATGAAAAATAAAAACCAAAAATCTAAAATTTGTTTTTTTTTAAATATCTCAAAAACCAAAAAGCTTTTTAAATAACTTTTCACGGCATATTGTTGCGCATATAAATACACAACTTTTTCCAGATTTGACCGACCCTGTATCTGACCGGGATACCTAAATTTGGGACAACGAAAAGACCTTGTGTAGAGTTTTTCAGGCCATTCTGACGATTCGAAAATTTTCAAAACGGGGTTCAATCAATCAATATACTTTATTGTCAAAGAAAAGGTATTCTTATTGACAAAGCGTACTTAAAGCTAGAACATAAATAACAGATAATCACATATATATATGTAAGTTATAAATGTAGAATATACAGACAAATACATAAATAAACATACAATTTATCACAATTTTATCACAAGAAAAATTGATCATCATCATAGAACTTCTGTAGGCCATAGTATGCCTTGAGCAACAATATATTTTTGACTTTCTTTCGGAACAACTGGTGTACCGTGATTTCTTTCAAATTTGTGGGCAGTTTGTTGAATATTTCCTTGCTCTCGTACAAAATAGAGTTCTTTGTCAGTTCTAAACGAGGGATGGGTAGAGCTATATTATTATTAACAACTTGACGCGTATTATGGATTCTTACTGGTGGATGTTCAGTATCAATTATGTTAGCTCTATGTTTGTGTACCAAACATGTAGTCTCCAATATAAATATGGATGTTAGAGTGAGAATCTTGTGCTCTATAAACAAGGGTCTACATTGAGCAGTGTACTCAACGCGGGACATGAATCTTACTGCTCGTTTTTGAAGAACGAAAATGGAATTGAGTAGATTTTTAGAGCAATAACCCCAGAAAGCTATGCCATATCGTAGGTGTGACTCAACCAAGGAAAAATAGGTCACCCTAGCAATTGACATACCAAGTTCCTTGGATACCACTCTTACTGCGTAGCAGCCTGATGCCGCTTTTTTTTTGTAGGGTGTGAATATGGGAAGCGAATTTCAGATTGTCATCTATTACAATGCCAAGGAACTTGGTGAAAGGTCCATTTATAATTGAATTCATACCCAACATAAGTGAATTTGAAAGTGAGGATGCTGGTTTTTTTTGAGTTAAAAGCAGAGCTGGTTTGAGTCACACCAGTTTTTTTACCTCGCTTAGATCATGTTCAATTATTTCTTTTAAGCAGTCAATATCAGCTCCTTTTCACATCAACGTTGTATCATCAGCGAACATAGTAAACTGTCCCTGAATATTTAAACTGGCCAGGTCATTGAGGTAAAGTAGGAACAGTATCGGTCCAAGTACTGAACCTTGTGGTACACCACATTTAATAACAGAAGGGTCAGAGTAACCGTCTGGCATCTTCACAATTTGATTTCTATCAGATAAGTACGACTCAAACCATTTGTAGCTCTTATCTCTGAATCCATAGTGCCAAAGCTTCTGAAGCAGTATTCCATGACTGACACAGTCAAATGCCTTTGAAAAATCACAGAACATTGTTAACCCTGGAAAGAAAAAATCAACTTCACTGCAGCGCCTTCAAATTCGATATAGATCCAGAATACTCTGATGGCACCCTCCAGTATGAGCTAGAAAGTATCGCCTGGGGAGCAGAAATAACAATTTCTCACGACCAGATAAAGGTGAGCGATGCCCGCCGCTGGGTAGTCTTTCGTGTGATTCAAAGATGGAGATGAGGGTGAAAATCGGGCCTGGGCGGGTTATCTCCAACGCCATTTTTAAAAGTCAAGTGTCGAGGAGAGATCCTCGAACAGGCAACGTACGATCGCAGTCGATGGAAGGAGCCTCTAGATAAATGGGGATCGGCTGGCTGATGGGGTAGGTGGGGGTTAGAGGGGGTGAGATCGAATCACCCCACGTCGATCACACTCTGTCTTCCTAGCGAAATCCACCTCAGCAATCGTTCATTCATGAAATGGGGATGGTAATGATCTACCTTCTGGGGTTCATCTATATCTGGGATCTGGGCATGTTCGATGAAACTGGGACTGAAAGTGAATGTTAGGTTTATTGAAAATACCGGATGTTTCTCTCACAGTCTGTTTTCATTGGTTCGATTATATGGTCGGGTATGAAAATGTAAATAGTTTATCAATAGCACCAAGGTGGATATAGGATGGTGGAACAGCTTCCTAATAGTAACAAGCACTAGAATAAACTGTAGACCTTTAAGTACTTGATTTCAAACAATAGCAATATTTCCTGAAATTATCAGAGATGGCGTCACACCTTGTGTCGGTTAAACAGGAACTGAGCATCTGTCAGTGTCATCTGTTCTATAGGAGAAGAAGTACCGATAAGAGTAAAAATATTGATATTCACTCCAAATTTATTGAAAATATAGTGTTTCAACGTCGTTTCAATTCACGCCTGTCAGATTGGAACCACATAAATACATAAGCTACAGAAATCTTGCTTAAAAATCGATCTTACCGCCATCTTCATTCAAGTAGTTGAAATATTACTACCTTCTCAAATGGTCTACAAGTTTTTCGCAGAAACAATTGAAGAGCTGTTTCACCATCCTATATCCACCTTGAATAGCACCAAATGGAGTCTTATGCACACATGAAGAGGTTTTGTGTTGGAATGAATCATTAGTTACAGCTTGCTATTGACTTGCCTGTGATTTCTCAAAATCCATCATTTACGATGTCAAAATCTTCATTACAGCACTTAACAATCAGTCCTGCATTATATGAACTAACACTATTTTGGTGAAAGTAAATTCTATTGATCTGTGCGTTAACCATGCAAAGATGCAATAATCGATGATATTTTTTTGCAATTAGAATTTGTATACGTTCAAATTATCATATTCTCAACATTTTGTTTCAAAATTGGAATTAGTGACGGAAAAATATAAAATACATAATCCCATTCAGTTTTATCTTCTCTTAGGTATTCAAGAATCTTTCGATAAACTTTTGTAAATCATCAAATACACTTATTTCAAATAATAGTTTACTTATCCTAAAAATTGACCTGATTTTCCATTTCGCCTGATAGATCGATGGATTCAACGTCTCAAGCCTGTAACCTCCATTCCTGAATTGAAATAAACATACTTACTCAGGTTGTTTACTACTTATGATCAGATAAATAAGTACCTGAAAGAAAAAAGAGTCTTATCTGATTAAAAATATCAAACACAGTATGGATTCGACTGACTGCTAGACAAAAAGCAGAAAACTACTACTTCCCTGGCAAATATCTTGCAGAACATTGAATCTGTACCTGTACCGAAGTGAACTTTGTCACGTGTTAACGTTGCATGGACTACGAGTAGATATATTCCAATGTTCTGCATGGTATTTGCTAGTTAAATATTTTTATTTCTGACAGTGACATCATATATCGTCATAGTTACGATATCTATAATGAGGGTCATAACTCCCTTGGGATATTAAGGTTCAAAAACTCCCTCTTACCTTTTACAGGTGAAAATGATACAAGAAATGCTTATAAACGTTTATATGTAATGAAAACTAAGACATATTTTCCTTATTCACGTCATTACAAATAATAAATGTACAATTTTCAAAAAAGCCTCTAGTTCGTTGAACTTGGTGATATCTCTTTTCTCATACATGGTCACCATCGATTTGAGCATTGACCATTTAGTCCATAACGAATTTGGGCTAATCGTTTCTGACTGCAACAAATAAATACAATTATTACCAAATCTACCAGAAAATACTGAAAATACTTTACCAGTTCTTGAAAATATGCCAGAAAGACAGTTTCGTTGGCATCTTTTGACATAACATTTCTCTGTGTCAGCCACTTAAGATATAAGTTGTATTTTTTTTACATAGGGCTTCACTTTTCGATGGAAGTAATGATTGTCTTGCTTTTTCCGCTTTTTTTTATAATATCCTCCATTATATCAGAAGAAGATCGTCGATTTGTGGTAACAAATAAGCACGTTTTTAACGGAAAAACATTGATTGATAAAGAAAGTTTGCTTATAAACATGTAACATAGCGACAACCTAGCAACAACCAACAATACTACAATCAACGCTACCTAATTCAAATATACCAGAAAGGTTATGAATTTAAACATTTATTGGGTTCTAAATATGAACATATTGTTATGAAAATCGGTCAAAAATAAAATTATCTATGTACCACGGGAATTATAGAGCCTTTATAACCTCTGGCAATTGCTGTTCCTCGGGCCAGAGGCCCTCGGGACGCAAACTTTGCCATCGGTAATTAAGGCCCTCATAATTCCCTTAATACATAAATAACTATTTTATGCTCGTGATCTACCAGTCATTCAAAATTCAAACTGTGTTTGATATTTTGGATTGGATACGAATCTCTTTTCTTTCAATTTCGATACTTCGTCCAATTCATGGCCTTTTCATGCAAATAACTACCTATTCAAAGTATCTCGGTTATAATGACTGTGAAAATCGTTCGGTATGTTTTATTCAGTACCCTCTCGGTGAACTATAATTGAAATATTTTCCTTTACCTACATATATAAAACATTCCGCATAATCTAGCTGACGAATCTGGAGTACGCTACTGAACTTACTTAGAGATTCGAATCGAGAGAATTCTTCTTCCTCAGACTACTCTGATACGGATAATAAATCAATGACATTGAAGAGTTGAATTGTTATAAGACAATTTCTCGGTTGATCAATCTCTCTCCCGAATCCACCAGATCCTCGAGATATACAGTGTGTACCAGCCAAATGGAATAAATTCGTTAATAAATAAACGGTGGCGTTTTAGGAAAAACGCTCGGACACGTCGATTTGTATCTTTAGTTGCGCTTTTTTTTCAAGAAAAACTTACTTAAACTTATACAGGGTGTGTCATGCCACAGTGGCCAATATCAACTTTCTTATTTTAAATGCAACACCCTGTATTTTATTTCATTTTTAGATTCTTCATGAAGAGCTGATTTCGTCGATCTATCATACTTGGGGTATAGCGCGAAATATTACAGAGATATAGGGTGTGAAAAATCGAGATTTTTCAACTTTAGGAATTTTTTGTGTCGAAACTAATCATTTCTGCTCAAAACGGCTTACATGTCCCTATCTCAACTTTTCATTTACTATCGATTGATATTTAATTGAAACAAATACATACGGGTGGTTCAAAATTTTGAGATTTGCATCACCTTCTATTTGTTTCTATTAAATGTCAGTAGATAGTAAATGAAAAGTTAAGATAGGGACATGTAAGCCGTTTTGAGCAGAAATGATTGGTTTCGACACAAAAAATTCCTACAGTTGAAAAATCTCGATTTTTCACAACCTATATCTCTGTAATCTTTCTCGCTATACCCCAAGTATGATAGATCGACGAAATCAGCTCTTCAGGAAGAATATGAAAATAAACTAAAATACAGGGTGTTGCATTTAAAATAAGAAAGTTGATATTGGCCACTGTGGCATGACACACCCTGTAAAAAAAAAAAAAAAAAAAAAAAAAAAAAAAAAAAAAAAAAAAAAAAAAAAAAAGCGCAACTGAAGATACAAATCGACGTGTCCGAGCGTTTTTCCTAAAACGCCACCGTTTATTTATTAACGAATTTATTCCATTTGGCTGGTACACACTGTATACAACCGAGCTGTATCATTTACATACTCGATCCCATAAAAATAATATTCACTTTCTAGAACAGACTCCTCTCGGAACGCAAATACCGACTCCTTTTATCCTTATAAATACACAATTACAGGCGACTGTGAGGGATTTTCGATAATCCCGTCAGTAGCGCCACCTTGCGGTTCTCAAGGAATATGAACAACATTGATGATTTGTTACACTAGTATCCGACATAAAGTTTATGAACGTGATTGTGTTTGGATCGATAATTTAGGATTATCATCGTATTTTTTGGTAATGATGGAAAGAAACATTTTGTCTGTTGATATTTCAGAAACTGCATTACACAATTAGAAACTACTCCTGACTAATATGAAGCTACAATCTAGATTTATATGTTATCAAGTTTTAAGTTTTGATATTTCTAATACTTTGAATTTTTTCAACTTTCACTGTTGTTGTTTTTTTGGAATAGTTAGAGAAATAAAGATAGTTTAGGGTGAAAGTTGTAACAAAAAGAATCCCAGAGATGCAGTTAACACTCAATTTAATTGAAAAACGGCAGTTGAGTTGTTGGGAATACTACAAAAAATGAGGAATTCAAGACCGGTCAAACAAGTATGGGAGGCAAAAATACAAAAAAGAAAGAAACGCAGATGACCAAGAAAGACATGGGACGGAGTTATAAAAGAAATATTGAATAAGAAATGAAAAATTTGGGAAGAAGCAAATCATCTGGAAATAAATAGAAAGGATGGATGAAATTTTTACATGAAATATACCGGGTGTAACGGGATCATAGTACACCCCACGTATCTCCGTTAGTTTCAGAGTTAATTCATTGAAATTTGGGACATGCTATGAACATAATAAGCGTCACTTGTTGACCTACAAATGATTCATTTTTCACTTCCGGTTTCGCCGGAAGTGATACCAATTCACATAATGCATAATTTTCTGGATCCAATGATATCACATAAGTGTCATTTCAAACGTCAAATTTTTTTAAAATTAAATTTTCAGTTTTTCATTTAGGTGTGCCATGATGGTTCCGATGTATTCCAATTGATTCGTCTAATGCTAGAAAAATCTAAATCCTGTTAAAAATACTAAATTGCATTTTTTATGAGCAAATCATCATAGTCGATTTCGCAGTAAAACTCATTTTTTTCAAATGGAACCATATTGGTACCGTGGTACCATTTATTAGTACTACCAATAAGGAATTTATTCATGGCTGGTAATGAAATGTGCGATAAATACAATGGAAATTACAACTAAAAGAAAATAAGAAAACAAAATTATTGAAAATTTTGACGTTTAAAATGTCACTTATTTGATATCATTGGATTCAGAAAATTTTGCAGATTTCCGAAATGCAATAATATACAGAGTGTTTCATTCAAAAATCGAAAGTTGGCATCACTTCCGGCGAAACCGGAAGTGACAAACAAATCATTTGTAGGTTAAAAAATAACGCTTATTATGTTCATAGCATGTCTCAAATTTCAATAAATCGCCTCTAAAACTAACGGAGACACGGGGGGTGTACCATGATCCTGTTACACCCGGTTAGAATGAATGTTTGAAACCAATTGGAATTACCGTACACATGATAATTAGATTTTTGATAATATATATATATATTTCAGTCTAAGCTTCGAACTACAAGGTGTTCGCTCCTTTAGAGAATATGGGCCATTCAAAAACTTATTGATAATCATAATTTTTCATAAAAATGTGAAATATATTTGACTCTTCAGCTCCTCTATTTATTAACGTTCAAGCGAATACAAATAAGTTACAAATATGTGAGACAGTGGACAGTTTATTGGTCACATCTTCAAATAAAATGGGTGAACTTTTCGAAAAATATAATGAGTTCCCTATGAAAAATGTCGAAAAATTTTACATTACCATGGAATACCCCAAAAACTGATCACAAATCTTTAGACTGCCTCTTTTTAACAAAATCTCAAAATCCAAATCTTCTGCTGATGAAATGATAAACAAGTCTACACATATTATAGACTATTCCATAAATAAAAACTCATGGTAAAATTATTCTGCTTGAATGGAATATGGAATACTAGCTGATCCCATATTTCCATGCACCAACCCATATGGCCAACACTTCAGGTTATATTACGATACACAATTTGAATGACATAAATGTTATTCCATCTTCTAGAAGTACAATTCACTTTATGCTTGTAACTTGTTACGTATTAGTGAACATGCTGCAGAATAACAAATAGATACCAGCTAATGTTTTCGGATTACACGATTCACAATAGCAATCCTGCTAGACAAAAAAAGTTTATAAAATGGGTTGCAGCGCTTTGCATAGATTTCATAATACAAGCATTATTCCATATTTGCACCATATCCTCTACATAAGAAGCGATCTGACAGCCGTTAGGCTGATTCACAGTGGTACAAGCAGAAATCTTGTATTTGTGATTTGATGACAATTTGAAAAAAAAATCCGTAAGAACCACGAGTATAAAGCTAACATCGTTATGATAAGTCGTGAATAAAATAATTATTATTCAGAGCGAAAATTTGGAAAAAAAATTCCTAAGTACGCTACTGAGCCGTACCACCGAAATTGTAGCTGAGTGTTGGAAATAATGCATTATTATGTGATTTCGTTATATCCGAGTGTGGATCTTCTGAACTACTGTAATTCGATTAATATTTTTTCGACTCACCGCGGTAAGTGGCAGATAGCGCCATTTATGGCGTCGTTATAGCTCTAGGCTGGAATTGTATGCGTTTTTTTATGACCAAGGTGAATCCGAAATTAAAGTTGTTACGTCCAAGGTTACTAGTAGGTACTTCCAGAAAAATGCCGCTTCCGATAATTCAATTATAATAATTATTATGCTTTAGAGAGAGTTGGGATATAATTTTGGGGTGTTTAATAATGATAACTGCCAGGTTTTTCGCATTCGAGAACTTTTCCTCCCAAGTGTCCCATTGGACAACATTCGTATACCGAAATTTGTTTCATTTTTGCTATGAATAAGTGGATAATAGTAACATAAACGAGAAATTCAAGTCGAACTACAGATTATCGTATATATATGTACTTTCCTAAAACATTTTCTGAACAGTATTTTTATGCCACACTTATGCCTGAAATATTCTCTGAGAAAAAATAATGTTATCAACGAAATTACAAAACTGAAGTTTGTTTTCATTCACAGCAATATTTCTTGAAAAACTGGAAGAATTTTCCGATTGACCACCTAAATGCTTTGATCCTACCATAATGTTAGTTCAAATTAAGCTAATACTCTAATAAAAGCGACGGTGGTTGCTGTCTCTTCATTATGAGATTTGTACAACAATGTTCTTCAACAATTTATATTTCTGACTGTCAATCTGCCATATTTTTCATCCTTAAAATTGGTATATTGGAGTTCGAACTATACTGGACTATCTGGACTCTCTGATAGCGAATAATTCTGATAGGATACGTCGAATTAGTGCGTGGATGAGAAGATTTCATAAAGAAAATAAAAGTATTTTGTCGAACTCATTTTAAAAAAAGAGTTATAAATAATTGGCATAGATTACTTAATTCACGAGTTCGGTTGAATTATTAGTTTTATTGATTAATTTAAAGAACATAATTAGACACTCATCTGAGGTATATTTCATTCCACTTATTGATATCAAGACTACTATATCCAGGATATTCTATGACTTATATAAGCAAGAGATATTTCAATTATTTTGGTATATGCATGCACAGTACGCATAAAATATATTTTCCAGTAGTACAAATAGACATATAAGGTAGGTAGGTAACTTATGAAAACCATCAGAGAAATGATATTTTTTTTCTCAACCTTTAGGTACATCACCAATATATACCAGAGTATTATCGTAACGCTAGAACAACCAATGAACATAACTCTCTACCTACTCACAAGAAGATTTAGCATTATTGCCCTTTTATTCAGTACAGACTTTGCGTATTTTGTTAACCTGATCATGTAAAACATATGTAAAAGAGGAAATTTCTTGTTCGAAATTTGCATTGAATTAGTTTTTAGTACTCTCAAAACCTCTACTCGCAAAACAAAGTAAGACTTTAATATAATCATGTATGCCTTTTATGCATAGGACGCCTTGTTCTTATAAAACAATAGTCGATTATGTTTTGTTCATGATACGAGAGCCGTAAGTATGCTGGGTACTCACTCCTACTATGTTGAAGACATAGATGATATAGGAAAAGGAACAACAGGAAAATTGGAGGTGCAAACTTGTATCGATCAAGAGAGCTGCCTAAAAATACTGGGTATGATGACAGTAATTTAGAATTACTAGAATTATGAATTCATCTAATGAATTATAGGATTCATGAATAAATTGAAAACAACTTATTAATTTGTATGTTATAAGTGACAATTTATAGGTTGAACTCCAATGAAAGCGAATTACTTAACTTTTTTTGTCGAACCTCTGAAATATCTACACTTATCATTAGCCTTTATATATAATTTTGTGATGATTTCTAACGAGATGTTACAAATACCTAAACGAAACGTTAGCCATAGATTTACCAAGGCAAATAGCTCAAATATGTACATAAAAAAATCATTACGCGCATATCAACATGCACTTCCCAAAAAGATCATTTTTTAATACACCACTTGATGATCTAGAAAATGAATCGAAAACTCACATCGAAGGATCTTCAAAGAGTTAAATTGAAGAATATAATGAAAATTCTATACAAATTTGAATTTTGAACGAATAATCACAGTTGCAATTTTTTTCAACAAAAAGTAGATACTTCCTAACTCAATAATCTTTCCTATTAATGAACTATTGAGTTTTGTATAGAGACTGTTGGTCAAAACCCTATTTCAAATGATATAATTATTTGTTCCGTGCTACTCAAGGTACTTGCTATTGTTTTCTTCCAATCTCAGAACCTGATAATTTGTAAGTGCTGGGACTGCTTTTCCCATATCGTACCCTGTGTGTATATCCATAAATTATATTTGACTCTTTGGATACACTTAACACTCCATGAAAGCAGTTCCAGTTTAACGTAAACATTAGATATAATATGCATGGCTCTCTCTTTTGCGGTGTCTTCACAGATGTGTGGAATAGCAGCCGAATATCTAATTATTTTCTTCCTCTGATCGAAGTGTCCCACACGTTGACATAAAATATGATGTTCATAAATTAGATAAAGAATATGAAGGGTACGATTGAGTCAAGTAAATGATTTTAGATAAAGGAAATGATATATCAATTTCATCGGCATCCTCTGTAGAATAAAGTAGGTAGGTATCTCCGATATGTGTATCTATATATACAAAATCATGTTGCACTTAGGGAATTTGATGTTTGAAATACCTGTGAAGGAGGAATCAGGAGAAAGTGTAGGTATATGTATCTCCGAAATGTACTAATTGTTCATAGTTATGATATTCTTAAGTAACAATGGGGAATATTCCTCAATTCGGCTTATTACAGCAAATGCAAGTACCTATAAACTAATTGATTATGAGTTTCATTCATGAATTTTTCGAATTCGTTGCGGAAACTATCTAAATTAATTTTTGAAATATTGGGTTTTAAATTTCAAATCGCTTTGTTTCTACTTCACAAATTAGAAACCGCGCCTAGTAGGCTAGAAGAACAACGACTCACATTTGGCCACACTTTCATTGTGTACACTTGATGTAAATGTATAATTCAGGAGTCAAACTGGTAATATAAAAAATAATCAGTTAGAACATGAATTTCAGTCCAACAAAAACACCAGTTCATCCACAAGTCAAACATAAGCATAACCTCCAAAACTGAGTAGCATTGTGAGTAGCATATATTTTGAGGAGCATGGGACACAGAAATAAGCAGAATGGCACCTAACCCACAGAACTTATTGGTAGTATAAGTTCTGTGTTCTAACCTGATCAAAATATGACTATCTTTATTCACCTAATCAACGTAATGGATTTGCTGTTCTTTATTATTTATGAAATCTGCAGCCGATGTTGCCAAATGGTGAAATAGGAACAAGGTGCTTTAAATTTTAAGTCCCCAATAAAAGTCTCTCTTTTTCAAACATTTGAAATTGCTTTTTCGGATAAAGGTTGAAATGGTAAGTTTGAAATGCGTCGTTTTGAAGATATTTAATAAGAATTACTTTATTATCGCTCGAAGGAGAATTCCTCATTTTATTTTTCGTAGAGTAGGTACTATAATGACCACATCAGTGCAAACATTAGCTAACGTCTTTCGTTTTCGAGTTATACACAACATTTCGATTTTTATCGTTATCACTGAATATATTGAATTTGATACCCACCATGTGAGCAAATGCCTCGTAGGAATAACACAAGGTGCTTTAAATTTTAAGTCCCCAATAAAAGTCTCTCTTTTTCAAACATTTGAAATTGCTTTTTCGGATAAAGGTTGAAATGATAAGTTTGAAATGCGTCGTTTTGAAGATATTCAATAAGAATTACTTTATTATCGCTCGAAGGAGAATTCCTCATTTTATTTTTCGTAGAGTAGGTACTATAATGACCACATCAGTGCAAACATTAGCTAACGTCTTTCGTTTTCGAGTTATAAACAACATTTCGATTTTTATCGTTATCACTGAATATATTGAATTTGA
Organism: Chrysomela aeneicollis; assembly: GCA_029955515.1. NCBI lineage: Eukaryota > Metazoa > Arthropoda > Insecta > Coleoptera > Chrysomelidae > Chrysomela > Chrysomela aeneicollis. The sequence goes on from JARUHQ010000007.1 coordinate 4,504,464, forward strand.
TACACACCATGTGATCATCCCTAATTTCCTACAGCAAATGCCTCGTAGGAAAAACATTTTCCACCCCGTAAATATAGGATGACACGATAAACATCCGGTATTCGTGGATGGCCGCATTAAATCATCAGTTAAATACCATTCAATGTGTCGATAAGAGCACACGAAATAATTGTAGGCACCTCTCAATGCTACGTAGCCTCTCAAGCCTGAAATTATAGAAATTATATCATAACAAATGGGTTGGCCACGCCCTCCCTAGAACAGAATCACGAATTCATCGATTGAAACTTATTAATTCGCCGGAGATATAATTAGATCGACGCGTTTATCTAGTCATTAGCTCGCCAGATTCTGAACAGGACCGCCCCGACAATAATTAAAACAGGACTTATTATGAAGAACTGGGAACTTTGACTTTTATTTCTTTTCTCGAACTCATTGATCAATTGGACGCTCTATTAGTAGATACTTCCTGGTCCTTATTTCAACCTATAAGTATTATCTGTTTGGTGCATCATCAACAATCTTCATTTAACCACCTTCCATTCAGTCCCATCTTAAGTCAGTGTCGTCAGTATCTATTTATGAAAACTGGTCTTATCAATATACATTATAAATTTCGGTGTGTTTCTTTGGGTTGTAGATCTTCCGTAACAGAATTGAAAAAAAAAAAAAAGATTTGTACTCCATACAATTTGTATTTCAAAAATCGTAGCAAAGCGTTTTCGACTGTTAGGTCATCATCAGTGCATACCTGAAATATGATTTCGTAAAATAAGAAAACATTCCTATCAATGTGGATAAAGATAAAAAATGTTGATAACATTTTTCTTTTTTATATATTTAGTTAGGCTCAGCTATGACATAATGAAAAGTTAAATCGATCATAAGAGCTCTGATTACAATTTATACTGGGTGGCCTAGGTGAGAATGAACTGGATGAAAATATATTTTTCTATTTTGGTTCTATAATTATGAAATGAAAATGCGTATCGAAATAACCTCTGTTTCGATACGATTTTTTTATTATTCGGAGGTTGGTACAATCGAACTGTCAAATGAAAGTCCCAGCTTACTTCTGAGCGATTTTGGATTTAGTGATACTAGCAGTGAAAACTCAATGTTTTTATTGGTAAATTTCAATTCAGAGTGTGATTTGATTCAAATTGACCAACGAAGTCAATAACAAAATTGCATTTTTTACCGCTGGTATCGCAAAAATCGAAATCGCTCTACAGTAAACTCGGCTTTACGCTTGCGCGTCAGATTTCAAATATTTCCATGTCTTCATTGTTTTACCTATATTATTTATCGATATCAAATCAATTTATTCAATGAAAGACTTCAAATCAACACAAAATAGATAAAATTGTCAAATGACACACGTTTTAGAAGACACGTTTCCATGTTTCCATGTTTCCATTTCCAATTTTTGACTACTGAAAGAAAAAGGTCTGGGCGTGTCCAGAATAAAAGATCTTTCCGAAAACAAGTTGATTTTTATTTAATTCTCCTCCCAGCCAGGATTTAGAGGGTGTTTCAGATTTGGATCACCTTTGAGGAAACCCTCGATCTTGAATGTTCATCTTAAATGGGCCTTGGTTAGATGGTCCACAGAAGGATTCTAGGCCGGAACAATATTATGTGTCCCCTGATCTAAATCCACTCGATTTATTTTTGTGGGGATATTTTGAATTTGTAGTTAAGAGCAACCTACCAAATAGTATTTGTAATTTGAAGATAAGGATAAATGAAGACATCATAGTAATCACTCCCAAGTATTTAATCAACACAAAATAAATTGAAATTAGTCTTGTTTATTATCAGCAAATGAATGATTTACGGTGTAAATACTTGCATACTTTATATTTTCAACGTGTTAGTTGATTTTTTGAGTTGCTATCACGGATAACATGATACATCATATCTAGGACATTAATGATGTCATGATTAATATTTTCGTGTCAAATTATAAGCATTTTTCATCTGTACCTTTAGATTATGTTCTATACTTTTGGACTGTATAAATATAAATAGATTTGCTGATGTAGCATAAAATATTGTACATTTATTACCCATGCATTATATTGTTAAATACCAGATTTTCCCATTCAAATTCCGCTTTTATCCGTCTTTCTGACATGACTCTATTGATTGATTGATTCGATGGCCTCAGTTTCATTAAAACAGCGGGAACTCTCATCTCTCCGCCATCCAATAATACCGAAACTTTTCCAACTCGGAACTAATTCCGAAGAGACATCAGATATTCCGAGGACTAAATGGGCAATCCAACTTCTGTAATAATAAAATTTCCACCCTCGCCCTTCGTTGTCGTCACATAATAACAATTCTATTTTCATTTGTTCCATTCGACAGATGTGTGCGAAATGTGTCGGATATTAAGTAGGCGAGATTTCGGATCACGACAAGCAGAGATCAGGAATCGGAGTCACTGCTTCCTCCATAGATGAATTCTTCAGAAACTACATTGCACTGATGGATAAAAGTGTTCCTGGGACTTTGCAGATTCTCTTAATTTTTGGATTATCATTCTAGGGGACAAAATAAGCAACTTTTGTCATTAAGCTCAATTTATAAACTCCGCTGCCGTAGCTACAGATGATGCTGCACTTACTGTTCGTAGATGGAATATTCTAAAAATGAACATTTGTTCATAAGCATCGCAGCTGACGCAGTTGCCGTCAGATATCTCTCAATACATTTTGGAACGGCAGCGTCAACTGTAGCTACGGCATCGGAGTTTATAAATTGAGCTTTAGACTTTTTTTGGCATGACCAGGGTGATCTACAAAAATAGGTTCCATATCTAACGACAATGCACAACAAATTTGTTTTCTTAGTCGAAATTACTAACTACCTAAATCTATCCTAAACTCGTACAAGTTCACCCAGTAAACTTCTGAGGATGGGTAAGGCAACTAGGATAGTTGGAAAAAAAAATTAACTCTAGTTCACTACTCCACACAGTTCTTTTCTCAGAGCTTAGTGAGTATTAAAAAAATGAGGTTCATTATATTTTTAATCTTCACAAACATGTCAAAATTCTTGATTCAGCTCTAACAAATAATTACTTTTGTCTTCAGAGCTATCCGGTCATTTTCCCTTCTCAATCATTTCAAGACTAACAGAAAACATTACTCTATTTTTGAAATTTTGCGCAGTTGTCAGGTAAATAAAATAATTTGTGTAATCATTACATTACTAACATTGTAATTAATATTGAAGTGGTTTGAGGTTTTGTCGGTGAGCCTATCGTTTACAATTGATATAGGTATACACGATATTATGTGAATTTTAATTTTCAGAATTCGCTTGCCTCTGTGTCTATATAGGATAAGCTAAACAAGCGTTGAACGCCGAATATTTATGTTATCTCTAGATCATTACAACAAATGAAAATATCACCCATCAAATGCTACAAAATATTAAAGGAAAACCAAACGTATTTCGGCACCTGAGTTGCCATCTTCAGTGGGAATACCATTGGTATTTTGTGGTTTTTCGGTTATATTTTCATTTTTTGTATATTCTTAAGCCACAGACTCCAATTCTCTACTTTGTCTCTATATCCTTGGTAGCTTCACCAAGCAAAAAAACTACGGACATCGTTGTCAGCTGTTTTAATTCTGTAGTTCTTAGATTTTGATTAGTTGCATATGTGAAGATTCAAAATGAAAGTACGTCCAATTTATTAAAAACATATTTGGATATGTCCAAAAACAGAGATTATAAAATGAAAAATGGAATAGTGTGTATAGTGTATGTGTATATAGTTTGTATAGATATTGCATTTTGAAAGCCTTTTATTATAATAATATTCGTTCTCTTATATTCAAATCATATACCTACTAATCGACTTATTTTTTAAATGGGTCTATCAATATGATTACTTTCATACATAATTGAGGCTATGATTATTTCCTCCTATATTTTCGTATAGTATATTCGATGAAATTTATTCAGCATGTGCTTTGTCCAAAATCTAATCTGATATGATGTATGGAATATGCCATCAAAATGTAATATAATATGTCTATTTTCAATTGATTTGGTGGAAGTTCATGCAATTTTTTTTCTATGAATGAAACCACTGGTTCGTCAGGTCCAATCAAAATACAAAGCCGAATATGAGTATCTATGAACATACCACTCACCAATTCAGTGATGGCATGTATATAAACTAATGCAGAATTTGCTTTTGTCATGATGATGATTTGGCTGAGTGAACGTCGTGTTGCAGGTGAAAGGGAGAAATAGAAACCCAATTTTCATATTTTGGTTATTAATTTTGCGGAGCGCTTCATGGAATAACCAAAATGCAAAATATAATTGAATTCGGCATATATAACGAAAGGCCTGCTAGGATAATACGTTGTGATGGGGAAGCACAGCTGAACTCGATGTTTCTCATTCGAAGCATTGGCGTTTTCAGAATTTCCTAACAGTACAAAATACCACGACAAATGATATATTTGCTTTCGTATATATTTGGTAGTGAATATATGAAATTGTTGAATTATTCATTTTTATAAGGGAACTTCTGAAGCAGGTCGATTTTAAATACAATATTCCACATTTTCCAAGATGAAAATGAACAGCATGGTATCGGTAGGAGATATAAAAGGAATCAGTTGAATTAGAAAAAGTGACCCAATGTAAAGACCTTTGCAGAAAATGCTTTAAAAAAGGAAATTTCGTAATTTTCCTTTTTATTTATGTCTGTTTTGTTTCAGTGGTAATCGTTAAGAATCTCATTGCACCATTTCGAACTTCAAGAATTGGCATTAACGAATTTTAGTTTCTTCTTTTCCAGTATAATTGTATATCGAACATTCATATAAAAGTGGGACTTGTTGCCTTCCTCCTAAAACTACGTTACTGTTGATTCAGTAATATACTGTGAACTTCATTTAAGCACCACTTTACAATTTTCATGTTGTCCAAAATTGATTACCTATCTACAAATGGAGTTTGATGGTTTCGTAATCGCTCTTTCAATCAACTGTATTCATCATCAATATTGCACAATATGGATCATATAAATAGTCGTATACCGAAAACAATTACTGATGGATCATGAAGTTAGTAGACATAGAACGTCCCATTCAGGACATTTAAGACGTCCATTGGATATGCGATTTTAGTACCGTGGACGTCCATAGTACATCTGTGTGAGGCACAAATGTCCCACCAAGGATATCCTAAGGATATCCGTAAGCGACGAATAAGAATTAAAAAACGACCAGTACTATTCGCAACTTAAACAGGAGGTCCTTTCTTGGGTTTCAAGAGATGTAGATATTGCTGAAGATATTCGATGTAGATATTGCTGAAGATATTCGATTCCTGATGGGCCATTTGGGACAACTTTTTTAATTTGCATCATGCGTTTTTTGACATATTGTGATCTTGGAATATTTTGAAAGCCAAAGGAAGGATATTTGCAGAGAAAACGGGTGAATTATATGATTTTTTATTTTTTTGTTGTATTAATGAATCGGTTGTTCATAATAACTCACATCATTTTATACATTATGCCGATCAAAGAAAAATTGGTAATAACAAAAAACTCGCCAAACTTACTTGAATCCACTAGAAAATTGTCATCTGACATAACAAACAGTGGAATTCGGAATTTCACGAAAGATTAATTATAAACTTGAGGGAAATCTTTTCAGTCCGTTTGAGATACAATTCGTGTAATTAAAATAGTTCCCCAAACATCTAAATATTATTAATCCCAACCTTCGCTGCTATTACGTTTGATGAGTCGAACACAAATTGCATGAAATTACATACACATAGTCGACGTAATTGTTGATGATTTTAGAATGCAAATAAGCTACTGTGGACGGATGTGTCGGTTTGTAATTAGTTTTTGTTGGGTTTTGGTAAGCAATCGATTATCCGCCTCGGGCAACTACCCCATAGATGTAATCACCTCTTAAGTTCATTCCACTGTGAAAATACATTCACCATGTGTCTTGCTTGATAAAGATTTTGAATCTGTTAATCACACAATAAATCAAATTATGGAAAAAATTATTTTCGTTTTTACTGCATTTGTGTAAAAGCTTGGTTTGAAAAATATTTTTCATGTTCATTTTATTTTTAACTTTCCAGGATTACACTTTGTTTCATTATCTGTCTTGATACTACCAATTTCAAATAGAATTTGCCCATAAATTCCAAATTTTGGTAAATCTTCGTTTATCGCACTACTATGAATTTCAAAAAAGTTCTTGGTGTAACTTACATATTTTGATCTCCTGATCACGAATCTGAAGTCGAAACGCGGCGGTCTCAAGTATTTTTGGAGATACGACCCAATTTTGTGATGTTTTGGTTCAAAGAAGGCTGAATTTTGTGTGTTTGTAATAGCAGAAATTTAACATGTCAAATGGTGCATTTTTGAAACAAAATGGGGAGGAATATCATAAAATATTTGAGACCGCCGCGTTTTGACTTCAGATTCGTGATCTGGGGGTCAAGATACGTAAGGTACACCAAACATTTTTTTCAAATTCATGGGAGATTTATCCATTATTTTTTATTGGAAATTCTCAATCTGCAACCCCAAAAACTTACTTATTTTTTATAGGATCCAAACATGATGACAAATCTCGTCTGCCATCTTTGAGCTGCCATTTTGAATTTCTAATTCATTAGAGAATGACTGTCCAAAAATGAATAGCAGAGTTTTTATTCACCTATTCATATTTCTGAGACTTTTCGTATTAATATGTTATCACTGACATTTTCTATCCTTTTGATTATATTCTTTATCATTATTGAATATATGGGTTGTAAAATGAACTGAATAACTAATTTATTTGAACGAACAGTAACACTTATTGACGATGTTCACGTAACGTATCTTCGTATTCGACTGACTTCTGAGTTCTGCCATTATTTGGCCATGTATATATATCGTGTTTCAGTTGTTCTAGAACTTCTTGGAACTGTCATCTCTCTCCATCTGATAGCTCCCAGGATATTCCATACTTTTCTGTTCTATATCTTCTCTGGAATGTCCAATACAGGAGGATATTTCAATCTCGTCGGAATTCGATTACAATACCTCGATCATGAACACTAACTTCCTCAATGTGACTATCAGTGCCTGCATCCAAGAATATATTTAATAATTTTCGTAATTAATGTCATCTCCTATTGACATTTTGAATATATATTGACATATTCGAGGCCTGACCAAATTTCAATGAGGAATGTAAAGCAGTCAATATTTTAGTATACGATTATTTCTTGAACGTTTTCAAATTACAATAATTATCAGCGAATTTTGCATAACCCCAATTAGAGGACAGACAGCTTTCCATTTACATCGAGTTGCTGCTCCAAATTGATTTATTAAAGTTATACTCTGAGTATCAATTTATTCCGAATATTCAAGGTAGTTATTAGAGAAAGTTGTACGAATGGTTCAACAACATCTTGATGGATAATAATTATTTTTATCACGATATCTGCTATCCGAAAGTTAATCATAAATATTAGAAATACTTCCAAACTAAAATGTTCCTATCAGGTGAATTGAAGCTCACCTGGGCTGATCTAAACAAAATACAATTTTTTGAAATGTGGCATAATTGGAAATCCTTAAAGGAAGCTACCATGTCAACTCACCATCAAAGCTTCAAACTATTTCAATAGAATTGAAGTAAACAGAGCAAATTTTTTGCTCCTTCTAAATTAATCTCTCAGAAATCAAGAATGCAAAATATCGATTTCCCTGTATATTCACTGGGATCTTGAGACGTATTCATTATATTTGTCCTACTAGGTTATTTTATTGATCATATTTCATAATTGTTTCCGATGTATACATATTTTGGAAGAGTAAGGAAATAAATAAATAATTATCAAAATGACCACTTTATACTGCCTGTTTTCGGATTTGGATCCATTATTTGAATTATCCTTTTCAAATCATGAATCTACTTGCCTCATTTTGGAATTGGCTGAATTTGGAATTGGCTGAATTCTTCCAGATCTATATTCTATTAGGAAATTTCTTTTAACATTTCAATTTGTAAAAAAAGGAAAATAAATAACTCGAAGTCATCTCCCATTTTCCTTTTTTTACACCACCACTCCACTTAGAGTTTTTGGCTATTCCCTTCTCTGCCTCAAATTAGTTCAGAAGTTGAACCATAAAAAGTGAGACCAGATCTTAACATTCCTCAGAATTCCGTCTGCGCCAGTTACCTTGAAAGAAACCAATATTTATCTTGGTTACAATAACCGATGTTTACCAGAAGTATTTGGAATACATACTTTTACAAAAGCAGACAGATGTTTATGGGCAAATATTAGTGTCTGTGTTTAAGGTACGTTACTTAGGGAGTTTTACTGCTAAGCAGCAAGGCAAACATTTTAGCGGTCCAACACAAAAGAACCTGATCAAATAAAGATTCAAAACTTGTAACATTTGTTCGCTAACTGAATGTATGGGCAAACATACCATTTTCAGTCAATATACCTACCATCGACGATTTCGATAGTCTTCTCGAATTCCGTTAGGTAAGACAAAATAGTACATTTCATTACTAGTCTGGAAATAGGGATTTTTCCGCGTGCGCGTGTGACAAACTCGAAGCATGGAAAAATCATTTCTAAACGATATTTTTTATTATACTTACGATATTTTTTATTATACTTCGTTGAAAACGAAAACATAAGACACGAAAGAAACTTGGAACATTTTAATTTTCACAGTTGTAGAAATGAAAAAACTTGAAACTACTAGACTGAGAATATGAAAATCAACTAACTATAACATAGCATTGAGAATCGACTCCATATAACGTGGAAGATTTCATAGATTTAGCTTTTTCGACAAAATCAACTAGAAGAATATCGTCATTTACAGTTTTGATTTTGTTCAGATTTCGCAATTCTGTAAAAAGTTGATATTCGTGTTCATATCTCGAGCTGGATTTTACTGGTAATAAATTCGCGGTCGCTTGTGCCACTTGCTCTAGGATATTATCTGGAATTTCGGGATGTTCTTCTGAGTTCATTTTGTTGGCATAAATTTGATTGACAGATAATAAACAATGCTGACAATACAGTGTTTGGCATATTTGATTTGTTTCCATGGTTATTCTCAAAGTTTTTACGTGCGCTGTTTCCGTGCGATAGCCCGAAAAAGCCCATCATACAATATTACTAATATATAGATGAAAATAAAGTGATTTCGAAGAAGTATAATAAAGAATGTATTTCCTGCAGTTTTGATTATACCTTCAAACAAATTTCAATAGTAGTGATTACGTCAATCTTATTAACACATATATATGTGTATTGGCATTAGTTTTCTGCATGATGCATCAATATCTTCTGAGCCTAGGCATATTCAACAATCACCGAAGATGATTTAGGAAATGGAATATTTGGGATTTGTACTTTGTACTACTTTGAGATTTGATAAAGATATGGACAAGGTTTCCGAAAACACTAAATATATATACTTTAATTAAATGATACAAGTTTTATAAGACATCACATAGAATTGTCAATATTTTGCATTAATTTGAGTTATTTCATTGAAAAAATCACATAATATCGACAAATAACAAAAAAATCTTTGATTGGTAACAATGATGACATTGAAATATTCGAAATCTGACGCACAAGCGTAAAGCCCAGTTTACTGTCAGGTTGTTATTGTTTTTATTGGTTAATTTAAATCAAATCACTCTCTGAATTGAAATTAACCAATAGAAACATTTAGTTTTTCCTCGAATTTTTCACTGCTAGTATCACCAAATCACCAGTAAGCTGGGTCTAACTCTTCTGACTTTCACCTGAAGACGATTGTAGATACACACAAACTCAGTTTGAAATCCTCTTTATTTTTATTTCACTTTGTTTCTTTCAATTTATCTGACGATCTTTTTTCAGGCTATTGATTATTCAAATTGTCATTTAAATCTATATTTTTTCTTGAACTTTATATATATAGTATAACTAACACTGTTTTATTTTTTCGGATTATTTTTACTCGAATATTTAGATTCGATAGTCTAGTTATCTTTTCTACCTTTTTTGAATACTTTTCATTTATTTTGTTTTTCAGCATAACTTATTTATTTTCTTAGGATTCAAATCTTCATACCTTTAGACAATGTAAGTCCGAAACTCTACTTCACTTCTGACTTTCATTTGACAGTTCGATTGTAGCAAACTCCGCATAATAAAAAATGCGTATAGGAACATAGGCTATTTTGATACGCATTTGCGTTTCATAATGACTTAATTATAGAACCAAAATAGAAAGAATATTATTCTATATAACAATTGCTTGTGGGATGAATATATGTGTTCATACCTCCATGGTTTCCTCTATGTATGGGAATGGTTCGACTAATATCTTCATAAATACCCATACAAACTATTTTTGTTCGGAAACTGCAACAATGTAAGCGGGAAAAATAACTGACATGAAGTACTCTTCTGTTCAAAGGGGCCGAAATATGTTTATAACGCTCAAGTGGTTCGTATTAAGCGCTTTATTAGCTCATATTATAATTGATTTTGATAATTCCGAGTCTCGCAACTTTCCGATGCCGCCAACATAATCTGGTTTAACAGCCATGAATGCATTTTTATTTTTAATGCCGAGATTAGGGCTGAAGAGCGATGAGTATCTCCGTTCGAGGAACGTCAACTTTATTTTAAGTGCTATTGACAGATTAATCTCGGCCGGATTTAATATCGGGATTTGTTCCCTTCTTCGGGACTTCTATTTATGGGCTCCAGGTGGTTGTTCCTGATGTTTACTCAGAAATAATACAGTATCTGACTATTAATCTTTCATTTTCACAAACAATAGTACCTAAATTGTTTTATTTAAATCAAAAGTGACACTTTGTTTGACAAGCGAATTTTGCATTTGCAAGGCGAAGTGAAACATGCTATTTTTTCTGCTACCAAAATAACTGAAGAAAAGGGATATCCTATAATGTTCAGAGAACATCGTGAGACTCAAGGGAAAGAAGGTAGGAGTTGGTGTTCTTCTTGAATTTCTGAAGATGGTATGCCTCGGGGAACACTTCCCTAGGCAATGACTTCCAAAGTCTAGATGTTTGTTGGATGAACGAGTCTTTGGAAATGGACGTTCTGCAGGTCTCTAAAGTGACCACGAAGGGGTGTGAACATACTGAACTTGGCGGGTTAATCTCGAAGAGACTGCTCATGTAGGAACGATTGTTGATATTTCAGAAGAGCATCGCCCATGAAAATATCTATAAAACAGAGACAAATCGCCAACCCTTCTACGGTGTTCCAGAGAATTGAGCGAGTTTGTAAGCGAGGCATCACCGATATCTTATTAATAAAATGTTAGTGACATAACCACTATTGCAGCTAACGCAAATCTAACCTAGACCAACTTACTGATAGGAACAGGCCTATAAGGTCAATAAGACAAAAATAAGAAGAAGAACTATAATCGAACCTCTATTTTTCCTGGTCTAAAAGATTCAAATATTTAGAATTTGGGGATTTGATTTCCATTTGAGAGATAATGATATTGTTATCAGAGTACTGGTAAGTTCATCATTTCATACTAAGCTCAACTGAATGGATATAGTTATATAGTTACTTCAAAGGTGGCACTATAGGAAAAGTCAAGAAAAATGTGCTGGAAAATTGCCTCAGGAACAGATCGAGGCCATATGAAGAAATAACAAAATATTTATTATTTGTAGCTGTTGACAAATTTATTCAATTTTCAAGTGTAGTTTCAATATCAATATCACAAATGGATTGAATATTATTATGTAAGTATGCAATTGTATCAGTTTCTTGTTAAACATAATGTTGTGTTTATTTTTGAAATGGTGATCATAATCATATCACAATGGTATAAGGTACCTCATCATTTTTAAATCCTAGGATTCAAAAAATCAACTTGTTTCAGTATGAGAAATGTCAAGGGCTGATTTCAGAACAAAAAAGGACGACTTTTGAGTCGGTGGCAAAAGAAACAAACTTGGAATATTGATGAATATCGTTACAATATATAGAGAACTCACCATATTATTACATAACATCCACGTATGATTTCAGATTGGAAAGCCTGAAAACAGAAGTTGGGATTGATTAACTATTGTACGTTCCATAATTTCACATTTTCATATTGAATTATTCTTAGAATTAAAATGAATTTCAGAGGATCACGAATCAGTATCTCAGATTAATCATTATTGCTGGTATTATCTTTGAATTCACTGATTCAAGGAATCCAGACTATTTTTATAATATAAATAATCGAATGGAAGATAAACCAAATAGGATTGCAATTGCTCAATTCTCTTAAAATAATTATTATTTACCAGCATGAAAGTGAAAGATGTCTCGAACATAAAAATAACAACCTTATGTTCTATTTTCTGAAAGATAAACTCAAATATCTGAACGGTGCACGTAATGATAGCCACCTGCTACCCTCAGAATTGAATTCTTGTTCAGCGATATCCCGATATTGAATTCTATTTTTATCAACATATAAATGATATACTCGAATACATTGGGAACAGAAGAAATATGACTCCGAGCTGCGACTTCTAATATATTAGTGGTATACAGCTCTCAAAATCCAATGTGCCATATTGTTTCAATTGAAATTATTTGTTAGCTGGAAAATATACTGTTGACTGTCTTTTCAATTATTTAGATGGTTTGATGCAGGCTAGTTTGTTTCCAATAACCGTAATGGTCTTACAATTCCTGTACATTGACCTACCAATACAGAAAGGCAAAACAATAATTGTGAATTCCTTCAGATGAATTCAGATTGGAATATTTCAAAATACACCAATTTATTTTTTATGGTGCGGCACTCATGTCATTGTGAGTCTAGTTCTAGAGTGAACTTTAGCTATTTCCATTGGCAAACTGCTGTGCACTCATTGTAGGAATATGTATCCATACTTTTGACAAGTATTGAAGAGAAAAACATATACATTAGTTTTATAAAAGGAAATCGCTATCATGCGTTCCATAACCGCAAGGATAATGTACCTCAACCAACAGACTACAGTCAGTTGTCAACATGTTTAGTGTGATCCAGTGTTACCAACACCCAATGTTGAAAAGTAGCCAGATTACTCTATAAAAATATAGGTAAAAATAGCAAGAAAGGAAACCAGTCACAGATACTATTCAAATATATTTATAGAAATCCATTTTTTTGATAGCTAAAAAATGGATAGAGGCTATACGCTAAATTTTGAACAAATAAAAATTTCCAATAGTCACAGTAATAGTCAACATTTTGTAATTCCACAGATAAGTAGAGAATATACATTGAACATATCTTTTGAAATTCCGTAGTACAACGGTAGTACCCTACAGATTTCCTCGTAGAACAAAGTGGGACATGAATAACGAAACTGTATCTGCAATATAGCAAAACTTGCTGCACCACAAGTTGTTTATGTATTGCAGATATGCGCCTAATTTTCATAATCAATACATTTTTCCGCAAGGTATAACGCGGCCATTGAAATGTCCAATCGGTTATTACCAGCAAAATATTACTATTACCATATATATTTACGTTCATCGAGTACCTATAGCGGCTCTTTCAGATGATATTTTCGATAGAATCTCATTCCAGGCCTTTCAAGGAATTATCATAGCAATCCGCATTCACAATACTGAGCTTTTAGCGACCTACAATACCGATGCAAGAGTGCATGGTTAACTTCAAGCTCTAGAGGGTCTAGGAAAGGATTCGAAAGAAGCATTTGAACTCATGCAATAATTCTGCAATAATTTATTCGAAAAATACATTATAGGCTATAGGAAGTGTAATTTCGCAGATCATCAGTCGTGGTTATTTTTGTTGCATCGTTGTACATTTTTGTAATTAATCAAATCATTTTGTTTCGATTCCTGTGTTGTGCTTAACGTTAATTACTGATGCATTCGCGTTTTTCACCAGAGTGTCGAGGTAATTATAGGAACTGGCCAAAGGTTCATGAATTTGGTTTTTCATCAGATACTTATATTAACATAAAGTGGATGATGGCGATTCACTGAAAGGATTTTACTTCATCAACACCAACCGAATGGAAAGGGGCCAAAAAAACAAACCTATGTGAAATAAATTTTGAGGAAAAAATGCATCTTCTTCCTTTTCCGATGTTTCAAGTTATTTCGAGACAAGATCCTGCTAACTGTCAACTTAACCAGCTAATCTCCACAAAGACACGCCAACTCTGTCTAGAGCACTTTGGGGCCAAAACAACTTAACCGTCATAAGCTCTAGCTAACTTTTTCAAGATTAAAACTTTTGTCTGTGTTTTTCAATCAAATATTTCATCACATTTACTATATGAAACCAATTTTAATTGATGTTGGGCATTATTTTAATGGAAAAAACCATAATTGTGTTCTTGCTTAGTTTCAAGACCGATGGATGATAAAGTTTAATAATTACATTAATATATTTTTAATGTATTTGGACCCTATTGAAAACTGTCGCTTTCTAAATCCATTCAAATTTCCTTTCAAGAATGACTTTCTTGGACATAATCTTTGGATCAGCAGGTTCATCCTCTCCTCCTTCTGAGTTAATCAATTCGGGTAGGTATAATCGAGAGAAGGATTTTTTACTTCGCACCTTACTTGGTAACTGTTATGGTGAAGGTACAACTTATACAAATTTTGATAAACTGTTGTGTATCTGAGTGGACTCGCATGTCATCGAAAATTATTTTCCTGTTAGATTTTCAAAAAAATAATATAAATCAACTGACATATCTTCCTGCATATACAGTGTCACACATAAAGTTCGCGACATATGGAAGTTTTTTTTATTAATAGATATAAAGAAAATTTGACTTCGCATTAACCCAGCAAACACAAATACGTAAAATTGACATAAATGTTACATAACTGATGATACATGTTATGTAACAATGTTGCGTAAAATTTACATTACTTATATGGCGAAATGTCCGCCTCAGAGACCACCTAGTTTTTACATAACATTGATGTAACTACTTCATATATATATTATATTAATTTTATATGTCCGCCACAACATAATACATGTTGATAGGTTACATAAAATTTACATCAGTGTTACGTAGAAATGTCCGCCTCAAAAAACACTTCTTCGTTACATAGCATTTATATAACTACTGAAACAAAATTTTCACGTAAAAGCTACGTCACACTTATATAAAATATAATTTATTATAAATTACTCAGATATCACTTTTTTGTTTCTTACCACTATCCTAGAAATTGCCTAGCTGAACTGGAACGATAGTAATTATAACGAGAACCTTACCTATTATTATATAAGTATCCGAGATCACTTCTTACCTTGAAAAATTCTCTGCTCTCGACGGGATTCGAACCTCGGTCCCTGCGGTTTCAAATCTGACGCTTCTACCACTGAGCTACCAGACCTCTTTAATATTTTACAAGTTTTTTATGATATAGACATATATATTTATTTCGCATTTTTAGCAGAGAAATGTACTATCTCCTCATCGACTCATCGTACATCTTATAATAAGGTATATAATCGAACGAATGAGAAGCTAAGAGAGCATATAAGTAACACCTTCACATAGGAGTTACATTGATACAGCAAGTTTTTATGTATAAAATATATTATATTTATGTCAAATATTCACATAAAGATGAAGTTCACATTTTTACATGGTAGTTACTCAATACTGTTTTTGACAGCAAGTTTTTATATATTCATGTCGAATATTTACATAAACATGAAGTTCAAATTTTTACATAATATTTACTTAATAACTGTGCTTCTAAATTGACAGCAAGTTTTTATGTTCCAACCATGTCATATTAATGTAAACTATTTACATAAAGATGAAGTTCACATTTTTACATGGTAGTTACTTGATAATGTGCTTAACATTTTGACAGCAATTTTTTATGTATCAAACATGTCATATTTATGTCAACTATTTACATAAAAATGAAGTTCACATTTTTACAAGGTTATATATATCAGCTATGTCATATTTATGTCAACTATTTACATAAAAACGAAGTTTACGTATCTTTGAAATGAGATGTAATATTTACATAACTATTTTACATAAGAATATTCCATTGATTTTATGTAATATTCACGTGAATATAACAGATGTGTTTGCTGGGAAGTTTGTGCTTGAAAAATGAGTAAAATATAGAGCATCTTTCCATTTTTCATGTGCTACTCTAAACCTATCAATTTTGAAATATTTTTCGAAAATCCTCAAAAAATCAGTTTTTTTTGGAAATTTCGAAAAATGCCAAAGAAAAAGGTTTCTCAGTTTCCAATTTTATACACTTGTTCCAAATTTGGACTCTCTACTGGCACTTCGACTTTTTTCAATTTTTTTTAATTTTTCGAATCTTTCGCTCTATCGTCTTTGTTGTTGCAAAGTTCATCTAGTTTTTTCATTTCATTGTTAAACTGATCTGGATTTTCAATGTATGGACGTTAATATGACAGTAATCGAATAAACGAATTTCTCTTCATTCTCATTACACTCGTATTTCTTTTTTTAATAGATTTTTATCCAGTTTCATTATTTTTCTGACCAATAATTCAGTTACAAACAAACCCGAAATATCATACTTTTCTGTAAACTAAACAATGACCTACAGTTTCATAACTATTCAAAAAACTTCCGTTCTAGCGATTTTTAACAATACAAGACTAATGCAACATCTCTGGATGAAAATAGTAGGTACTGATCAAATCGAAATAAAATTTTCACTTAGTAGTAGTCGAAGTGACAGTAGAGTAGAGTCGAAATTTGAAACAAACGTAGCAACTTTTTTTTCTGTCATTTTTCGAAATTTCCGAAAAAGAACTGAATTTTTGAGGATTTTCGAAAAAAAAAAACAAATTTGACAGGTTTCGAGTAGCACATGAGAATAGAAAGATGCTGTATTTTACTCATTTTTCAAGCATAAACTAACTGCGAAGTCAAATTTTCTTCATATCTATTAATAAAAAAAACTTCCATATTTCGCGAACTTTATGTGTGACACTGTATAAGCTATCTTCTGTAAATGTTATAATTTCTTGGAGGAATTCTAGTGGATAGCTATCTCAGATGGGATATTCTCATCGATGTTTTTTTACTATCTGAATAATTTTGGTTGAGGTAGGATAGGTGATTGAACTCACTTTACATTTAGGACAAACATGAAGCACTTTTGGTTTGGACAAATGTTTTTATTGCATTTTCCAACATCCTCTTCCAAATACAGATAACTCATCCGGTGATGAAAAATACAGTTCCTCGCTATATGGTGACGAACACAATATATTTTTTATAGCACGGAAAGAATTCAAATCAACTGTATCATCCTTTCGGCATGGTGAAAAGATTCGGGCGATATATGTCGAGGATCCGTAGGGATTCTGATGACAAATCGAAGAATCCAATAAACATGATGGCCTGTATCGGTATCTTGAATGGCGGCAGTCAGCAGTTTTTTACGGGACCTCGAAATCCCCAAATATAATGCTTCCAATTCGGAATTCTCGTTTTCAAGCGAGGCCGAGAAAAAGATAAGCGCTTCGCTTAAGATGCTGCCCCCGAAGGTGTTTCGTAATGCTTCATATTTTTTGCGCTGCCCCGAGATTTTCACGAACCTTTCGCTTTATGAGTTAGTGTGGAGGAGAAAATTGCGATGCCGGATACGAATTGGGGTACGAGGATTACGAAAATATACGTTAATCTCGATGAAAGACACGTGAACAGGCCATTTTTCTGGACCTCGAACTTCCAAGGCAACACACGGGAAAATCACGTGAGGTCCATTGCCAAAAGTGCATCCCAAAAACTTGGTTTTCTGTTTCGAGCCAAGAGCTATTTCACTCCCAGTCAGCTGCTTATGATCTATAAGGCACAGATCTGACCTGTCCTGGAATACTGTTTCCATTTTTGGAGTGCGGCACCTAAATGTATCCTGAAACTATTTGATTCTGTCCAAAAAAGGGCAATTCGTCTCGTCGGTGATGGCTCGCTTACAAACTCGCTCACTTCTCTGGAACACCGTAGAAAAGTTGGCGATTTATCTCTATTTTATAGATATCTTCATGGACGATGCTCTTCTGATATTACAACAATCGTTCCTCCATTAGCGGTATCTTCGGGATTAACCCGTCAAGTTCAGTCTTCACACCCCTTCGTGGTCACTTTAGAGACCTGCAGAACGTCCCTTTCCAAAGACTCGTTCATCCAACGAACATCAAGACTTTGGAACTCATTTCCTTGGGAGGTGTCCCCTAGGCATACGATCCCCAGAAATTTAAGAAGAACACCATCTCCTACCTTCTTTCCCTTGGTTCTCACGATATTCTCTGAACATTACAGGATATCCCTTTTTTTGAGAACCAGAACATAAAAAAACAATGATAGAAATTTACTCTCAATTTGAAGCTGAATAATTGTTGCGATACCTATATTTGTCTGCAATTCTATGATATATCTTTATACTTATACTTCCAATTATTAGGAAGAATCTTAGAAACTCCGGGATTTTATGACCAGTGTGAAGTTAGCAACCACTGTTTTCCAGCAGCCCATCACCCAGTGGTGTCGTTTTTTTTTTTCGTACAATAAAGATTATTGGAATACAAATAGACATGCACGTGGAAAAATATATACATTGATCATTGAGAACCTTCTGATGAAAAGTTCACCAAATCCGATTCTTTGAAAATTACAGAATTAAATAGCCACCAGATCATGAATTGATCTGGAATGATACATAATTATGTTAAGATATAAACTATTCGCAAGGCTGTCAAATAGGTGATTGTCACCCTTCAAAACATTGAAAAAATCATGAACATATTTCATAAAAGTAGAAGCATCATTGAATATACCTACTTATGGAATATTGGGTTGCGAGATCAATTTATACAGGTGGTTTTCACCTTTCAAAACATTGAAAAAATCGAGAACATCATTCAATCTCTTGTCTAATTGATATTCCTGGAAAGTTATTGTCAACTTCTGTTGATATTTTTTTTCCTCACATATAATAGAGTCTCACCTACTAGTGAAATAGAGATTGAAAGCGTTTCTGAGCGAAACAATTTTTATACATCTTGTGCAAAACTATTCAATGGTGGCAAACATTGCTTTGATTACTTTGCAACCTGTAAGTCATATATTATATCTTGGTGGTATTCTCTTCAATATTATTTAATGATCAACCCGGCACCTTCGTCAAATAGTTAAATTTTTCAACATTACACCTAGAAATGAATATTTTCTAAGTGTAAAGTTCCTTTAAAAGGCGAAATTTAAATAGAATTGTAATTCTTCTTCTTTCCACAAATCTGAAGTAGTGGTTCGCTGAATTAGAGGATCTCTGATTACTCTCTGTCAAAGCTACGTATACTTCGTGTATTCTACCATCATCCGATATTTTCGAAATGACAATATCTATTTACATATGAGGTAAATTTTCCCTATGAATTTTAGACATTTCATGATTTGAATTTCGCGCACGATTTCGCGCATGCGCCATCAATTAACGTTGCCAATTAAGAAAGGATAGATATATGAAATTAGGCTTCACTTTGCTAACATTGTCTGTTATGGCGTATGGTCAATATTGTAGTTAATAGATATATAGGTTTATCATCGTGAAAATACATCGACAAGTTATATTTTCACTGTAATTCCGATTTTATTAGCTGAATTTCAAAATTTGAAATTCACTTATTGGTTTTTAAGTAAGGAGATATATTGTCCCTATCCTGTTAGAACTCAGCTGTGGCCATCTTGAATCAAGTTTATTCCCCAGCCCGCTATAACCTCATTTAATCATCCATATATCCGATAACAAGCCGAGAACTCTTTCATCAGGAAGCTGTCAGTCGAGAATACCTAATAATACAGCCTTGGTGCTGTTCTGGTGCCGCACAAAAACGAAGGTACAAAAATTGTCATCGCCGTCGTTTGTCATCTGTCTTTGTACGCTCGCGGGATTTCTAAATACCCGGCTTATTAGGGTCGGATTTTGTGACACAAAGTACAGGATGTTTGAGAACGTTCAGGTAATGAAACTGCTTCACTTTCTTGTGTGCTCAGGTTTCTGTTTGAGGGGATCGTTCGGAAATGTCCGTATACGAGATGCTTAATAATTCAGCCTTAATTCCAACGGGTTTTGTCATTCCATGAGAAAGAATTAATTTTTTTCTTTTTTTTTTGTTTCCTCGTTGATCGTTTAGTATAACTTTAGAATACCTGATTATTCAGATGATCTTTCTAATGATATTACTCATGATTTTTAGAAAACATACATTATATTATATGATCAATACAACAAATTGTTCAATTGGCTCAATGGGCTGGTTCGAAAAAATTATTATGAATATTTCCTTCGTATGTTAAAAATCCCATATGAAGCGTTACATTTTCGATCAATTACAGTGATAAATTCCCGGCGGGACATTTTCGGGCTGGTAAATACCCGGTACGTATCGAATAATAATTTTCCATGAAAGCATGTTGTCTAAAAACTGCATGAGTTTATTTTCATATCTTGTCGAAAGAGCCCGACTCCGAAGCAGGAGGGCTTTTTTTTTAATGGAAAATTATCAGGTTTATTTTGATGCACGAGTGTAATTCGGTAGAATATTTCCGGAGTTGAGAGCAGGGATTCAAGATGACAAATGTACATTTTAACAATCGTTACTATAGATACACGGACCGAGCGGGTATTTTTCGATACGTACCGGGAATTTACCAGCCCGAAAATGTCCCGCCGGGAATTTATCGCTGTAAATGTCCCGCTTCATATTGGATTTTTAACATACGATGGAAATATTTAGTGAAAAACTCGAGGAAAAACTGCATTCGGTTATTTTCATATTTTGCTAAAAGAGCCCTCCTCCTTCGAAGTCGGGCTCTTTCGACAAAATATGAAAATAAACTCATGCAGTTTTTAGACAACATGCTTTTATGGAAAATTATCGGTAATTTTGAAGCACTTGTGTAATAACTCCCGATAACAAGTACTTAATGCACTAATAGAGAAATATCCTAACAGTTATGAACAAATAGCACTGAGGTGTATAGCGTCTAATTTGAATTTTGAAAACAATAGTAAGGTATAACAAAGCTGAAATCTTCAACAACTATTTTGTTGATTATTATTAATATTAATATGAGTTATTCGTTTACTAAGTGAAAGCTTTTCAAGTGTACCCAATGACTGAAAATTTACAGAATTGAAATATACTTAGTTAACTCCTTCGACTGCATGGTACTAGGTAGGTTTTCTGCAATTTCAAGAATTGCCACAAATCGTTGTCATTGCCCAAATACCAAGTACGTTATTTTGATATGCAAGTTTAAATTCAAAATAAAAAAAGTCAGAATTTTTGAGGCGTATAGATATAACTAACCCTACTAATATTGTGCTTCTATATGATTTGTAGATTTTTGCCACTTGAAGTGTTGGTTTTGATAATATTGGTATAAATTTCAGTCTCGATAATCGGTTGTATAAAATCTAAGTGGATACAAGTAGGTTGAGGACTTCTTTCTCGACTGAAATTTCTGACAATTGATTCGATAAAAATCAAATATTAATGAGTTTTCTGTATGAACTGGATTCGACATCAAACATTTTTGTGAAGAGGTGATTCAAGTAACTTCAACAAAACTCGAAAGTTGCACAAACCTTGTGGGTCTGTGAGTAGACAAATATGCACATTAAAATGATGAAAATATCTTGGACCTAATTTTTGGAATGTTCTGTTTCTAATGAATCCACCCTGAATATTCTCATTCAAGAATAAAAAATCAAACGATAAGAAACTGTTTTCTTTTGGTGACAGTAAATCTGCAATCTGAAAATTTTATTACCCGAAAATCATCCATGAAGATCAATTCCGCGGTGGCAGCTTTATCTATACCTAGTGAAAATATACATTCAGATAATACACCTGGAAAGTTCTGAAAGCAGATTAAATAGGTTATTCGTGCCGGTTCTAATTTCACGATACACTGCCCATGCCTTTGTACCCTAATATTGCTTAAAGCATCTTAAGATTGAAATAGCCTCGCACAAAAACGGTGGAAAAGATTAAGGAAGGGGCCTCGAGAAGATATTGTATTTGAGTTACGAACTCTTTGTGCCGATTATTTTCCGTAAAATAAACTTTGAACGTTGAGGAAACCGCCGAGATTACTTCAAAAGTTCTTCGCCAACATGATCTTGAAGCATTTTAAATATCGCCTGTATTTTTTATGGCCTGTTATTCCGTATTTATCCGTTGATTTCCACTGTATTCCGAAGAAAGCTTTAGTATTAACAATGATTTTCATGAACAAACAAAATTAACTATTTTTGACTTACCACACCTGTAAGATCGTTATTATTTAAACGATTTTAAAAAACTTTTTTTTGTAGATTAGGTATTTGAAATGTCTATCCGACATAGAATGATTATATTTTTGAGCTGTTATCGTGGCAAACTGCAACCAATTTTATTGACCCATTTTCCAAAAAGTATACTATTAGGGATTTTTTTTACAAAAAATTATGATGGATTCTGAATCATGATCACTTGAAACACACCTGTTTTCAATATTTCACGAAAAAATTTTACTATTATGGTATTTTTGGAAAGAAATGATGATAAATTATCATCTGGATGATCCACCTATAATTCTCCAATACACTTTCCAATATGTTCGACGATTTTATTTCTTCTCCTCAGTAAAATTGTATATTTTGATGATAAAAATTGGTACAGATATGTTTGAAGTAGCAACATTTGCTATGAATACAGGATGATATGACAAAAATTTTGATATTTGCAGTATTTTCATCTAGGTTGAATGGTGTTAAAATTGCAATATGAAAAACACTAGTAAAATGATTACTGATTCATATCGTTGATATTTTGCGACGATAACAAATTTCACATTTTTACGTGTGATCAGTTGATCTCCCTGAATTCATCTTTAATCATCATTGATAAAATTTGAAGAACGTATTTTTGATCTTTAGTGAATGTTGATAATTAACATCATATAAAATACCAAGATAATTGAATGAAGGTATCAAGAATAATGTCGCAATTTTTCTTCTTATACCAGCGAAATCAAGTAGGTCAACGAACATAACAATCGTCAACAAAGGGACATTTCCTGATGAATATATTCCAGAATATTGAACTTCAACTCGTTCAAATTGTCTCAGATTAGGATATCCATGCTTAATGAGCTTTTTTGCTGATAAAGGAAAATGATTCTTCCAGGCTTGTGATTGGACATTTATTTTGTCGTTTTCGTCGTATTGACAAAGCTTCAATGAAAGTGAGCACTTTGTTCTGGTATGTTTGACTATTCTGATTAATATCGAAACCGAGAGATTGGAATCTTTATTGGTATTTAATGTTTACTTTCGGTCTTTTGTCTATTTTTCCTCGATATACGACCGACCAACAAAAGCATAATCCTCCACAACAATCTCCTGAGTTGCGGCTTGAAATTTTCATTAGTTCCAGTTTATTTCATCTTACTCCCCAATGAGAGGAGAATAGTTAATATTAGAACTGGTATAGCTTTTAATCCTAGTTGATGCATGTTATGATATTGTTAAAATGATGTGATGAATTGAATACGATATTATATATGGAAAACTATATAAGTGGGTCTAATTTGAAAGTTTATACTAATGTTGATGATCAAGCTGAAATATTCTCAAGATTATGGCACTACCGGTTGTCCTGACATTCAAATGAAACAAATACAGGTATTAGAAAGAGAAATTAGTCTATCCAATTAGAATATCAAACATAGTTTGAAATGAATGTCTGGTAGACTACGAGCAGAAAACAACTACTTTCCTGGTAAATACCACGCAGAACATTGAATCCACTTCCAAGTTCTGTGACTTGGGATATTTAGTTCTGGAGTGTTTCTTTCTTCTGCCGCATGGTGTCGCCACTTCCAATTGTCTGTTGGAACGCGGCTCAGTGCGGTCAAATAAACGCGACGAAGGTGCATTGGGACAGGCAACGCTTCGAGTGGAGATCTTACGGTCTCTACTCGGATAACTACCCTGCACTGATGAGGGCCAATAAGCCCGAAACCGGTCTGTAGGTTGTTAGGCGTGCCTGTCCCGATGTGAATTTGTCACGTCTTAGGAAGAAAGAAACATTTGCGATCTGCATTCACAGTGTGAATCGTTGCATGGATTACGAGCAGATATAATTCAATGTTCTGCGTGGTATTTACCAGGAAAGTAGTTGTTTTCTGCTCGTAGTCTACCAGACATTCATTTCAAACTATGTTTGATATTCTAATTGGATAGACTAATTTCTCTTTCTAAAATTGTTGTCCAATTTATGGCTTTTCCATTTTTCAAATACAGGTATGTTCGGAATTCAGAAACCTGAACCAACCTGTATATGTCTCAACTTGATATCAATTGATAAATAAGATTAGACATAGTATGATGTGATAACGCTTCAAGCTTTATGACTATGGAATGTAGGTATCTTGAAAGTAGTAGGTCTGTTTGAAAAGTGTTTTTAAACGCCAACTAAGTAGCGAAGAAACACTCGTAAGTCTTACTTAGACTTGTATGAGTTAGGTAAAGAGTTTCTGAGTCTTTCTAGCTTGCCTGACAATCATTTAATTCCACATTCTTAACTCGAATATTTGAGCTCCATAGATCATATTATCATCTACAAAATAATCATTTCTCTGAAATTTTAATACAGAAATCTTGAGAATTTCTTTATATCCTTCTAATTATGACCAGACTGGAAATGTAAAAGTAGATTGTTGAGATTGGTGATTATATTTCATATATTTAGATCTTATTGGTGAATCCTGAAAATCATTTGGAAAGAGTGCAAAAAAGGGTACTTGTTGAAATCATCGTTTTTGTTTTCCTACTTACCTGATTTTGAATGACTTGTACGTATATTATGTGGTTTTGTTATATATTAAAAAAAAATACAATGTCGTTAATAAGTAAATAAATAATGTATCCAAGAAATTGATCGACATGAACACGCATTTTGGGCGATGTTCGTGGAACTCTGTGATGTAGAAAACGTCATCCGTAAATACCTCGAAAAAAAACGATCTTGAAAAATGGCCAAGAAACTCATTTCCAGAGAAATATCTACTTCAAGCCAGGCGGCAGTTCTTGTTCTCCGAATAGAGGAATGCCAAGCCCACAAAAACCCCAAAACTGGTCAATAATTTGACAGAAATGCGACGTAAACAATTGCAGTTCATACTTTTTGTGTCCGCGTCACCAGGAATCTTCACTTTTACAAGACGACGAGACATATCTTTGGGTAACAATCTGTCAGACGGCCTGAATTATTGGTCGACGGACCACCCCTGTTCACGCCGAGTATTCTGTAAATAGAGAGACACAATGCGCTGCAAATGAATTGAATTAAGTTTTCAGTACCACCCAGAACAGAGAACATAGAGGTTCGCACTGTCTGCTCAGGCTATTTGTTAGACAGTCCGAGTTAACCGACTATGACGATTTTAAAGAGCGTATTGTTTTTTTGGGGTTCCCAAAGTGTAGCGCTGTTCCCATATAGTCGACATGCACATGTCGTTGGCTAATTAATAACATTCTGGTTAAATAACCGTTCTAGTGCCAACTAATTTGAGCGAAGACAGATACCTCCCAAGGTCTATACAGGGTGATGTTATTTCCAACGATAGAATAATTACACATGCGTATAATTATCATATCGGCCAAATAAATCGAAAACTTTCATAATCATTACAATTTTCACTTCATGTCGTTATTGGTGAATAATTCGTTCCATTTCTGCAATTTAATAATGATTAAAGAAATGGTTGCTTGTGGTAATGATGGTCCATTACTTCCATAAAAAATATGACATTGTATCTTTATACTTGCACATCGCATTTTTATATTCACCATGAAATTACTCTCAGCATGTTCATTACATATGCATTACAAACAGTAGCTGTTGGATTACCTAAGTAATCACATTGTTATATTGTTATACTGTGTAGTATGGAGAATATATTCGCAAAATCTGCACATGGTAATGTGTCATAATGTGGGATTGCCAACTACTAAAAGAGAATCAAGACATAACCTATCCATGATGTATCTTCAATAAGCTATTTCTCATATCGATAAATACTGCATATCTACTTTTACCTTGAAATAAGTAATCATGTTCAATAAAATCATTGATAGCATCTTAGATCATATATGCTTACGCTAGATTCGGCATCATGTAGTATTTTTTTGGTATAAAGGGGTCTGCAAGAAACTAGGTACTATGATCACGTGGTGCAACACATATTATATGGTCAAAAATTGAAACGACCAATCAATGGCTTAGTACTTTCAACCCCCCGGACCTACATAACAAATAACCTGGATAACGTGAATATCACTCATAGAGAGCAATGACAGTCAAAGAAGCTTGTGGTTGTATAGTAAGATATCAGTTGATACTCATTCAAGGTCATTATAATCCCGATAAGCTTGTATTTATGGCATTGCATCAATAATCTGGAGTCCTTATGAAGAAATCGATATCGGTAACTAGGATTAATTCAACGGCACTTTTCCAAAAGCTCCAAGCTGTTGGTTCAATGTTATGTTATCTTCGTTTTTCTATTCTGTCAAAATTCATATTTATGAATTGTAGTCTAGATATCGTCATTGTTTCTGATAGAATAGCTCATAGAGCAATCAAACTTGGTAGATTAGGATATTCATGATCATGACTGATTTGTGATGCAAATGGCTCTACTCTCCTCACAGCTGAAGCATCCAGCAGTTCTTCACCTTGAAGAGCAGGGATTATACCTACTGGATGAAGAAGCTCTTTCAGGTTGTGTTTTCTTCAATTTCATCTCGCCTCCATTTGTTTATTGTAAAAACCTGTGTGCGAGATTTAAATAGTTAACGATAAGAAGGCAGTAGTTACTGGCACAAATCAGTTGCTTCTAGATCTTGATACTCAGTTATGGGATTATCCATCAGAGAAAATGATCCATCCTCACTCTCTAGCGATAACAGATGATCACTTGTATCAACACCAGCCATTGGTTTTACTTTTGGAACCTTAATATGCAGATGAAAGGTAATCCACAGCCTGAACTCATGTTATCGAATAGACTAAACAGTTCGTGTATGCCCCAAGGCAGCCATTTTTTATCACGATTGATCACGTGTTCGCAATACTGCAGCCTAACCACATTTAGTACTCTACGCGAATTTACGTATGTAATTCATCGCGCCAGACTGAACATGACACGAAACAAAATTCTCCCACATAATGAATATGCCACGTTCGTTTGTTCGTCCACTAGATCTCTCTCTGAACGTCATCGAGGAACTAAAAGGACGAGTTTAAACTGTACTCAAACAATTCCCGCCCAAAAAGCAATTAACGGAATTCCCGGTACGTTGTGTGGTTGGAAAATTAGTAAGGGAAAACGTACGACGGCCTACATTTAGTTTGGCAGGCAAACATGGCCGAATTAGCTCCATTAGAATTTGGGTCGAGAGAGTGTGGGCCCTAGAGTAAACAACGCTTTGTACACCGGGGAAGTTGATTGACAAACTTACGAGACGTCAAACTTTTTTGGCTGGTTTGGAAAAGTTTCTATAGATCATGGTGGAAGGAAGATGGTGAACGATAATTTCAAACAGAGCGGACTGTGGTCATATATATAACAACTATATGGATAACACCTATTTTTCTCTTTACGCGAAAGTGAAGCCATTTTTGGAAAAACAAAAGACTGTCTACCTTGCTAATGATGAATTGTGCTCAATAGATATGGTGGAACGAGTGCCATTAAAAGGCACTAGAAATATTTGTAGACTTCTGCCTACTTGTTTTTGTTGAATTTCAATCATAGTTTCAAACACTAATAATACTTCCACGACTTCATATGGATGGCGCCACGTCTGCCTATTCCGCATGATAAATATTAATTTTCACAATTCCTCAGTCATTTTGATTTTGAGTGATTTGTTCAATCAATATCATGATTGGATAATCGAACAATATTCATATTTCAAGCCACAATTATGAATGATCTGTCACTGTCACTTAAACACGAAACCATAGAATACGGATATTAATAGAGAACTAAATTATCGAATTATCGATTGCGATTTGAACGCCATCTCCGAACGATTAGTGAAATATTACCGGTATTATGATATTCGTTAAACCAGTCTACAGCTTTTGACGAAAAACAATTGAAGAGTCGTTTTACACTATCTATATCCACCTTTATTGTGCGCATGCGCAGGTTTTGACTAGTCGAAATCTACTGACGTTTTCAGAATTTCATAGGTTAGGGATATTTGTTAAGCCGAATGATGTGAAAGAGCGTTAATATAGTTATTAATGTACTTACTGAGTGTTTACAGAAGGGATTAGTGAGTGATCGAAAATTAGCCCACGCATCCTGTTCCGATGACTTTATCGTCACAGGTTTCTATGCAAATCGCAAGTATCGCTTCGTAGATCACATCCAAGGTGGATATAGGATGGTGAAACAGCTTCCTATTAACAAGCACTAGAATAAACTGTAGACCTTTGCCTACTTGATTTCATACCGTAGTAATATTTCCTGAAGTTATCAGAGATGGCGACATACCTTGTGTCGGTAAAACAGAATCTGTGCATCTGTCACCTTATTATCAGTTTCATCTATTCTAGATGAAAAATGACTGAGAAGAGTCAATATATCGATAATTATTCCAGATTCACTGAAAATATTGTGTTTTGATGTCATTTCAACTCATGTCTGTCAGATGCGAACCACAGAAATACATGAGCAACAGAAATCTTCATCGATAATCGATCTCACCGCCATCTTCATTCAAGTCGTGGAAATATTAGTACCTTCTCAAACGGTCTACAAGTTTTTCGCAGAAACAATTGAAGAGCTGTTTCACCATCCTATATCCACCTTGATCACATCCATCAACAACGCACTGTCAACAATATCGTCCAAAAATCCATCAATTAATGAATATTTGAATTATCTGACACATTTGATTGATTTCTAATAATTATCATACGTTTGTCGCTCACTAGAAAGCTACTCTCCTCCATGATGAAAACGAATGTCGATTCTTAATTCAAACTTGCGCATGCGCATATCCGCATTTGTTTTACTTTTCGGCTTCAGCTTTGGGATCCTTGTTACCCATATAGTTATTATTAGGTAGAAAAAAAGGTTATTTGCGATATCCGCATAGCAAAGATAAAGAGAAAAGTTATAGGTTATTTCCGTTTCGTGTGTGGAATGTCAACTGGTGCAATACAGTCCTGTTTCGGCTCGCCAAGCCTCATCAGTTGCACTAGGCCAGTCGACAATCCACACTCGGACCGGTCACTATTTTAAAGCCACAATGCGATCTTCAACAGTGAGTAATACAGGTTTTCGATACAGTGCCATCTATTAGCACAAAACTTGCTTTGCAGGATACGACGTGGGAGTACAGAGTTTTCTGTAACTACACCAACGTCGCGTATTATTAGATATATGACTGTAAAACGATGTGACGATAGCGCCCCCTTTAGGGAAAAACACACAACTCATGCAATATTCTGATGAAGTTTTTTTGTTGGAACAGTGATTTCACCATGTTCTAGATACATGTCAAAATGGTCGATGGCATTATACGTACCTATATAGTACTTCTGTCAAAAGCAATGTATTTTGATTACACGAAAGAAGGAAATGAATTCAACAACTTCGCCTTTCTATAGATCATAATTATAATTATCATAGAGATATGTTCTGCAGGTCTCGAGCATGACAATAAGAGGTTATAAGATTTTAGTGGTAATTCGTTTAGGAATAATTTCGAGTTTCGCACTTCAGAATTTGAATAAAAATGCGAGTATTTTTAACATCTGATAATTGTTCGAAGGATTTTTGAGAAAACATGGTCGTCAGTCAGTAATCTGAGTTCCCCAATTCATGTGGATTTTGTCGCCTTTTGTCCTTTAAAATATTCAAATAATCAGGATCACATACGTAATTGGTGTTCAAAATTTATCCCTGTTATAAAATAGACTATTTGTATCGTCCTAATTCGAAAGCCCTGTATTTATGAGCTGTCCATATAGCACTATGCTGCTGCTGCTATGCGTTCACTAATTAACAAAGCATGTTTGAGAAAGTCTCGTAAATCATGATTGCAGCAAAAACCTAATTTTATTGGATTGTTAGTCTCTGCTCATTAAACTTTGTGAGTTTCGAACTTGTATCGTTATGTAGAGTTTCTCTCCAAGGCTGGCGATTTCTTGCCTCATTGTTCTAATAACTTGCATGGCAGGTTAGTATGTATTTCTAGGTTCTTTTGTCTGCTTTTTGGTGTCGTGTCATCTACACCACACTCGATTTTCAGTGCAGTTATCCTTATTATATTCAGACGAATGAGAAATTTGAACAGTCACGTAATAGTATATGTAATAGAATAGTATAGTATATATAACAAGTGTGGAAAGTGACATATTTCACACGAGTAGTCGTTTAGCACGAGCCGCGTAGCAGTGAATGCGGAAACTGTAACGAGTGAAGGAAATGCACTTTCCAACGAGTTTTGCACACTATTTTTCCTACAACTCCGAATACTTTCATTTCGCGGGAGGTCTTGTCAGAAATGTAACTTGAGCGGTCTCTATAATTTCAGTTGGTTTTGATTCGATATCAAGTACTGTTTATTTCCATATTCAAGATTATATTTGAATACTTCTCCGACAATTCTCTTTATGTGAATTACTGATTGATTGAGATAGTTTAGTTTGGACAAATTTTATTGATATTGACACCAGCGTACATAAACAACCTTGACACCATACGCCTGCTAGCGCCAGTAATCACGCAACCAGGAATACAGAACCATAGAAGTACGTAGTAAGCGAGCGCGTACGAGTTACTCGAGTTAGTGTGTCCTTGACTTCTTGCAAACATCTGTGATACCAAAGAATCTTCTCTTTGGTGATACTGTGATATCAAATTGATGCAAGCAGCAATAAGCCGCGCATAAAACTGTAGCCGTACTCTTTTGAGTCACCCGCTGTCATCAACATCGAAATAGTTCCAGCAAAGAGTATAGGTTCCAGTTTTGAAGTGAATTCAGAGGTTATGTATCAGACAAATTGAAATTAATAGATAAAGAATTCTCGGTATAATTCCAAACGAGACAGAAATTTCAATAGATAATATGAATTTGATTAGAGAACGCTTATATTCCTTCAAAATATACTCAATTATTTCTATCAATTCAGGCGACCGTTGTGATATTTTTCATATCAACACTAGTGCTTTTTTTCTCTCAAATAAACAATACCATGGTGATATGAGCTACTTTCTGAATAACAAAACAGTATGATTATGGACGTTTTCATACGGGGTCGTAGGAAAATTATTGATGTTATTTGTGATTGTTGATTGATATATTATATTATTTAATATAGTTTCCGAGAACTGAATGTTGAATTCATCATATGAAGACGATCAACACTTCATACCGAATGAGTCCACACTCCATCCATTCAATACCTACCCACCATTCTTTAAAAGAAGAAGACATCTCCCTCTTCCAGAGTGACTATTTCATCGTAAATTTTGGATTTAATTATACCAAAATTATACCCATTTATTCATGGATTTGTTAAGCTTGTTTACATGTGACCTAACCACACAATTTTTAAATTAATTTCGAGTGTATTTCACACTTGGTTCGGACTATAGATGGAGACAAACTAAACTACACTGGTGTAGAATACACCTCGCGAAACGAATACTCAAAAGTGCTCCAAAATACACGAGGTATAGGAGAGCGCTACACTTTGCATACAAACGAAAGGTAAATTCAAATCAACTTATCGCAGACAATCCACAACAACTAGAACTTGAACATATTTCGAATTTACATCAATGGAGGATATCATCTTATGGATAATATTTATAATGTCACTTGATCCCATGGATTTTTTATAAGATCTCGAAATAGAAAATACGTCCTCCCAATCGAAATAATCCTGGATTACATTACTTATTGGATCTCTGCCAGTAAGGCCAGTTCACGAATTATATCCTGTGATTTTACCCAGGCATGTCATCCTAAATAAACACTTTATATCAATTTGATGCTGCAGCTTTCGACAACATGATTTAGATGGATAATAATTAATGAATAAAATATTATATTTACGCTTCTCCGCATATCTCGAGTAAACTTCAGAATATGAAAGTTCATTCTAGACCTTAAGGCATCGACTTTCAATTCATCGAATCCAATTATGATGCACAAAGAATTCGCAAATTTCATCTGTAAATCGAAGCGTGACAACTTTATTATGCGAATGTTGTGAACTGTTGTGTCAATGTCTCAAAAAATAGGAATATAATTAAATTGATGGTATATCATGATCTCTTCAGGAACATGTAATATAAAAAACACTGAATACGAAACAGGTAATTCGAACAAATTTACTCCGAAAATTGCACGGCTCTATTTTGAACTACAGGACTGTGAGTATTTTTCCACAAAATCAATTTTTTTCTGTTTTTCAGAGCGTAAAATCTTGAAATTACTTCTACCTACTAACTTCGCTCTCAGTGTCGAGTCTGATGAAGGTAGAGGAAATGTGTTAAAAAATATATAGTTTTGTTTTAACATCATTGAAGATGATTATAGAATATGAAAACAATATTAAGGTATTTCCGTAACAGTTATGCATTAGGAAAGTGCTGAAACTAATATTTTGAATTGATAGATACCAGTGAATTTATTTTCCGAAATTTCTATTTGCGTATGCTTCCATATAACTTCCATGACATTCTAGAAAGGAGTTCACCAATGTTCGTTATTATATATTACAGACACTAGAGCACGCAGAAATACTTGAAACTTTTCTCCAAAATGACCGAAGTTCCTACAGAAAGTCATTATGCCAAACATAAAATGCAGACTAATGATGCTTTTTCCCAATTTTCATGAAATAAAGTGAATAGAAGTGGTTCATCCATGTTCGTAATTATGGAAATTAATCTTGTGAACTATGGTCCACACAATAGTAGAAGTCATACTTCTTCTCTGTAAAGTGGATGATAACATGAATTTTTCACATTTTCTGATGAGCAGCCGGTGAAAAAGGCGAATTAATTAAACCTACACAATCAAAACTAATAATAAATTTGCAATAAATCATTCAAAATAACAATTGCTGAAAATGCCTGCCACCACGTTCAATACATTTATTGCACCTGCGTAGCATATTTAAATTGACGTCAGTGAAAACATCAGGCATGGTTTGGAATACCCCCCTGGTTTGTACGCCCCTGGTTAAAGGTGACAAAATCCGGAAGGCTCAAATTGATAAACCTACCAACTAGATTTCATGTCCCAAAATTGGTGGCGATAGCTGCAATAGTACTGAAGCTATAAAACGAAAAGTAGTTTTTGAAGGTCATCTTCGAAGGGCCCTAGATCCCTGAAGAAGCGTTTCCGGACCCATGTTCACATAAACTTTTTTTCTTATTTTCGTGTGTTTTATCTACCCTAGAAGTTTGTAACATGATCACCGGAACACCCTGTATAACGTTATGGATAGTTAATCATTGACAGTTTCAAGGGATATTGTAACATATTGATATTATAACAATTAATAATAAATGAAACAGACGGCAATACCAAATGGCTGATGTGAAAACGAATTTATTATATTATGTATACATGTATACATTTTTATTGATGGTTATTCAACGATATTAACGAACCATTATATAAATTTCATTACTTAGTATTTTCTACATACAATAGGCTTGATGTTTCCGAACAAAAGTAGGTATAGTAATTAATTTGTATATACAGAGTGACTCTGTATAATTCTGGAAACGGCGTAATTATACATCAACTTTGAAAGTAGATCCCGATTGTATCGACATTTCCCGACATTTCCACATCATTTTGTGTGGAGTATAACAATACAGGAAGTCTATTCCAGATGTTTTAGGAAGCAAAACCCTACAAGTGACCATATTACCATCAAAGCATATTGTGATTGTCAACATTTGAATTTAAAACTCTTCTTGTAATAACATATTCTTTCCTCATTTTCTAACCCACATTAATGTAAGAATTTTGCTTAATTTTTCAGTTCATAACACAATATCATTGGACATTGGAGGCATTGAGGATTACACGGAAAAATGCAGATGAGGAGTAATACGAAAACCATTGATGAAAATCAGGCTAAGTTATCAAAAACAGTTTCACCACCAAATTTTCACAATTCAACATTAGAATTGTTCCAGGTCGAAATTATTTTCTGATAAAAAAGTTCGTTACATCTCAGAAGGCATTTTAATGAAGGACATACCGAATGAGATCAGTGAATAACCGTCGCATTTTAATAATTCCTCTGCCTTTGCTTTCAGCTTGATGATCTGGGGAAGGGGTATTGCATTCCAAATTAATGACTTGGAGGATAACCATTTCAACAACAATGTAGCAGTGTATTAATCTTGACGCCAGTTCAGCCAATCCAAGAACAGGGACGTAATCAAATATAAAAGCGGATTAACTACGAAAGGCAATTTGTTAGTTCGGAATAGATTAATAGAATGAAACATTTCGTGAAGCGGGTTTTGTTATACTTGAGAGAGTGGAAGCTGAAATGCCCATATTCATCATGAGACCGTGAAGTGTACAGGATAATCTGAATTTATTATAACTATCATACAACTGACAAAGGATCGAAAAGGACAAACCTGAAGTTTCAAACAAGACAAATGAAAACTCTCTCGAGTTATCATAAAGGTATATCTACATTTACTTTGCTATTTCGAATGTATAACGATTATGGGCCATTTCATTTTTTTATAACTATTTTGCTGCAGTGTTATGCAATGGAACTGCAAGTTACTGGATGAGAAATATTGTTTTTCTATTTTGGTTGTATAATGAAGTCATTGTGCAACGCAAATGCGTGTCGAAATAGCCTCTATTTCGATACGCATTTTTTATTATTCGGAGATTGATACAATCGAACTGTCAAATGAAAGTCAAAGAGGTAGGCTCAGTTTACTACTGAGCGATTTGGATTTGGTGATATTAGCAGTGAAAAACTCAATGTTTTAATTGGTAAATTTCAATTCAGAGTGTAATTTGATTTAAATTGACCAATAAAAATAATAACAACATTGAATTTGTCACCGCTGGTATTGCAATATAAACAAAATCGCTCAATTGTAAACTGTGCTTTACGCTTGTGCGTCAGATTACCAATCGAAGAGAAATGAGACTTAAACAGTCAATCTCGTCAAAGTTGTATTTCATTTTACTGTTTATACACATCCGTACGGTCAACTAACCATTTATATGATTGCCTGGCTTCTAGACCTGTCTAGACCTCTAGAAACGAAGTCAAACCTTTCCAATCTCTTCAACGCACAGACTTCAGTGATATTTCGGTGTGTAATTTTCTTACCGAATACCACTCTAGCTCCAATTAAAAACTGTATTTTTTTTCAACACCAATATTTTGTAGGAAATTCGTGTTGTCGAAAAATGTCCAGCAATAATTGAAACTCTAGTGGTATTATAAGTGAAAATCAGGGACTAATCATGAATGGAACTATTACTTCTGTATTTTGGCCAACAAAAACTTTTACCTGATATTATGTTCCAGTTACATCATTGAAATTACTTATTTCATTGGTACATAAAAAACATGGTCGTAAAAAATATTGTACTACATGTTTTGAAGTGCATATCCAGCACACGACTACTCGTGCGAAAAATGTTACGTAACATACTAGGCGCCGAGTTCTGAAAAATGTTCCTCGATATGAACCATACGCTTATCGAATAACTTCTCAACTCCACCGTTGAAACGCCACTGAACGAAGATAAGCTAATGTTGTGAATTAGTGACTGATGATCAGCCATGGAAGATTAATTATTTTATTTAGTAAAATATTCACGAACGTTTCAGTTTCAGAGATGGAATCTCCGTTGAGATAACGTTTGAAGGAAACATGTTCATTTCGTGTCCGCTCCAAAGCAGCCTTGTTTTTTTCAGTGGTATATTAATTTTCGGGAAAACGGCCCAACAATATGGAGTGATTGTGCGCTGTCCCAGAACTCCGAGTCATTAATAATGCAGCTTGAATTATTATTTTGGAGATAAGTCGAAACTGGGACCAAATGTAACGCGTAAGTGATTAATGGCCTGGAGGTCGAGTAACATCGAAATTAAATCGCCTTTGTTTTCTTTTTAGTACTAATTATAAGAAACGTACAAAGGCTTCGAAGTCGATTTCCTGATAATGTATCGTATGCTTGATTGAGAGGGTTCGTACATTTGCATTATCTCCAATGCTAATAATTAACAATTGCTTTCGTTTTTTTTCGTCAGAAAATATCCAATTCTATTTGATATCCCTTATTGATTTATGGATCGAAATTGGATTCGTAATTGAATAAGTACTTTGAGCCTATAGTTAATGATTTTTCTAGAAATTGTAAAAAATTCGAATGCCAAAGTTGCGAAAGGGAAGTCTAATACCTGATATGTAAATCGTTTATTTAGCCAAAGACTAATACATAGAGTTTGTCAATCACATAAAAATATTATGGAATCAGAAAATTAAAATCTGTCATAAATATAGGTCAACAAATTTTGAATAAAAAAATACATCAAGACACTTAAAAAACACATCAGTATAAAAAAACAAAATCAAGCCATGAGTTAGTGAGATAACACAAACACTTTCTCACTATCATCTGGTCATAAAAAATCTTCAACTTAACTTTGAAAGATTCAAGAGATGCACTATTTTTTATTTCATTCAGTAATTCATTGTATTCATTCAAACCTCCCAAAAATACATTTTTCTGGGTCGATTTTTTTGAAAATAGCGGAATATGAAAATTTTGCCGTCCTCGAGTATTAATCTCACTTTTGTCTCTTGTTTCTTTTACGACGAATACCTACGTATACACCACTTTAGAATTAACGATATAAAGTGAAAACTTTCGTCAAAGTGATCTTAACAGAAATAAATTATTATATAAAGGTGTTGGATCCCAATGCAAAATTTACAGAATATACTCTGTGAACTTTGCCAAAAGTGTAATATATTTAGTTATAGTAAATGAAAAGATAAGATAGGGACATCTAAGCCGTTTTGAGCAGAAATGATTAGTTTCAACACAAAAATTTCCTAAAGTTGAAAAATCTCGATTTTTCACACCCTATATCTCTGTAATCTTTCGCGCTATAACCCAAGTATGATGTATCGACGAAATCAGCTCTTCAGGAAGAATCTAAAAATGGAATAAAATACAGGGTGTTCCATTTGAAATAACAAAGTTGTTGCTACTTTTTGATAGAAGCGGCAACGCCGCAACGCTGAAAGTATTTTATATCGATAGAACAAAACTGATTACCCAATAAACCAAATTTTCAGAATAATCCTACGTGCAGTTCTCCGTAAACGTCTAAGGTACCATCGACCGTGAGTGACCCTGTATATACCTATACTGAAGAGGAGATACCAAACATGGAGAGGTTACTTTCATATTCTTAGTTTATAACAATCAGCTGACAATCCAAGCGTCAATATTGTGAATAGAATTAACATATTGTGAACACGCCCCTCAATATTAACATATCCAAACAAGTAATTAAACGGTTCTTTATTGCAAGCTCATGCCTTCCTTTTCTTGGTCCATAAACAATCTGACATTCGATTCCACGAGCAACTGTTTCGAATAAATATCGTATAAATTTCATTAGTCTTGATTGTGGCTTTATTACAACATAAATTTTGAACCCATCCGATTTTTATTGGGTACAACCGTATTCAGTTACAGTTCCTTTTTAGATTTGCTTTGATCAGTGAGAATACAAATGGCCATATGATTGAATAGGTATATAAAAAGTAATACAATAGAATATTAAATATTTCAATAGAGTGAACCTACTTGTGAGGTTTAAAAAATATGATTAAAAATATAGAAGAATCAACCTCATGGCAGGTGTGAAAATAATTGAAAAAATCAAATTTATTTACCTACTTTACATCTGCGAGAGATTGTCAAAAATTAGAATTATCAAAGATCATTTTATATCATATTATGGTATATCTCAAAACTTGTCTTTGGGGGTGGGTTCAAGGATACATCAAAGCTGGGGTGTATAATAACTAGGGAATTGCAACCGATTTTTCAGTCACTTTGTTGGATCTGTTTTGATATCAACTGTATTTGAAAAAGTGTTCCTGCTGCACATCAACATCTGTTAAAGGTGGTCTTTCACCCTTCAGAGTCCCTATATTATAAAAAGAATTAAATAGGGAAGAATAAAGTATCACAGAACACCACATGTTCAATCACACCTTCATCACGAATGTTCAAAATTTGAAATAGAAGCAAGTCAAAAACATCAGGAATGTAGACGCGCATTCCTTTCTCGTCTATTTTAACGCAGTGAGCCGCGTTCCAAGGAACACTTGGAATTAGCGACACTCTGCGGCGGAAGAAAGAAACATTCCCGAAACAAATCTCCCATATCACAAAACATTGGAGTGGTTGATAGCTCGACTAAGCTAAATCAATGCAAAATAAAAAAAGCCATGAAATTGGACGAAGTATCTGAATTGAAAGAACGACATATCTCGTCTTGTCCAATTAAAAATCAAAGACTAGTAATCTCCGGAAGAAGTCCATGGCATCTCAAACTCTCTAAGTGGAGTGGTAGATTTCAAAGCCGGAATGAAGCTCAAAGAAATCTCCACTACAAGTTGTAGAGAACATTTTTCGAATGCATATGCGCATTAATCATCAAATACTAGTGTTTCAATTTATATAGGTAGATTCTTCGATCAATCATGGCTCTTCCATTTTGCATTGACGATATCTGTCTCTTCTAAAAAAATTTTGACGGTCGATGCTCATTAGAAATAACGTATATTATTCCAACTTCCAACCTTTCATTATCTAGCTCTATAGACCTGCAGAATTTGTCACCAAAAACCAGGGGCGGACTGGACCAAGCGATTTTAACCTTACCGGCCCAAAAGAAAGAGAGAAATATCAAATGTGATTGAAAAAAGCACATTGTCACAAAATTAAAAATAGACAATATTTCTATACAAAAAAAAGAACAAACTTGAGAGAATAATATAAAGACGAATAGAACAAACATAATTATTTTTGTGGAATCAAAACATTGAATTGAATTCCCTAATAAATTTGGATTTTGTCAATGACAACATAATTGCCCTCTAATGAAAGCATCAACATATCATTTTGGCAGCTCATCAACATGAAACCCTCCAAATGTTTTTGGCATTGAATGTTCAGAATAAATTTAAATTCAGAAAGAGATTTCGTGAAATGGAGAGCTCTAGGAGTGGACCTACCACTATAAATCTTTTTTGAACTTGAACATACCTCGAAGTAGAAAGAAGCGTGAATCAACAAAATTTTCATTTCTTGCAAAACTGATGATTTGGCGACCTTAATTTTTCTACACTGAAGATATTTGTTTGTACAGCCAAAAGACACTACTAGAGTGAGTACGAGCTTACTTCGGAGTAAAATCTATCAGATACATTTGCAATCATCAACTGTCCTCATTGCGTATTCTGTTCATTGTTGATTATCATAAAAACGCTATAGAACGTCATTTTTGCCACCATTACTTTTATGTTTGATTCCAGTGCAGTGATAATTTCATCAATGCTTACATTATGAACCTGTCTTTAAAATTTTTCTATAAAACCTATTCCATCTATTCTATCATTTTTTATTTCGTGTTCTTTGAACAGAAAAATATTGATGTTATTGATGAAATTGAAGATTTTCTGAAAACCGTTTCAGTTGTTATGGTGATAGAAAACTTTTGAGAATACTTTTTTTTTCACGC
Organism: Chrysomela aeneicollis; assembly: GCA_029955515.1. Classification (NCBI taxonomy): domain Eukaryota; kingdom Metazoa; phylum Arthropoda; class Insecta; order Coleoptera; family Chrysomelidae; genus Chrysomela; species Chrysomela aeneicollis. The sequence continues at coordinate 4,544,485 of JARUHQ010000007.1, forward strand.
ACTACAAGATCAACTTTGGAGATTTAAAAATTCCGCAGAATAGCCGCAAACGTGAATTTGGCTAGGGGTACTTTTTTACAACCATGACGTGAACTCATTGTATCGGGGATCACTATTAAAACACAGTCACATCGACTTTCGATTGTTTGAAGCTGTTTTCCGTGAAGAAGAATTGGCTAAAACTGTAATAGCTTTGTACGTCACCGCGTCATCCGGGTCACTGTAAAAAAAGGTAGCACTACATTACACAAAGGTGGGAATATACCGAGCAAACATTGTTGCGCAACAGTTGCGCAGCTGTTGGCTTACTTGTTTTCGTGGAGAGAAAATATTGTCGACGAACTGTTGGTCAACATCGAGCAACCTGCTTTTTTCGGTGTTTGTTCGGTGTTAATTCAATCGATGCATGAGCGACGTGTGGACAACATCTCCTTTGAAGTACTGCCCCGTGAGGTGAGCGAACACCGGGCATCAGTTCGGCAATAGCTGCGCAACTGTTGCGCAACACATACATACTGTGTAAACTCGTGTGTTTTTCGACTGTTGTTCAACTGTTGCACAACAATGTTTGCTTGGTCTATTCCCACCTTAATAAGCTTATCCGGGTAGTAACACAATTTGTTCCATTCTATTTGTTTTCCTATATTTTATATGCATTATTTTCGTGATTATCGAAAATTTTGTACTGAATATACCGGCCCTAGTACCGACCCCAAGAGGCACCGGCCCATCGGGCGATGCCCGATCGCTTGCCCTCCCAGTCCGCCCTTACCAAAAACACCCTGTACCAAGCCGATAGGTGATATTATGTGTTCGATATTTGCGAGCACGCAATGGTTATATTCAGGTACATTATGTTTTGACTCCTGCGATAAAGTAGGCCTCGTTAGCGATAACAATTCAAACATTGTTCAGTTCAGACCTCTACCTGATACGCCCCCCGGTCGAGGGCTCGTACTAAATTAACCCTCTCGAGTTCGAAAACAATAAACAAAAGAACCGCGTCCCTCGAAATTAAATAACGTTGTTTGTTCCATGGTTGGGTACACAGCAGACACCTTTCTGGTAGCATAAAAACCTCCGACATGGACTAAATAAACTCTCAACTAGCACAAAGAAGTCTTGAATTTTATTAACAAAGCGTTTCATACGGGCACGTAGAAACAACTAACTAGTGAACATTTACGATGCGAAATGTGTCGGCTGTAGACCACTTGTTATTACTTATGCTTGTGTTCAGCTCACACGGAAACGTTTATAGTGGTGAATTCCAGAAGAAATACGTAGGAATATTAAATGCTTCAATAAATTATTTTCTGCATATATGCTGGGTTTATAGATTCAACTAAACAAAAAATTAAATTAACAAGTAAGAATTAAGATTGTTGAATACACGAGAACGTCTATGAGGGTTTATACATTTACATCATCCGTCAATTAAATTAATAATTAATAATTACGAAGTTAGTCAACTTTCAACTTAACAATTAAGAATTAAGAAATTTTGTGGACAGAACGACCAAAACGATTATAATCGTTTCAGGTTCAGGAGTTTTCAGTTTTTTCGGGTTTTTTGCTCATTTGATAAATAATATCATTCAATTCAACACTTTGAAATGACATTGAGCTTTCTACCATGTAACATTCAACATCTGATTCTTAATTACTAATTGCATTGTATACACACCTTCCCAATTATTAATTCCTAATTATTGATTCCTAATTATTAATTGTTTATTCTTAGTTGTTAGTTTAGTTGAATCTATAAACCGAGCATTAGAGTATCTATACCTCATAGAAACTAACCAATTTCAATTTCATGGACACCATATTAAATTCATATTTTTTGAGAACCTCTTTTTAACGGTATTTTATAGCTATGTATCTATATGTTTTGAAAAAAACTGAAATAAAAAATTTCGATTTGATGGAATAATGCATTTTATTCTGACAGAGAAAACTAAGTCTAAAAGCAAACAGAAATATTCCAAATAATGTTTTGTGAAAATTCGCAAGCTATTTCTATTTCTTTCGTGAAAAAATTTAAATATGTTCTTGTAATACCTACCAAAAACTGAATCAACAAAAAAATAATTTTAATTTTTTTTTTCATATGATGCGTACTTTCTACCGTTCATTGTAAAGTGTTTCGTTTGCATCAGAACAACAGAAACTTCCCTTATTTCTACTAAACTTTGGAATTTCCATCAAATTTTCATGGATGTTTTAGTTTGGGGATTGCTGTTGATATTTTTGAAGCACGTGTTTCAATTTTCATTGTTGTTTTGCCCTTGGCAATCTCTAACGTTTGCTGTTTTTATTTCATTAGCTATCAATAATACACTTCATATTGTGTCCGGCCGTACATGGAATGAATCTCATTCAAAAGTTTATTTATATGGAGTATAGTAGAATGGTTTTCCACCAGATCTGATATTATAACATACTTTTCCAGCGAGTACAATTTTATACCTGTGATTATACTTCCATCAGTAGCTGTCAATCTCACTCACAGCTTATTCGCATCACAACACAGTTCATTCAGTAATTATCTAACACTAGAACATTATTTCTCAATTGCGCTTTACATATCCTTCATGTGCCACTGTTTCACATTTTGTTTCATTGTTTCATTTAATCCAGGGTTTGTGGAGAGCGGGTTTGTCAACGGATTTGCTATCGGATTAAATTAGAATATTAACATGCATGCATCACACTATATTATAAGTGAAAACCTGGAACATGGACCACATAATCTAAGCTTTTCAAGGGGTCATCTGGAGGATAACTGTTCCGTCTGGCGGCTTAGGGGGTAAAGCAGCGGTCTTGGAATATTTCTATATACTTTTTTTCAGACTTTCTTGGCAATTTTTCAAAAAGAATATTTCAACTGAACGATTAAAGTCTATTTCAGAAAGAAGCGAATCCAAAGGGATACTTCTGCAAGCATTGAATGAAGCTCAATCAATCAATCAATCAATCATTTATTGGTGTTATTATACATGAAATGTATTTACATTTTTAACAGTTTAAAAACTCTTCAAATGAGAAACAAGCTATTCTTACCAACATTGTTTGTGATTATTGTTATTATACATAATATAAGAAAGACATGAATTTAACTGAATATATCATTGTAATGGATAATGCTCAATTGCTTTTTATAATTTGTTATTTATTGTATGTACTCATATAAATAAGGAATACTTATTTTTTCAAATTATATAATTATTATGGAGTTATTTCAAAATTTTTTGTGTGTTAAATTGAAATAACTGTTGATATATTATTCTGAACAAAACCGGATTACGGTTTGGTTATATTTCTTGTTTATTATGAAAACCTTTTCACCCACTATTTTCATTTTTGTCCCTTTGAAGCAAAATCATCAGTGCTGTAATTTGAATAATGACTCGAGTTATTTAAAATCCCATACTCAACAATCAGATCGAATACGTTAACGAATTAATGTTCACTTAATGCAATAAAATTATTGTTGTGCTTAATTTTTGTAGTCAAATAGAAATTAATGATTTTAGACATCTTATATCCTGCTGAATATACCCTTGATTGAAGTTACACAAAACATTTCCTTATTTCTGAATTATTTGAATTTGGCGGATTTGCTAGTGTAAACCGGGCTACGCCCACCAGTTCCACCACTGTATTCTTTACTGAAACAGAGGAATATTAAAATTTTTCATGTCATCATAAATAATGACTTTTGACAGTCAGTTTGAACTTCCCGAGTATAAACGGTCAATAATCGTGCAACATAGTGCTGTTGCTAAAATTTGTAAGTGTTACAGGTTTCTTTTTAATACAACTAAAACTGTATCGAAATATCATACTAACAATGATGTCAACACGGCTTTCTATAAATAGGAAATGCGTACTTCACATTGAGCCAATCTGTGATTCAATCTCACATTTTAAAGGAATATAATTTTGATGCAATGCTGAGTCGACCTGCCACTGAATTGACTAAATTCAGAGGGTTGGAAATCACCGAATTCAATTACAATTAGTTATGTTGATTAAAAAAGGGTACGATGACCATGGCCGTCGGCTTTTGTTTCCCTACCGCAGACGGGCATTTACCGAATTCCAGTATTAACCAATTTGGACGAGGGATATTCAAATGGGACAGGACTTGTACGACAACCCGACACTTTGGGCAATCGTATAATATAATATCGCAGGGTGTCGACCTGAATTCTCTGTGTGTATATGCAAATGGCAGTGAGCCCTGACATGGCTGCAAATTTGTTGATGCTCTCTTGTTATGTTCTATAAAAGACAAGGGTTGATAGTGAGAAAAACTATTTTCGGCAACCGTCCGGAAAGTACGTACTTTCCAGACGATTTTTTTTTTGAGAAAGTGGCATTTTTCCGGCCTAGTCCGGGAAGTACGTACTTCCCGGACTAGGCCGGGAAGAATCACATCGTTGTTGTCATTGTAAATATGAAAATCTTGGTAGTATGGTTTTGATAAATGCAGTTGATCATTACCATAGCAGCAAAATAACGACTGTCAGCTATCTGACATAAAATTAGCTAACATTTCAATTTTTGAAAGAAATGTGTTTCTTTGATTTGTTATTCTACACGGTTGCCGAAAAAATTGTGTACGCAACACGCCCGAAAACAGTTTTTTTGGACTCGCAGACTTCCAGGACTCGCTACGCTCGTCCTAGAATTTCGTCCACTCATCCAAAAAAACAGTATTTTCCGGACTTGTTACGTAAATTACTATTCTGGACAAACGATGTGTACTTAGTAAATCGGTGCATGGAATGCGAGTAGATATAATTCAATGTTTTGCTTGGCAATAACTAGGAAAGTAGTCGTTTTCTGCTAGTTATCTAAAATGTTCACTGATGATTTTTTGAGCTCTTTCATTTTGTTTTTACTTTTATTTTCTGCTATTCGTTGCATTTCGTTATAGGTACGTGAATGCGTTACATATAATTCAATGTTCTGCGTGTTATTTTTCAGGATAGTATTCGTTCTCTGCTCGTGGTCTACCAGACATTCAATTTCAAACTATCTTTGATTATGTCCAATTTATGGCTTTTTCATATTTTCATTTATTAGCTCAGTCGAGCTATCAGCCACTTCCAAGTTCAGTGACTTGGGAGATTTGTTTCTGGGGTGTTTCTTTCTTCTGCCGCAGGATGTCGCCAATTCCAACTATCTCTTGGAACGCGGCTCAGTGCGGTCAAATAGACGCTACGAAAATGCATTGGGACAGGTACCGCTTCCAGGGTATTCACAGTGTGAATCGTTGCATGGACTACGAACAGATGTAATTTCTGCTTCTCACGAGAAGGGATATCCTGTAATGTTCAGAGACAATCGTGAGAACCGATGGAAAGAAGGTAGGAGTTGGTGTTCTTCTTAAATTTCTGGAGATGGTATGCCTCGGGGAACACCTCCCTAGGCAATGAGTTCCAAAGTCTCGATGTTCGTTGGATGAACGAGTCTTTGGAAAGGGACGTTCTGCAGGTCTCTAAAGTGACCACGAAGTGTGAAGACTGAATTGACGGGTTAATCTCGAAGATACTGCTAATGGAGGAACGATTGTTGATATTTCAGAAGAGCATTGCCCATGAAAATATCTATAAAATGTAGATAAATCACCAACTTTTCTACGGTGCTCCAAAAAATTGTTGGCGTTATTTCCGAAGCACTTAAAGAACAATTCTTTTCCAAATTCAGTCATCATGCAATATTCAAACATGTCGTGCGATATATCATTGTATTCTCCAAAAAATATTTTCAAAAATACAAAAATCCAATATGGCGTCCATAAGAATAAACAATGTTTACCGTTATTACTCTGACATCAAGATCCTTGGAGAATACGATGACTGACTTAGGTTCCTTAAAAAAAGTTCGTCGAGAAGAAGAAGATGAAAACGTATTGTTCTTTTGATTTTCACTAGAAAACATTTAGAAAAAAAATTACGAATTTCCGTTATTTCTAATAATTTACCAACTGAAAACGATATCAAATGTTTATTCAGATAATTATTCAGCATAACCAACCTCGTATATCTTGTAATAATTCCCTATAGGTGGAACTCGAGAAACAGGCACACTGTATATAAAAAATATTTCAAGAGCCGATCGAATTCTGCTGTGTTCATGGTTTTTTTATCACCCCTTCCTGGTCTTGCTTGAATCGGTTCAAAGAAAACCCGAATTTTTCACGTTAGAAGAAAAAGAAATTGAAAGTGCCGTCCTATCCTGTGCAAACAGAAAGAAATAATTAATGAAACTTTACGACTCGCGTAAAAAGGGCACAAGGTGTATTATCAGCGGTAATCACTGGAATACGCCACTTTGCTCGTAAAATCCATGAATAAACATTCAGAATACCCCGCTCAGATGCATATTAAGCTGCAGCTTCCACTAAAGCAGTCTAATTAACTGAATCGCATTCTGTTTTTCAACATTTCATGCGAAAAAATAAGTAATTCATTAAGAAGACTGGGGTGGGCGCCATATAAGAAGGACATCGATAGGTAAATTAGAATTAACGACGGACAAGAAAGCTTCTGATTAATTCATTAGGTAGGTACCGAAAAAAATCGATGCGATCTTCAACTTCCAATCTCGATAACATCGGTGGCATACAAAGTGATTTTTTCACTAGTGCTATGCCAACTATGCATATTGCATTCATCAGGCTCAACACGAGCTTTTAACACCATCAGTCAACAACTGGTACCTGATGATATTCGTGATCCTAATGTTGGAAGACAATGACAACGTGCGATGGTTTGAAATTTTAATGTAAGGGAACATATTTCAAGATAGCGATATTGCAACTTGTATTCCACAAGGTAATATCTTGGGGCCCTCACGAGCATCACATATATACCGGGTGTAACAGGATCATGGTACACCCCCCGTATATCCGTTAGTTTCAGAGGTAATTTATTGAAATTTGGGACATGCTATGAACATAATAAGTGTCACTTTTGACCTACAAATGATTTTTTCCACTTCTGGTTTCGCCGGAAGTGATACCAACTCTCGATTTTTAAAAAGAACACACTGTATATTATAACATTTTTGAAATTTGCATAATTTTCTGGATCCAATGATACCACATAAGTGACATTTCAAACGTCAAAATTTTTTAAAATTCAATTTTTAGTTTTCCATTTAGGTGTGCCATGATGGTTCCGATTTATTCCAATTGATCCGTCTAATGCTAGAAAAATCTAAATCCCGTCAAAAATACTAAATTGCGTTTTTTATGAGCAAATAAAGTTCATCATAGTCGATTTTGCGGTAAAACTATTTTTTTTAAATGGAACCATATTGGTACCGTGGTACCATTTATTAGTACTACCAATAAATAATTTATTCATAGCTGGTAATAAAATGTGCGATAAATACAATGGAAATTACAACTAAAAGAAAATGAAATTATTGAAAATGTTGACGTTTAAAATGTCACTTATTTGATATCATTGGATCCAAGGTGGATATATGATGGTGAAACAGCTTCCTATTAAAAAGCACTAGAATAAACTGTAGACCTTTGCCTACTTGATTTCATACCGTAGTAATATTTCCTGAAATTAACAGAGATGGCGACATACCTTGTGTCGGTAAAACAGAATCTGTACATCTGTCACCTTTTTATCAGTTTCATCTGTTCTAGATGAAAAATGACTGAGAAGAGTCAAAATATCAATATTCATTCAAGATTTATCGAAAATTTATTGTTTTGATGTCGTTTCAAGTCACGTCTGTCAGATGTGAACCACAGAAATACGTAAGCAACAGAAATCTTCTTCGATAATCGATCTCACCGCCATCTTCATTCAAGTCGTGGAAATATTAGTACCTTCTCAAACGGTTTACAAGTTTTTCGCAGAAACAATTGAAGAGCTGTTTCACCATCCTATATCCACCTTGATTGGATCCAGAAAATTATGCAGATTTCAAAGATGTAATAATATACAGAGTGTTCCATTGAAAAATCGAAAGTTGGCATCACTTCCGGCGTAACCGGAAGTGAAAAGCAAATCATTTGTAGGTCAAAAAGTGCCGCTTATTATATTCATGGCATATCCCAAAATTCAATCAATTAACTCCAAAACTAACGGAGATAAGGGTGGTGTACCATGATCCTGTTACACCCGGTATAATGAAAGGATTGTTCGCAATTGGCGAAAGTGAAACTGCTTTTCAAAATTTTCGATAAAAAAGAGATTTAGATTTCCAATGTATACGGAAGAGTAGAATGGTCTTTTTTATCGAAAGATATGCTATTCAAATGTACAATCAATTGCCTGATGAATTCAAAATATATAATATCAATAAATTTAAATATAAATTAAAAAAACAATTACTTGAATCACAAATGGACTCGACCTGATTTATATCTAAACTCTATAATATAGTCACTATATTATGTACAATTTTCCATTTCTTTCAAAAACTGCTCGATAAACTGTATGTACTCATTCTATATAATATTATTATGCGTGTGATACATGTGATACAACTGTCGCATTATTTTAATTTTTTCTTTTGTATTTCCTCTTTGGGCAATCGCCCTCTGGTGGTTGAGTAGAATAGCTTTAAGCTAGACTTCGCCATCAGTTTCATTAACCTGTAATGATTATTTATTATTATTATTATTATTATTATTATTATTATTATTATTATTATTATTTGAATGATTGAAATCAATCTATTCCAGTCACGACTCTGCGGCCTCCGAAACCACGCAGAGTCGAGCTGGAGGAAAACCAGTGACCACTCTCCACGCCGTGGGGTAAGTGATCACTGTGACCGGATATCGTGTGTCCTTAGTAGACGCAATGATCCAAGTATGACGGCCTTCTGCATTGCCCTAGCCAAAACGTGTGCTTTCTGACGGCAAACTGGCATTTTTTGCAATTCTGAGAGCAGCGTTTTTCTCGTACCACCGAGGGAGCCTATAATCAATATGACTAGTTCGACAGAATGGTCTGGATAAAGTCTGCGGAGTTCGAAGAGAAGATCTCTATATTTTGTCCGTTTCTCCTCCTCCTTCAAAACGATGTTCGATTCGGCTGGAGCCGAAAATTCAATCACGAACATCGCTTTGGTTTGGTGGTCGAGGAGGACTACGTCAGGCTTATTGGCTTGTATCTGCCTGACGGTGGCGAATGAGAAGTTCCAATAAATTCGACACCTCTCATTCTCCACTACGGACTCAATATCCCCTGGAGCATAAGGCAGCACTGGAGCTTCATCAATACCGTACGAGTGCCTCAGATGGTAATAGAGCACTCGTAATGCCGCATTATGTCTATGGATATAGGCCGAAACTGCATACACCGTGCATGCTGAAAGCAGGTGCATCAGCGTTTCCGGCGCCCTACGGCAGGCCCTGCATCTTACATCAGGGACCTCTATACCCATGACTCGGCTCTGGTAATGTAAGGTATTGAAAACTCCATCCTGGCATGCCATGATGAAACCCTCTGTTTCCGATTTGAGCCCGCCTGACCTTAGGAATGCGAAGGTCAGCTCTTTGGATAAACCCCTGTCTTCAATATTGTTGAAGAAGACAGAATGAAGAGGTTTATCCATGTGGAGTTGCAGAGTTTTATCAACTTCTGCAGCTTTTATGCGGGCTTTTCTCCAAGCGTGGTCGAGCTCAGTCACTGAGTCGCGGGATCCACGCTCGGAATCGAAAATCAGAGAGAGTTCATCGGCTGCTCGATGTGCTGCCTTATTATTATTATTATTATTATTATTATTATTATTATTATTATTATTATTATTATTATTATTATATCAAAATTATTAGGTGACCATTTTGAATTCGATCTGTTCTCATTTTTTGTCAGGTAAATAATAGTAATTTACGTAACAAGTCCGGAAAATACTGTTTTTTTGGATGAGTGGACGAAATTCTAGGACGAGCGTAGCGAGTCCTGGAAGTCTGCGAGTCCAAAAAAACTGTTTTCGGGCGTGTTGCGTACACAATTTTTTCGGCAACCGTGTAGAATAACAAATCAAAGAAACACATTTCTTTCAAAAATTGAAATGTTAGCTAATTTTATGTCAGATAGCTGTCAGTCGTTATTTTGCTGCTATGGTAATGATCAACTGCATTTATCAAAACCATACTACCAAGATTTTCATATTTACAATGACAACAACGATGTGATTCTTCCCGGCCTAGTCCGGGAAGTACGTACTTCCCGGACTAGGCCGGAAAAATGCCACTTTCTCAAAAAAAAAATCGTCTGGAAAGTACGTACTTTCCGGACGGTTGCCGAAAAAATATTTTCTGCATATATAATCAAACTAGATATGCGAAAATATCTAATCATTTTCAGATATTCGTATGTGGGCTTTTCCCCCTGTCAGAATTTGAATTTCACTTTCAATTTATTGTGATGAAAAGATATAAAATACCGTTAAATAGGCTTTTCTGCCCCCACGAAATTATCCTTCAAATTGCAAAGAAGTCACATAAAATATTAATAAAACTGTGGAGTAATAAATTCGCGTATCTTGTTAGAGTCATTTACATTTTTATTGTCTTTTTAATGGAAACAGATACAACAGATTATTGGAAACTATTTAATACGAAGCCCGGATGAGTTAGAGCGGTATAATGGGACTTTTTATTTATATTCACATTTGAGTATTCATTTATATAAATGAAAAATTTCATTCAATTGAAACTCATTTGAATATCTGGTTATATTCAGCAAAAAATTTGTTTTTTAATACCATACTTAATGTTGATGAGAAAGGAAATAGATCATCAACGAAATAGGAGTCCTTTCGAAAAATATTGATTTGAATCTATTTATATTATATTTGGTCATTTTCTATGATTTAAATTTTTTGAAAGTGCGTTGTTGCCAAGATGGTCACTTCGGATTATTGGAAATACAATGCACGAAATTTACTGATGGGAACAGTTTTGACATATATTTAAAATAAATTCATATTTATATACAGTGACAACCATATTTATTTCAATGGATGAATTATGTTTTTACTTATTAGCTCTTATCGAGAAGAACCCTAAAATACGTCGATTTATATTTTTGAGAAGATACTGTGTGACATAAGAAGTCTTTCTTCCCCCTCAACGTTGAAATAATTAATTTGAATAACACAATTCATTCATATTGAAATGAAAAAAGTAGTTATTGATAGCTGTGTAGACAATATATATGAGAACCCTTCAGAATGAGATATCACTTTACCCCTATAGATCCAAATGATTGGGAAAATTGGCACACTTCATAAAATAATGTTTTATACATAGTGTTCCATTCCAAAAATTAAATTTGCTTTTTCTACTTTGTAGAATATTTCAGATAGTTATATAGATGAATAAGTCTATAATTTTGCATAAAAATGTAGACACTATTGAAAAGTCAAACAGTCGCAGAAGGTTATCTGAAATAATGTTTCAATAATAAATCAAAAATATTACAGGGATTGATGAGAAATTGAAAGTGATACTTTACATTACTTGTTCCACATGATACTAATCACAACGGTATTGAAGAAAATAAAGAATGAGCTTTTTTCTAACGCCACCGGAAATTCTTAATGATGCTTGTGCATTGTTGGTTATCCGATTTCACAACTCCACCGCTATAATACAGGCTATTTTCAGAGGTGAATATTGAAAAAAGCCGCAGCAGTTATACAGAGAAATCCGGTCTACCAATTGGAATCCCGATATTGCAACTGGAACCAATAAATCTTTGGTATCCGAAATGAAATTCTATTAAGTTGGCCCGACCCCTACCAAAAAGAAGCAACGGGACGGACATTCATGTATATTAATTTCCATTCTTCATGGATGCGAATTCTTAATGAACTAAGATGTGGGCTCTTGTGTTCCCAAAAAATGTCGTTCAGTGCAAGATAAATGCGACTTGTCTCATTTACGTTCAAAAATAATTTATGGAGAGGGAGCCCTTCCTTTGCATTCTTGGCTGTGTTAATTAGCGAAATTGAAAAATTTCGGATTATAGCCCTGCATAGCAATCATAAATTCAAAGGAAATATAGTGCCTTTATAGAAGTAACTGTTAAAAAACCATCGAATGATTGTCAAGTCTATTGCTCTCTCATCTGCCTTTTCAGAGAGTGATCGTTACTGAAACGTTGAGAATAATAATTCGAAAGATATACGCAAGATTCTCCCATTTCGATTATCAAAGAATTGTATCTTTCTAGTAGTTCAGATGCATATTCATGGAATCCATATCAGCTGCTGGTACGTAGTAAAATTTACATCTTGTGTGTCTGAGACAAACCTTATTAAAATGTAAGTAATGAACGGTTGTAAAACTAATCGCAAACAACTAGGTAGCTAGTTGTTTAGATAATGGATTATGTTTGCCAATCACACAAATTACCCGCCTAATCTGTATTCAGTGCTGTTCAGGTAATCCTGGATCCGTTTATATAAGAGACCGAACATTACAGATAATTTCCGATTGTTTGACATGGCTAGCTTGTCAGAGTCAGTCTCAAATGCATTCCAAAAAATTGGCATCCTGTATGTCTATGGAAATCAGTACTTAGGCATTTGTAGTTTCGTGAAATAACAACTTGTTTTCACCTTATCACGAATGACAGTTTATAGTGGTGTAAATATTACTACGCGTCTCAAATGATTTACAAGTTTTCGCAGAAAATATTGAAGAGCTGCTTCACCATCCTCTATCTACTCAATAATCATCTTCAAATCCTGTTCAGCGAAATGAATCCCTCCATTTTATCATTGGATTTGGTTGTTTATTTCAGCATTTTCAACAATTCAACTCGGTATTATGATGATGAAGATGATTTTTTTTGAGAAATATCAGTTCCTTTCTGAATAGCTGAAATATTCCTATGGATGTTAATATTATCGACGAAGATTTCATCAGATATCTGATATTTTCCGTTTAGGATCATCTCTAAAATGAATCCAAAGATTTTCTACACAGATATACATGGAAAAATATCTCATAATCCTTTTTTCAAAGAGTTGTGGATGCGAAGCAGAAATTTGATGGATCTGCTCATCTCAGAGACTGAATACGTAAGTTGGAAGTCTCACTTAGTCCCAGTTAGCTACTAACTTCCACAGGCGAGAATTCTCGATATCAGATTAGGTTAATGTGGAAGTACTCGAGTCCTCATAGCATTTCATTAGTTCAACTGGCATGATCTCTTTTGAATAACATTATTCATTGAGTCATCAAACTTTCCTCAAAGTTCTTGGGAGGGTGATTGAAACACCTGTTCGAGAGGGAATCTATTTATCTTCTTATTTGATGAGTATATTATGAATCGTTTGGCTTATCTCTTATATCAAAAATATCAGAAATAAAGAACTCTTGGATAATGATTTCTTGATGATAATGACAATCAATATTTGTTTATATAGATTTTAAAAATTGGCACTGGATATGAAAAAAAATCTAGGCACACTGGAATCGAAGATATCGAAGCCAACTTTGATATTTTCAATGGCAGCCATTTTGGATTTTCACACCATGGGACAGATCATGAAATTACCAATTCATTGATATATCACACTTGCATGTTTAATGATGGACAAGTCGAAATAACAAAAAAAAAATGAAAATATGAAGTGAAATCTATGATGTAGCATCAATGCTTCTAGATTATTCATTAATTGTTGACAGAAGTTTATACGTGAGTCTATCTGCACATTAAATTCGCGTGTAATTCCGATTTTATTGTGGAAAATTAATCATCAGAGTCAAGTAGGCTGCTGTCAGAATTACCACTTATTATTTGATATAATGAAATGTTTAGTTCAACTGTTATCTAATCTAATGTATAAGAAAAGAGTGATTGACATGCACCTACGATGTTTACATCGTTGCTTTCTAAATTCGACACGTGCCAGCCAAGTAAGGGAAGCTGCTGTCACAATGTCCAGTTCTCAATGCTTGATGTTATAATATGAGAAAATCAAAACTGCCAATTTCACAGTAAGAAGACTACTTCTCGAAAAATACAGGTTATTTTAGAACAATCAGTGACGCTGCATGAGTTGCAAAAAAAAATCGTACAATCAATTTTATACAGGATGGCAACCCAACTGAGAGCAGCAATGACTTTTATTTTGAAGTAGAGTGACTAGCACCTTTGTTATTAAGTTCCACATCATTTTTGTAACTTTTAGTGAATATCTGGAATTATAAGCGTGACAGATCTCGAATTAACTCGATATTTTATATTTTTCCTATTATTTCAACTTTTCTATCATTAAACACACAAGTGTGATACATCGATGAATTGGCAATTTCATGATCTATTCGATGGACTGAAAATCCAATATGGCTACCATTAGAAATATCAAAGTTGGATTCGATATCTTCGAATCTAGTGTGCCTGAATTTTTTTCCTATCACCGTTGAATTCAGCATGCGAACTTTGGTAACATTACTGAATTTCAAAACCCTAGTAGCAATACTTGAAAATTTTCAGGATATTTCAGGAACTACTCAATATATTCTCGATTTCTTTTGATATTCGAGATAACCATAAAATTCGTAATTCAACCTAGTTCGTACCTCTCTCCGTTGCCGATTTGACAATAGTGTACCATGAAATTTGCATTACCCTGTATAATATCTTCTGAAAGATATCCATAGAACATTTTTTGATACAATTTACCAGAGTTGAGCATGAACTGGATATCCATAGAAAAATCTGGGTTTTCTGCTGGGTCACCAATGATAATCAAAGTGTCTGAGACCTGGTCCTCTAATATACTAAATTTCCCATAAAAAAATAAAATCTCCTTTGTAATTATCAGGAAACGTCGAATCGGTAAGCAGATGGCAATAATTCAGGTTGTTCCACTTCCCACTCGGTATCGACATACTGAAAGAATTGCCTGAAATCCGATCTCCACAGTTAATTATCACCCTAGCTTCGATTTCGTATTTTCAAGTATTGTTCTTTTGATTTTATCGTCGAATATAACTCACGAAGTTTAATTTCCCAGAGCCGTAGTCATTTGAGCATAGCCGTCTTCACGATGCTTTCGATGTGTACCAACTGATAAGGCGTTTGAAATAGATCATCTCTTATTTATTGTACAGAGTGACTGAGATGAAGCGTTTCGACATATGATATTTTTCCTACTAACAATGCTGAAACCACATCATCATATTGATGCAACGTTTGAATCTGTGAAAGCTATTGTCAAGCAAGAAGAATGATAATAACACCGGTTCCTTCTGATGAATAAGAAAAACTAATGATACGTTCTTAATGAAAACAATTACCAAGTGTTCATGCTTTGACTCAACTCAAACTCAAAACCTACATAAAAACAACTTCCATGATAATGAATTCATCTATCTGAAACTATCGATCCCTATAAGTACAATCAGAATAATATGTCAACTACGTACATGTAGTAGAAAGGAAATAACTTTTTCATACAGGGGCATATACTATAAAATTGATTTTACACAATAGGGTTGTACACCTTTTTTCAAAAATTATATATGTGAAACGCGGGTCTTCAGAGAATACGTCGATATTTTTTTGAAATTTTTATTATCAAGGGTTTTTCCAAAATCGGCATTCAAAAATCGAAAATTCTCCATCCTTTTCTAATAATGTGACGTCACCTGGTAGGTTGGTTTAGGTTCTGTTCCATTAATCGAAGTGGAAGAAGAATTGACAATCTCTGTCACCTTTGACAGATGGCGGTAAAATATTACTGGGCGATTTTAATTCTTCCTGCGAAAATATATTCGGATGATTAAAGGTAAGTTACTATTGAGTTTTATTTCATTGTTCAGCGTTCATTATACCCCTCACCGACCACATTTTCGGAAAGTTTAAGCATTCAAAGACGTATTCTGCTTCATGTAGCAACAATAATGTGGATTCTCGAAATTCATATTTGTACTCCAAGTGTCAATATGAGACAAACTTTGTGTTTTGCAGTAGGACAACACATAGCAGCTACATCTGCAAGTAATTGCTGTGAAGATAATTTTGATCTAAGTTGAAATTCTTATCCTTATTCTTTTAATCTTTGTACATGAACATCATGAGAACCTGTGAAGTGAGAGCACAAAGTATTTTAGTAATAGGTATAAGCTAATAAACCAACTTATTGTCATGCACTTCTGTAAATAATAAATGTTTTCCTAAATCCTCAGTTATTGTTAGTACGTACTCTATCTATGATGTGAGTTTATATGAGATATTTTCTTTACATTATATTGTGAATATGTAATTATAATATCAACTTGTGTTGTTTATTTAAAATATTATCAGATGCACCACTACACTTACCTTCTTTTCCCAGACAATAAAGTTATTAATTGAATTAATTCTTCATTTTTATTTCTCTATTTTATAGTGTCTTTGAGTTCAATCGTCTCATTGACTTCGCTGAGGTGGTATTGAAAATCCTATAGAAATATTAACTCATATAAAATACCTGACTTGCGTTATATATATGATAAACAATCAATTAATGCGCCTTTTTATTTTGAATTGGTTTCGTTATCGAAAAAAATTTGAATTAAAAATTGACATATTGTCATCTGACTTATCTGCCATCACTTATGTCAAAACATTCTTCTTCCCTATTATTTTCGATATTTTTACGATACCATCCCGATCTACCAGGTGACGTCAGCAGAAATATGGTGCTGTCAAATAATTATTTTTGATTTCGATTTTCTCGAGCATAAAAGAATATTCCGATTTAATTTTGATGCCATGTCGGTAGTAGTTTAGTAAGGTATCGGAAAACGATTATTAATTCTGCTAAAGCTTTAGAGGTTTATGACCCTATTGTGCACAATTTGCAATATGCATAGAGAAGAGAACATTGAACATATATTTTTCGAATGCCCTCTTTATGAGAACTTAAGAAGCCCGTTACGACCACATATTACAAATATCAATGATCTTATTGATGTCCTTGACACTGGTACCCCTAAAACACTTTTGGCAATCACAAACTACCTAATCAACGTTTTAAGACTGCGTTCTTTCATTATAAACGAGTAACCATCTGTCTCTTTCTATAACTATTTTATTTCATTAAGTCAAGAGCTGATTGATTCCACTTCATATTTTTTTTTTCATTCTCGTTATAGTCCGATTCACCCTCTCTGAAAATACATATATACACACACACATTTATTGATATATACTGCTACAACCTTTTGTTAACTTTCAATATTAGTATAGGTAATATTTTGTTCAGTTCAAATGTTCGAACCACTCCTCTTGTGATAAGAATATGTAATTTCTTAAGACACAATAAAGAATCTAATCTAATCTTATCTAATCTAATTCATAAACATGTAAATGATGAGGAAGTTTATCTCTCTTCATACAATAATAGATTCATGGATAATTTTTGTATCTTTTTATGTATTTGTATAGGTACTTAGTGAAAAATCGATTCTCTCCTTATTTATTTATTTGAAAAACTCAATCTTATATACAGGGCTATTCAAGTTCGAGTCTATGCATGGGGATTTCGATAACGGTAAGATATAGAGGGTTGGTCAAATGGGGGCAAAGTAGCGTATTTCAGAGGTTGATTATATGGATGAAAAAATCTGACCTAGCTTCTTCAGTTCTGGAGTTTTTATTAATAGTCTGAGATATTTTGATTATATTTCAAACTTTAATTGTGATCTTTGAATAATATATCATTCCAGTTTTTCAAACATTCTTGTTTTCTCTCGTTATACGTTATACAGACAGCATTTATCAATATTTTGAAGAACCTCAAGTTATTCCTTTGTTCCGATTTTTATTCATTATCGTAACGATTCATTACAGCTTTGACTCACACAATATTCTCAGATTTTTTAATTGATCAACATCGTTCACTCTGCGATCAAAGAATAATCATCATCAAGTGTTCCATGTAGATAACACTAATAAGAAACCAGACTAAACAAAATCCTTGGACGTCTGACAACTCTATCTCATCTGAAAGCAGCGGTGATTATCAACTGCCCACTCGAATAAGATCCTAAGAAAATATGATATCGTGACCGTGCATACGATGTACTAAATCAAACTTATAAAAACAAATGGCCGATTGGTTTTTTTTTTGGCTGTAGAATAATTTATACCGTTAACATCGCGGGCATTCTACTTCAATACATCATCGGATGTTGAGTTTGTTTTTCTCCTTGTTTCATTATTTTCCATCTAATGAAAATGATCTCGGCTTTATGGTTACTGAGGACGCTATAATGAAAATGGAGGAGAATCAAGTTCCATTGGTATTGTCGAGTTGAAAACTGTAGTTTCACATATTTCGGTAAACTCTAGAGTGGCAAACTTCTCATTTGTTACCATTAGATCTCTAAACTCTCTTTGTGTTTGCGGCACTATACCCCTAAGTTCAAAGTTTCACTACAGTTTTATAGATAGAATTGGAGTTGGCTTGATATATCCTCTGAATTACAATGTCTAGACTTCCGAAGCATGGTGTTAACCCTAAAAGCTTTGGCTTATTAGAAAAACGATCGAAAGAACTGTGATTTGCGATGGAATGGAATTCTTGATTGTTTTTATAAACTGACGGTCTGTGGTATGTTCTTATGCTGGGATGAGAAGTTGTATTCATAGTAACTACTTATATTTGAATTTTTTGTTAATCATAAAAACGAATTCACCAACGCAATTTTGGAGATACAGGGTATTTGTTTTTTGTTTTTGGTCGAGAATCGATTCCTTATTGAGAAGGAAATAGAATGGCAGATCGCATATGCTATCCAAAAATACTGTATAATCAGGATCAATTCATCAAAAAATACCACAGTTTCATCCTAAAATCGAATTTGAATGAACTATGTATATACACATTATTTCGGCCATATTGAACTTCTGCGGCAGTTGAATTTTCTGCGACACGTCAAAGGCAAAAAAAGCGAACATAGGTATATACAGGCATCAAATCCAACCTAAATAGAGCACAGTATTTTTAATTTTGATTCTGTTTGATTGATCAACTTTTGAATAGGTATAACATCTCTCCACGAAGTTCTCTTGCAGCTCAAATCACACATAAATACAACGTCTAATAGGTAATTTTGCGGGTCATTTATCCCAATATCGAATTTATTACTAATTAGAGACTCAATGTAGAGCTACAGCCATCTAATAAAACTTTAACTGCTACCAGCTAAGCTGTGAGCGACGTAATACCAAACTTCCATGAAATGTCGGTATTAATTGATGTACAGGGTGCCCCACTGAATATCTCGATTATTTTTTGCGGTCTTCGCGAACGATGCCTACTTTTTTTAAAACTCACGATACCGCATAGCCTGCTTCGTTTTTGAGGTACTGATGGGCAAAATTGCAGCCCCTCCCCCTGTATCTCAGCTATTTTCAAACTTATAAGCAACTGAGGTAGTAAGTAAAGTTAACTAACTGAACGATTTGGCAAATCAACATGAAAGTTCGATTATATCTACATATAATAACTGTTTATTCTGGAAAACCAACTACGATACTGAATTCTACGTAAATAAATGTATGAGAAACAGTTTTTTACTTTTCCTATATATTGAAAGAGAGCTGAGATACAGAGGAAAATGTTGTTTGGTTATCGGAAGTTTCACAAAAAAAGTAACCGACGTTTGCGAAGACCGGGAATCTCTATCTTTGAAAATGAGCGAGATATCCTATAAGGACATCGAAAATGGGACACACTGTAGTAAATAAGCGAGATATCCCATAAGGACATCGACTCAAAGCTATAAGTCCAAATAATATGAATACGTAGATGGTGTATTGACTTACAAAAGGCTCACATCAAGTTGGCTATAGCTTCTCAAATATAAAACGACATTGGACGGACAATCACCAACAAAATATGTTTGTTTGGTTCAAAACTTCAATGTCACAAGCTACCAATTATTTCATCGTTTTTGACAAATCTTATTGTTGACACCATAACCTTTTACCCATCTTAAAGACGACAAATCAACTATAATAGAGCATTAAATGTTAATTCACTTTTATATTCCCATTCATTCTGAGAAGATCCCAGTAATTTAACGTCATGACTGTTCTAATTAACTAGAGATTGACGTGAATAATTACTTATATAATATATCTACTTTATAGGTGCCTATCTTAGGGATGATTTAGGATGCACACAATATATTTAATCGTCAGAGCATATTTTAACTAATGAAATAGGCTATATATACAGTTTGTCACTGGCACGTAGGTAAAAATTGTGAATTGGTTTTATAATGAAATATATTATAATATATTATATAATAAATTATGAATAATTTCAATTTTTCATTTTTGTTCCAAAGATTTTCGATTATCTAAAAGTTTTTTTAATTTGTGTGCAATATATTATCATTTTTTACATGAATTAAATTTTTTTATGAATCAAAAAGTTAGAAGCTGTACAAGGTGAAGTCCATAATAACTACCTATATTTCCTGTATATTATTGTGTTACCTATTTGTATGTATATGTTGATATATTTTCTCAATCTACGATAATTATTCATAAACGTTCTTTTTATATATATATTATGAGGCAAAATAAGACATCTCGAATTATATTCTTCTTCTTCACATTTTTTATCGTGCTGGTTGATACAGGGTGACTCACGGTCGATGGTAGGTTGAACGTTTCTGGAGAACAGGACTTAGGATTATTATGAAAATCTGGTTTCTTGGGTGATCAGTTTTGTTCTATCGATCTTAAATACTTTCAGCGTTGCGGCGTTGCCGCTTTTATCAAAAAGTAGCAACAACTTTGTTATTTCAAATGGAACACCCTGTATTTCATTTCATTTATAGATTCTTCCTGAAGAGCTGATTTTGTCGATCTATCATACTTAGGGTATAGCGCGAGAAGTTACAGAGATATAGGGTGTGAAAAATCGAGATTTTTGAAATTTAGGAATTTTTTGTGCCGAAACTATCCATTCTTGCTCAAAACGTCTTACATGTCCCTATCTCAACTTTCCATTTACAATCGATTGATATTTAATTGAAACAAATACGGGTGGTTCAGAATTTTGAGTTTTGCATCATCCTCTATTTGTTTCTATTAAAAGTCACTAGATAGTAAATGAAAACTTGAGATAGGGACATGAAAGGCGTTTTGAGCAGAAATGAATAGTTTCGACACAAAAATTCCTAAACTTGAAAAATCTCGATTTTTCACACCCTATATCTCTGTAACTTCTCGCGCTATACCCTAAGTATGATAGATCGACAAAATCAGCTCTTCAGGAAGAATCTAAAAATGAAATAAAATATAGGGTGTTCCATTTGAAATAACAAAGTTGTTGCTACTTTTCGATAGAAGCTGCAACACTGTATTGATGAAAATATTTTAGACGGATAGCGCAAGTTTGGTTATCGACGCTCACAAATTTTCGAAATAATCTGTCCTTCTGTTCTCCAGATACTTCTAATGTTCCATCCACTGTGAAACACCCGGTATATGGTTACTGGAAATACGAGAAAACCTAAATTCAGGACTGTAAAATTGATAAAAATCAAACCTTCAGTTTTCAGTACCTACTGAAATAGACCAGTGTTGTTTTTTTCAATTATATCAAGAATCCTTGGCTTTATGATTTCAAATTTAATTCTGATCCTTTCTTGGATATACATTGAAATATTCAAGCTACGTCTTAGGCCACAATTTATATTTTTTCAACATCACCACGAGCAGTTCTGGTCAGGCGGACCAGACAGGTTCAGACGGGCTACCCTTACATTGTCAAACTTGAGACCTACTCAACTTCCCTTATCAAATTATTTTTTCTATCGACTGAGGTTTTTCCGGATGTTTAAACTCCCAAAGATTCAAATAAAATTCTAATAGTTACGTATTGGGAGAGAACATTCCCAATAACCTTCCTCTGGCTTGCACGATGTTCCACGAACATTATATGTTTTCCTTTCGTGCAGTTTCAAAATAAAAGAATATATGACAAGTTTCAATCGATTTCCAACTTCTTTCGGAACGTAAATGGTTATGATGAATGTTATCCTATAACCACAAAGAGGGGAGGTTTCACCTTGGTCTTGTGAATGATGAAGATGAGTCCTTGATCTGAACAATAATTGAATTTCAGATCATTACGTGCGAACCGCCAGCTCTGAAAATTATTTTAATTTTCAACTGCACCTACCTGTTTATTTGATTGATAACTAGTCAGAATCCAGCAAGATTCACCCACGCATTGTCACGTTTTTTGAAGTAGTTAAAATCAAGAGATTTGGAAACTGGTCAATATAGGAAGTTGACATACCACTAAATATTTCTCACCTTTACTTGAGAGGTTGAGAATTCAGATAGTAATGGAAATATTTTCTACAAGAAAACTTCAAAAATGAAATTTAAAATGACATATATTCAGAATGATGTGTAATAATATATGGAATATAAATTTCTAGCTCTACAATACAGCAATAGCTGCGAACACTTAAAAGAAGTCTGAATCCAATAAAATACGAATAAATAATTTTTTGATCAATATATTTCATTCTTAGACTGATACTCATAAAAGTTAGTATACTTTGGGCAAAATATGTTGTTTCTTAAATCTATCAAATAATAAACTCCAACCAAAAAATATATAACAATAAAGGCTCTTTATTACATTCGAGTTTGAACTAAGAAAAAATGTTGAGCTTACAGTCTACGGCAATAAAGAGCTTTTACCTAAAATAAAATCTGTACACTTCAAGCTTAAGTAAATAAATAAATATCTGGGTACTTGCAGACAAGTACATAATAAATAAGGACAAAATTAAATAAAAAATCCATTTTCGAAATTAAAAAACTCGGGAAAATTACGAAGCAAAGAGGATTAATTTCAACCAATAAAATAAATTATACTCGAAGACTAACTAGTCCAATCGAACTTCGAGAAAAAATCAGTCCTCGCAAGTTGAAGATTCACCATGTATATAAGTAAGCGAAATTGAATTCGATAGGTAGTAGTGAAGTGCTCTCACTCAAACAAGCCATATAATAATAAACTATCCTGAAAAATCCATAATCATAAAAAATTAAATACTGAATTTTTGTGTAATTGATTGGCGATCGTTACGATTGGACAACAAAAAGGGCAAAGGAAACTTTTTCGCTTTCAACTTGACCCTGGCAAAATCAAGTAGTCGTTTGGCCTGTGCACTGATATGTGAAGACGCTCCAGAACCGAGAAATGAATGAATTCGAACGACGAAGGGGAGAATTAAGGCGTTAGGATATGATACAGAGACAACCCTAATATGGCTTATAATATCACCGCGAGTACGTTTGGCGTGGATTCGGGGTGCGCGATTCACAGATCGGATTCCCCGTACAGGGCCGTCGAGAAGGACATGTAATCCAGGGCCCCGGGTACCCCGTTGGGGCCCTTGAACGGCGGCATGCGCTGGATGCAGTATTCCGCTTGGTCCGGAGGCAGTTCTCTTCTGAGTTCGTCGGGCAAGATGTAGGGCTGCAAAAAATATTCATCATATCAGTTTTAGCCCAAAAAGCAAGAAACATCACATTGATATTTCTCGAATATGGGTTTCGGGATTGAGAAATCCTTGATTTCGAACTTGAATTCGGCCTAGCTCATTAGAATTCTCAGGAATAAGCTCGAAATCAGCCAAATCGACGCTCTAAAGGGAAGAAAAATACGAAGCGTAACGTTTTTGACAAACCTTAGTACGTGACGTTCATTATGCTTTCCTTATCTGCGCAATTTCTGTTACATCCCCAACAAACATCGCTGCCTCATAATAGCTAACTTAAAAAAAAACGTTCATTCAATCCTATTTGCACCAATATATTTGAACGCATATTTCAATGATTTCTGCTTTTTTCATCATCAGTAAATATTATGTATCGTTATTTTCATCATTTTTTTCACGACATATCTACACGTTATAACAGAGATAAGTGTTATAACTTACAGATATCATTCGAGATGTAGACACCTCTTTTCGCCATTTTGGTAAGTTTGGCAGTTTGCTGTGACGCTGGGTGGATTTGGTTTTCAATGTATCTTGCTAGTTTCAGTTTTTGATTAATCTTTGTTTTTGACGGTGATTTATTATTGAGGAATATGTTTTCTGTATGTGAAGTTAGAAACCAGAAACCAGTTATTAGTTTGCTATGTGTGATGTTTGATGAGTTAGAGTTGATCAACTCTATGATGGCTATCTTGGTTGTAATTTTCAGTGAAACCTTTCAGATAAACATCTGGTTTGTCTTTCCCTCATACTGAATTTTGGCGCTGATATGGTTTTTTAAAAATTTTCTCTGAATATTGGATTGATTACTTTTGTCTGATGATGGCTGTTATGCCGAAACTAGTTACAAAAACTTTTTGAATTTTCCATTATATTGTGTGGTCGACCGACTTTGACATTTTATTTTCGTTTTGAAACATATCAGTTCAAGTCGAAGTTAACCGAATCTGAAGGTTGGTTTATTCATTAATCTTTGTGTGATGTGAATTTTTGATTTAATTCATGAAAAGCAAATCGATGTTCACTTCCAATAGATCTATATTCTTATTCACTACAGTACGTGGGTACTTCCCATCAAATTGAATCTTAGAGGTGAAGCAATCATCAAAAAAGTGAACCCTTTCAATTAATACAGCCATTTCAGACCGAGAAAACACTAAGATACACAGTATAGATTCATAGTGAACAAATTCACAGTAAACAGAATCGAAAACATCAGGTAGTGTAAAATGTACTTATCTACTGAATTCTGAGATAAAACATTCATGTTTTGTTGGGTAATTCAGGTGAATAATTATTATGAATCATCCAATTATCAAGATCATGTACCATATATTATTTCATATCATTTCGATGGAATAGTTTAGCTCCCTACCGAAATTAATGATACTGAAAAATCAGATATATTTCTTTCTCAACTTATAGTTTCAGTTGAATTTCATATGACGTATTTTAGTGTCACCTCGAGTTGCACTGATTATATTCATGAGTTCGATTCCTTTTTCTCAAGAAAAATCACGTGAACATATGTAACCTGGAATGAAGTTGATCAAAATAATTTGTAAATCGCTTACTACACATTTGAAAGTATGAGATTAGTTTGTATATCTATATTAAGGTGGATATAGGGAGGTGAAACAGCTTTTGCCTACTTGATTTTATACCGTAGTAATATTTCCTGAAATTAACAGAGATGGCGACATACCTTGTGTCGGTAAAAACAGAAACTGTGCTTCTGTCATCTTTTTATCAGTTTCAACTGATCTAGATGAAAAATGACTGAGAAGAGTCAAAATATCAATATTCATTCCAGATTTATAGAAAATATATTGTGTTTTGATGTCATTTCAACTCATGTCTGTCAGATGCGAACCACAGAAATACATGAGCAACAGAAATCTTCTTCGATTATCGATCTCACCGCCATCTTCATTCAAGTCGTGGAAATATTAGTACCTTCTCAAACGGTCTACAAGTTTTTCGCAGAAACAATTGAAGAGCTGTTTCACCATCCTATATCCACCTTGATCTATATAAAGTTACAATTAGTTGGAGCTGCCTAGATAATAAATGAAATTATCCTGTACAATCAGATCTCCAGAATGATAGCGTTGTAAGAATGTAGCACAACTATAAGTTCAGTAGATGAACTTTTGAAGTACCAAAAGGAAAACTTTGGACATGAAAGCTTTCAAATACTACTATACAAAGTATCTGCGATTTTCTGTGATTTTGTTAGACATCACAAAGGTCTTTGAGACATTACGGGCACAAGAATCGCAACACAGGCTCTTGGCAGTTGACACAATGTACGTTTTCAGTACGATTTTCAGCACATTGAGAGCAATCACTGAACATATTTTGTCCATGTCATCGACTCACCTTATCGGCCGCCAAGATGCGGAAACTGTCGATAACCTGCTCGGCGGTGTCAGTGTCGGTGCTCTCGCGCGTCATGAAGTCCAAGAAGGCGTCAAAGTGCACATAGCCGGTGCTGTTGGCATCAACGACGGCCAGAATCCTCTGGAAGTCGATGTCACCTTGTCTGTCCTTGCCGATGGAATAGCCGAGCGACACCAGGCAGGACTTGAACTCTTCGGGGGTGAGACGGCCCGTCCTGTTCTTGTCGAAGTGGTTGAAGGACGACCTGAGAGAGGGTTTCAATGTTACATTTGATGAAACTCGTTGGGGATCATTGGTTGCTTCCAAACTATTATGGATAATCTACAACGAACAGGAAAAGGAACACAGAACCACTGTTGAAGGGCCATCGAACGGGCTACGTTTCCATTTGGGTGGAAGAGGCTGGGAATCACAGGGACAATATTCACGTGCCCCACTGCAGCCTTAGAGGTAATGCTGAACCTTCCATACCATTGCACCGTGTAATGCAAGAAGCAACCTTCAGACTGAGCCAGACAGTAGATCTCAAAGCAGGAAACTGGATTAGACATTTGATATTTGAGAAAACATTTCCCTAGAATCCATGTCTAAGTCTGAGTCGACAGATATACCATGCCAGTTAGGTACGACTTTGAAATGCACTTTGGGGTGGTCATAAACAACCTCAAAATTTGAAAAGAGAACGGATGTCAACTGGAAAGGGAAGCATCCATGGATGAAAATGCTGGAGTGGGTGTTACAGGACCAAATTCAAGGCTCTCAAAACCTCTTGGTAAAACCCCAACCATCTTTCAAGCAAAAGTCCATGCTATACCTAGAGACATGTGCCCAGGAGTACCTGGTCACCCGAAGCAGCACTAAAAGATCTGAAGTCATACACTTCTGAATCTGAGGTGACTTGAAACTGCAAATAATCCATGAGAGAGCAAACAACCAGGTCGCTTTGATATGGAATGCAGGTAACAAGCTACGAGAAAGTCGACTGCCTTGTCAAAAAAGTGACAAGTACGCACTCTGACGTCAGGAACTTAGCTCCTAGGAAACTGATGAAATAAGTACAAAGTCTCGGAATCTCGGGCCTCGAATATATTAAGGGTCATATCTGATAGGATGAGGTGCTAAAATCTAATCTAATGGCAAGCAAATAGATAAGTTACCCTATCAATTTCAGAAACAGGCAGAAAACATCACGCAATAAATATGAATTTCAAAATCAAAATAAGCATAAAATCTGTCAAGAAAACATGACCAGCTACATGGGAAAAACTTTCCATGGACGGCATCTCAATGATGTCACCCAAGATCACGTCGACCACCATAACATTGAAAATATTTAATAACAACCCCTTGCTTTCTTACCTGAATTCGTTCAACTGTTCCTGGGTAATGCCCTTTGAGTCACGGGTGAGGATCTGGTTCTCGACTTCGTTGATGTTGCGATTGATCGAGGTCAGAAGCTGTTCCCAACCAACTCTAAGGGTTTCCATGGTGTATTGTGTGTATCTGAAATTAATTAACGTTCCTCCGGGTATTAATCCAAGTATTTTTCTTTGACAGTCCTATCCAAATACGAGGGTCTTACGAACTTTGACCACTTAGGTATATCTCAGGAACTAAACAAACAAAATAACTTTTTTCATGACCCATCCCACTAAAACATAACAAAATTTCAGCTAATTCGACCGAGAGCAAATTACGCATATGTTTTCGTGCAGCATCCTTTCAACATTTACACGAAACCTCTGTTGGGTTTCTGAAGATTTATTCCCTTTATATAGTCAGTCAGAAATGAATTTTATCACAAGTAATTTCAGAGAGTGTTGATAAATAACATTTCAATCTAATCCAAATGATCTATAACAGCTTTTCTCAGATAAATATATTGGCAATTACCTTTCCTCCTCACTGACAGCATGAAAAAAAAAATGTTTCAATTATTAATTTGATATTAGTAATACACCTGGACGAGTTTTGAGTCAAAATATAGATGCTTTTGGTAATAACACACAGTACAACAGTGAAGACAAAATGTTGGTGCCTGGATTGAAACTATAGTATATTAAGTATGGAGAACGGTAAGGGTTTTATACCGATCGAAGACAATTGTTTGGAGGAGGAGCGGAGCGACGACTCCAATTATTGTCTGAGATCGGTTACCCTTAACGTTCGACATGCTTATAACGTTTTTTGCACGATTGATACCATTATAAATTATAAAAATAAATTAAAATGAAGAGATTCTTCAACTCGACGGTAAGTTAATTACTTACCGTCAAGTTGGATTACTTACCGTCGAGTTGCTAGTAAATGTCACCTACTGACGTAAAATCTGTCACGGAAAACAGTCAAAAATGATCAATCGTGCAAAAAAGAATATTTCATATTCCGATTTTCAAACACTTACATAAAGTGAGATTGACTTATTCTGAATGTATTGTGTGTGCATTGCTTTCAAGTCATAATGTAGAGATTAGCAGAATCTCATCGGTAAGTAGGTAATTTGTCATATAACCTCTTATTCACTTTGATGAAAATTAGATTCTCATATCGTGAATGTAACTATTTCTACTATACATAATTGTAATGATGACTGTGGGTGAGATGATTCACAACCTGGAGTACGGCTTGAACCACAGATGTTGGCACTTTATACATTTGAGATGAACGTACTAACCTATATATTTCTTGGTTAATGTAAATTTACTTCCACTGCTGTATTTTGTGTTGCGTTATTACTGGCGTCAAAGGATAATGGATGGAATTTGAAATATCTTTATTTGAGTATATAGTTGTGTGCTTTCGAATATCAATGCAATTGTTCGTGCAAAAATGTTTCAGTTACAACCTAACATATGGAAATAGACAGTGATATGGACAGAATCGACACCACCCGAAATTATAGAGGCTACTAAAGGTACCTCATCGAAATTATTACCCGCGAAACCAAAATAAATAAAATATGGTGGTAGAATGTGTGCAAATCCCGTTTGAGAATTCATTTCCTGTAGTTGTTAAGCTCAATTTATAAACTCCGCGGCCGTAGCTACAGTTGACGTTGGACAGCAACTGCGTCAGCTGCGGAGTTTATGAATAGTTGCATATTTTTACGAGCAGTAACTGCAGCTTCAACTGTAGCTACGGCAGCGGAGTTTATAAATTGACCTTTACGTTTATATACTGACCTGTTCTCGAAGATCATGCTCTCCTGGACGGCTTGGTGGATCTTCTCCAATTCCTCGATGTGCGGCTTGTACGCGTACACTCCCTGTTCGTACTCCTTGAGGCGGTGGAGCTGATCCTCCAGAGTGCCGTGCAGACCCATGCCGATGGCGGTGACGGCGTCCAATTGGCGTTCGATCCAAGGTCCGACGGCGTTGGCTTTTTCGGCGAATTGGCGTCTCAACATTTCGTTGTCTGGGTGGGGGGACGTTAAGGAAATGTCGAAGAAACTCAGACAGATGAACTCAGAAGGTCTTTGATTGTTTTATATAAGTGGTTCCTAGCTTCAAGAAGTCTTCAGGTTCATGTTGATTTTTTTTTAGGAAGAGCGAAATGTCTGGCCTAGTATGTTTTTTGATACGTGAAATATATGTACAAATTCATACCCCAAAGTACTGAAACGAAAATGAGATAGAAACCTATTTGAATTAAACTTAGCGATCGTTTTAAGAAGGGGTTAACCTTTACAAACATGTCAGAGTATATTTGCGGTGTAAAGGGGGAAGTAAAAATCTCGAGCGAAAGGGGCGGAGACCAATGTCGAACAAAAAACGCTAAGCGCTGTTGGCGTCTCACTCCAACTCAGTGTCGCGTAAATTCGTAGTAAATAGTCTTGCCCTGGTCGAGTGGTCGCTCGGAATCTGTGGCTCGGGATGGCTCGGGTCTGCGGCCGTCGGCCGGCCGTTACAATTCTCAGAATAGGCCTCCGGCTTTTCATCACTCATCAGTATATTTTGAACTTACTGTGTCTATGAGGATAATTTGATATGATATGGGAAATATAAAAAAACTTGTCGAAACAGATGAAACCCTTTCGAATATCAAAAACAGTAACACAAAAACGTCTACACGAGCTAAATTGAAACTTATAAATACACAAATTAGAAAATGTCTCTCGGTCGTGGGAGAAATGGGACTTTCGATTGGACAAAAGAGAAAATTTCAAGCAAAAATTGGTGAGCTAAAACGGGTTAGATTTCTCATTCCAAAAATAAATCGGGGGCATGTAGGTTCAGGATTGAGAATTCAGACAGGGCTCGTTATCAATTTGAATCACGATGAAATTGAATGCTTTCTCATTGATGCATCGTATGATGAATATGGACACAGAATAAAAAATGCTGTTTATGGAGAAACTATACTGAACATTTTTATACACAACAAAATATATCGAAATATTCTTCTTCGATAGGTATGAATGAATGACATTTTTCAAGGTATTCAGTATATATCTTTACTGAACTTGAAAACTCGAAAACTCACATGATATATTTGAAAACAAAATTTACAAATAACATCCTATTTGTCTCTTATATTTTGACCCTTACCTACAGCTTCAACTATACGAGGTGGAAAAAACATTGAATATAAAAGTTGTAGGGTTTCATCGGTCCTATATTTTATCACTTCCAAAACGAACAAATGCGAATCGCAATTTTTTTTTCAAATGGATCACCCCCGGTCATAGGTTTATAGTCAGAAGTCCACTTGTTTGTTTTATCTTCTGGTTTCCATGGTATATTGTATCCATATGCAAGGAAAGGATCAAATCAAAATTTCATTGGAAATTTTCATTCAATATTGGAATTGAAATAAGTGGAAAGCGGCTTGAGGAAAAAAAAAAGTATTTCATTCTGGTTGAAAAAAAACTGTATTTTTTTCAATTTTGCGATTCGCATTTGTTTGTTTTGGATGTGCCAAAAGATAGTACCATTTCCATTTCCATATTACTCTCGTATCTACTGGTAAACTATTTCAGGCAGCAAATATTTCATGTAAAAATCTACTAATTTTGATTCCATCTTATCTTGCCAAAATCTATCATTACGATGAATTTTTTTTAATTTTTATTCCTTTATTTGTCCATACCGCGAAATAACCTGCATGAAATTTCGAAAAAAAAAAGTCGATGACGACCCTCGAATGACGAAACGTCGTATTAAAAATTCTATACTGCTAAGTTATAGAGCATGAAATACAGTTTCAAGAAAATGTCTGCTCTTTTCGTATCTATTAAAATAAAGCCAATAAAAAATTAAAATCTAAAATCTAAAATTTGTATTTCTTTGCGGCTCATTGTTGCGCACATGAATACACAACTTTTTCTTGATTCAACCGATCCTGTATCTCTAACCGTTATCGAATTCCCAATGTAGGGCTTCGAATATGGGACACCCTGTACATCGATTCCAATTATTTCTTATAAAAACATTCGAAAATATTTACGTACCTTATCAATCTCAATATCTTTTTTTCGACTGACAATTTCCTCACAGAAAGTCTTTTACGATGTTTATCGCCTGTTCGATAATTTGAACTCGACATGCTTGATCACAATAATAATACTAGTTCACAAACTAACAATAGTGTCACCATCTGAATGCAATCGCAAACTATGATACATGCATATCTGGACGGTCCTTTGATGTGCACATAGCGCCTGCCGCCGCCGTTCGCAAAAAATGTTTACGTTTTCTTTCACCTAATTAGTCTTATTCGAGAATGCAATGAATCCTTTTCGCAACTTCCATTGATATCATCACATGTGCTAAAATTATTGGAATAGCTTCAGTGCTATTTTTGGTTTTTATGAATGAAAATACGATTCATTCATAAATTCATAGTATCCATGTAAAAGTGCTTATTTGGTGCGAGGGCGCTCGAATCAGTCATGAAAAATGCTCCGTAATTGAGTCTGCAGGGGTTCAGCAAAAATCATTTTTGAGCTAGTAATTATTGATGGATCGCGATAATTTTTTTTTTCAATAGAGACAATTGTATGATTGAGGCATCTCTCGAAGTACTTTTTCGAAATACGATATATCTTGTGAGATAAAAAATAGTGAATATGGGAGAAATTTCGCAACTTTTTTACTAGTTTTTTTTCAAAAAATCAAAAAAGTACTACGAGAGATGCCTAGATCCAACCTTCCTCAAGCAGAAAGTGAAAAAAAAATTCGATTTTTTTCAGCGAGGTCCGAGTAATATGATTTTTGCCATTCCTTGTTTCACAAAGTTTTACCATCAATCCCAAATAAGGTTAACCCCCTCTTAAACGCTGCAGGCATCGATTTTATTACTCAGAGTATTGTGTTATTGTATGTATTACGAATGACACAGGGTGTGGCTGTGGCATATTTCGACTACTGTCATTAATTATCTGACTTTGAGTACTCTTAGTGTTTTTTAATACTATATACTTTAGTCGTTGTTATTCTTACTTACATTCCTTATAAATTGCTTTCTTTTTTAGATCTATGCGGCCGGATCCCTTTACAAGTTATTAACACGACTGTGACAAAACTTCAATCCAGCTAAGAAAATTTGAAAGTATATTAAGATTAGTTCCATTTTCGTTCAATTTGTTATCTTGATGAATATATATTTCACTAATAGACGGGTTAAGACGTCATCTATACTCAACAGATGTCAAATTTTCGAAACGAATAGTATCATATCAGAGTTTCTTCATACATGAAAGGGTTATCTTGAAAACTATTTGTGTGGAACTTCAACCCTGTGGAAATATTTTCATTCTTGTTAGGTACTTCATGTTTTCCGTTGAACTTGAAGGTGGGTAAAGTAACATCTGACGAGGAGTTCCAGCAAGTGTAAATTTCATCATTATCGATAGAATATAGTCAAAAACGTTTGAATTCAAAAGGATACTCTGCTGCTTCCTGAGTTCAGCTTGCAACGTGGCATCTCTCTGCGGCACCAATTGTCTCACCTCGCCCCATTTCCTGGTCAAGTCCTGCAAGAAATATCGTCGGTGAATTTATCTTCTGACTCAATCCCAGCCGCACCGACATTTTACCTCTAAGTCACCACCGAATCCTTCCTTATTTATGCAGGAAAAATGCAAAACCTTTCATTAATAATACTACCGTGATCGTCGAACATTTCTATGAGATGATTGATGGTGAAGTGACTCATGATGAGGATGACCGATCTGAGGAAAGATACGGGACAATGAAGCAAACGACTTACGTGAGCTGTCAATGTCGTGTAGGGATTCTCAAGGCCTCCGGGAACTTGATGTTGTTTGACAATAGATTCGACTTCTTTAACTAGTCCTACGATGCTTTGGTATTCTTTGTCAGCCTCTCCTAGAGTTGCCTGTAAGGGAAGTATTGTTATTCGCGATAGTGCTAAGCGATACGCTACCTAGCGGTGACTCGTGAACCACTCGAAGTGGTATAACCACTGAACTCTCTGGAGGATAAACCACAGAAAAACTTAACCTCTGTTCTGTTTCTGTTTGCTTCTGATGTGAAAGGAGTAATTCCAGCAATTTTTCGAGAGATATTCTGGTGAAATACATGTGAAATCTTATCCTATGTCACAATGACACAAACATCAAAAATATGAAAACAAAACAAAAACGATACCACTTCGAGAAGTTCGAGTTGTTACCATGAGAAAGTGCTACGTGTTATTTTCTATCGTGAATTGCATCAATTATATAAGTCAGAAAAGTGATGATATCCAAAGGTATTTTGATAGATACTTTTCAAACTCATCTTTAGAACAATCAGAGATTCAGAGATGTGAGTAGAACATAGACTTATTATCCCAAGAAGACAGAATTGTGTAAATATACGGCCATAGATTATGCTATCGCCTGATGGAAAATACCCCATAATGCGCTGGGTCCTTCTGCTTTTATACATCCGTATATTTGACGTTCATACATATTGTAACGATTTAAGCACAGCTTACTTAGAACATGCAACAAGAAATTACTGAAATTTACATTCAGGGGTCGAATTACTTTATCAACACTTGAGATCTTTGCAGGAATTGCACTATATGAAACATGGAACAGAATGTGCCACTATTCAAGTATCCTATATACGAAGGCATATGGGCCTAAAATATTTTTATAGAAATAAGAAACCTAAACGATTTATCAAACGCAACATAGTTGACAGCATTCCTTGTCTGAGGGCCGGTTTATCAATGCAGGGTTAGGTTAATATAACCCAAGGTTAACAGCTAACTCTGGTATGAAATGTTTATTCACTTTGAGGTGGGGTTAAACGATATCAAAATCAAACGGGAAATTAGCTCTAGGATAAAGTTAACCCCGGGTCAGCTAACCCCTCGGGATAACCCTGCATTGATAAACCGGCCCTAAGTGTGGTAAAGTTTATATATGACAAATTAGCCTGAACTTATTCAGGGCGCATCATGTCTCATGAAAGTGACTGTAATAAGAACAAAAACAATGTGCACATGAAGAACATGAAATAAAATCAGAGAATTTCGATAATCCAAAATCCAACTGAGCATGATCCATATTAATAATGAATTGTTCCATCATAAAACTCTCTATGTGTCATGTCAATTCATATTTTTCATGTTCCATGATATTTGAAAGCGCAGATCCTATCTGAACTACATCTCTTGTATTGATTACTGTGGCTTTGATGATTTTCAAACTACTAAGAATCTTTCATGTCTGTTTTTTCAATGTATATACTTCATAATGTGTGCATGTGATACACGTCAAAGAGCCTTTTTATATTCACACCACGGTACTTTGATTTTACAAAAAGGTTTCTTGTTATCAGATATCTCGATAACGAAAGTAAAAATTTTCGAAAGCTCGATTCGACTGATTACATCGGCCATTTTCCATTGACTTCAACCAAGAGGAGAATTTCATTTCCTATGGTTCACCTCCAAATTTTCTTGATTTTTGTTCAACTAGTCCAGTCGAGAGACTACCCTTCTGCCACAGATTAGAAAACCTTACTTCTGCTATACAGTGTGTACCAGCCAAATGGAATAAATTCGTTAATAAATAAACGTTGGCGTTTTGGGAAAAACGCTCGGACACGTCGATTTGTATCTTCAGTTGCGCATTTTTTTTCAAAAAAAACTTTTTATACAGGGTGTGTCATGCCACAGTGGCCAATATCAACTTTCTTATTTTAAATACAACACCCTGTATATTATTCAATTTTTGGATTCCCCAGAAAATTCTAGACATATTTCATGTACAATATCCTATACCTATCATCAACTGTTTCGGAAATATTAAGTGTTTTCGGATTTATTGCAACAATTAACATGAAAAATAGAAAATTATTTGATTACAGAAATTCGCTGCAATACACTAAAAAACTAAAAAGTAATACCGTTTATTTCTTGATATTGTAAAAACAAAGAAAAACATGAATGTCAACGTAGGAGATGTTCAAAATGCTCGCCGCGAACGTCTTGGCAACATCCTAATCTTGTGTAGAAATTTCTTCTAACGTTACTCAACATCTCAGGTGTGACCGATCTAATCGCATGCGTTATTCGTCTTCTTAAGTCAGCTTAGTCGAGGGGTTTAGTTTGGTATACAATACTTTTGGCATATCCCCATAAGAAGAAGTCTAATGACGTCAGATCAGGGGATCGTGCTGGCCATTCCCGATCCTCGCCTCCCTATCCACCGATTTGGAAATATTTGGTCAAGGTACTGCCGGACATTTATTTGATAATGGGGCGGTGCTCCATCTTGCTGAAACCATATCATATTCGCAGGAACTTGTGGGTTTGCTGGATCGGGATATAAGTTTGTCAAAGTCGGCACGACATCATTTTGGAGCAGTGCTAAATAATTATCTCCATTCAAATTGCCATCAATGAAAAAGGGACCTATGATATGATCTCCAACAATTCCTGCCCAAACATTAACCTTTTCGGGATATTGTGTATGTTCTTTCCTCATCCAGTGAGGATTTTGTGCAGACCAATAGCGGCAATTTTGACGATTAGCATGACCGTGAAGTGTAAACGTGCACTCATCAGAAAAAAGAACATGTTCTAACTGCATCACATTGTTATCAAGCATTGCCATCATTTGTTCACAAAAATACAGTCGCCTATCAAAATCGTCTTCCAGGAGCTCCTAAGTTGGTATCAGTTTATAGGGATGCATTTTATTTTCTTTTAATGTTCGAAAAATTGATGAATGGCCAACATTGAACAGTGGGGCTGCTTTTCGACTAGAATTATGTGGGTTTTCTTCAAACTCAAGCATAATATCCAATTTGGTTTCATCATTTATTGTATTCGCAGCTGCTTTTTTTATCGTTCTTACATGATCAAGCTCGCAAAACTGCTTTTCTATTTTACTAATTGTCCCTTGGGATATAGGCGGCGAATCTGGAAATGTTTCATGAAATGACCGAGCAACTTCACTTTGTGTCCGTATTTTATCTCCATAACCAATCATCTGTAGAATTGTTATTTTGTGCATTTCTGTTAAATAAACCATTTTTCTGATATTATGGAGTTAACGAAATTAAAGCGACTATAACACTGACACTAATCACTACTGTCATGCAGACAGACAACACTCTGCTAAGGCCGTGCGTTTTCAACGCAAGGAAACAAGACTTTTTATAGTTATTTTATTTCATATCAGTAAGAAGGAACGCTAAAATGGTTTTTGCTTACTTTCTCATTATCAAAACCTAAATGAGAAATAAGTATTGAGTGTATTGCAGCGAATTTCTGTAATCAAATAATTTTCTATTTTCCATGTTAATTGTTGCAATAAATCCGAAAACACTTAATATTTCCGAAACAGTTGATGATAGGTATAGGACATTGTGCATGAAATATGTCTAGAATTTTCTGAGGAATCCAAAAATTGAAAAGTATACAGGGTGTTGCATTTAAAATAAGAAAGTTGATATTGGCCACTGTGGCATGACACACCCTGTATAAAAAGTTTTTTTTTTTTTAAAGCGCAACTAAAGATACAAATCGACGTGTCCGAGCGTTTTTCCCAAAACGCCAACATTTATTTATTAACGAATTTATTCCATTTGGCTGGTACACACTGTATATCCATCAATATATGACCACATCAGAATGGTCAACCTTCTCTAATCTGTTATACGACTTTGGAAGACAAAAACGACCATCCGAGCGCAGTTCTTCCTCACCTTGAAGTGGTGGTGGGCATCGATGAGGCCCTGGATCTCCTCGACGGTGTGCACGATGAAGATATCAACAAGGTCTTCGCGAGTGCCGTCCAGCCAGTTGTTGAACGGAGCGGCACGCTTCGCGAACTCCAGGTGCAGTATGTCGATCTTCTCGAGGATGCGCTCAGCATCGTCCAGCGCTTGGCGACGGCGCTGCGTCAGCGCCCCCAGGCGGTCCCATTGGTCGCAGACGCGCTGACAGCGCGCGTTCACCGTCACACTGTCGTGGTACTCGAGGGTGCTGCGAAATCGCATATTCAGTCAAGAATCCGAAGAGTTTGTTCTCCATTGACAAAGCATGGAAATTAATCAAAGATGTAACGAAAATGAATCTGGGAACAGACAAAAATTATGGTGTGGTTTCAGAATAAATTGAAAAATAAACAAGATTTTCATGACAATTTAGTGTAAACAACTTTGAATCATTTAGTTTTCTGGTAAAATTGTTTTCCTCCTACCCCTATAAAAAGTACACACTTTCCTCCCTCAAATCAGGGAGGAAACTCATACTTTTCCTCCCTAGGAAAATCGTTTTCGTGACCAAGATTTGGCTTTTATGGCTAAATAGCTTTTCTGTGCTACTTGGGCTGTCTATATTAATATTTACTAAATGAATTGTATGATTACATTCAAGATTCCAAAGCAAAGTGAATATCCATTAATTGGACGAAGTATCAAAAAATAAAAGAAATCTGAATGACTGGTGAATCGTTTCATTGACTACGACCAGATATAATTTAATGTACTGCGTGGTATCTGTAAGGAAAATAGTTGTTTAATGCTAGTAGGTTACCAGTCATTCAAACTGTGTTTGATATATTTTTAATCAGATTAGACGATTTTTTGATATTTCAAGATTTCATCTCGATATTCCAAGAATTCTAGGTATAGATACTCACTTGAGCTCCTGCGCAATGGCGGCGATCTGCTCGACCCTGTCCTGGTGTGCGGCCAGGTCCGACTCGAACGCCTCGTGCTTCTTCTTGAGCGCCTTGAGCTCGTTGAGCCGGCAATGGCGGAAGTCCTGCGACTGCAGCATCTCCTCCTTACCACGAGTCCACTCCTCGTGCGCGTCTGCCTTGTGCTTGAACTTCTGGGCGAGGTGCTCGAGTCGCTCCAAACGCATCATCTCCGACAGCAGCCACTCCTCGAAGGACTTCTCGGCGTGCTCCAGGCCCTTCCAAGCGTTCGCGATGTCCTGTCACCGAGAAAAATCGTCTCCGAGTGAAATGTGTGTGACTTATCTTCATTAATGGTAGACGAACTTTTCATTGCAGGAAGTATTTTGCCACTTCCAACAGCAATAATAGTTATTTATGTATTAAGGGAATTATGAGGCAATTGCTGTCCCTCGGGCCAGAGGCCCTCGGGACGCAAACTTTGCCATCGGTAATTAAGGCTCTATAATTCCCGTGGTACATAGATAATTTTATTTTTGTCCGATTTTCATAACAATATGTCCATATTTAGAACGCAATAAATGTTTAAATTCATAACCTTTCTGGTATATTTGAATTAGGTAGCGTTGATTGTAGCATTGTTGGTTGTTGCTAGGTTGTCGCTATGTTACATGTTTATAAGCAAACTTTATCAATCAATGTTTTTCCGTTAAAAACGTGTTTTATTTTTTACCACAAATCGACGATCTTTTTCTGATATAATGGAGGATATTATAAAAAAAGCGGAGAAAGCAAGACAATCATTACTTCCATCGAAAAGTGAAGCCCTATATCAAAAAGAATACAACTTATATCTGAAGTGGCTGACACAGAGAAATGTTATGTCAAAAGATGCCAACGAAACTGTCTTTCTGGCATATTACATTATTATATTATTTATTATGTACATTTATCATTTGTGATGACGTGAATAAGGAAAATATGTCTTAGTTTTCATTACATATAAACGTTTATAAGCATTTCTAGTATCATTTTCACCTGTAAAAGGTAAGAGGGAGTTTTTGAACCTTAATATCCCAAGGGAGTTATGACCCTCATTATAGATATCGTAACTATGACGATATAAGCTTATAATGTCACTGTCAGAAATAAACTTGTTTTCCGCCAATCGCTAGGAAATTTTAACATTCCAGACAAAATTTCTTGAAGAAATGGTCAAGATTTCCTAACTGTTACAAAATATTCATTTCCTTATACAGTTGTTATTAATCTCATAAATGATTGAAAACACGTTCTTTATAAGGAATTAGTTCTTACTTTTCTCTTGATTTCATTGACAATAATTCTAATGAAGCAGTATTAACTGCTTTAACCATCAGCTCTGGAGGATTTCCAGAAATGGAAAATCCATCATCACTTCGAAAACACCAGCAATCAAATAATAATGAAAATGAGGCCTGGTGGCGCTACTCTTCAACTGTTTCAGCAGAAAAATCCTTGATTTGAAACAATTGAATTTCAGCTCAATAAGTGGGGTTCTCATATAGATACAACAATAGAGGCGCTATCATTAATATTTTTGTATTGACACCTGCAGTAACCTGTAAATTTGGTTGAAATCGCGGCTTCACTTGACAAGATTTACCCACATAATGTCACGTTTTTATCGAAGTAGGCGAAATCAAGAGATTTGGGATAAGTAACAGGATAGGAAGTGAATTGCAAGAATTCAAATCCACATGAATACAAGCATAGCTATTAAAATCCACTAATAACAACCATTTACGTTTTGGCGGTAGGTTCGAAATGGTTGGTATCGATAAAGGCGGTATTGACGAAGGTTTATTGACATCAGTGAAGGCAGGGATCATCACTATTAGTGAATTTTTGAAGAAGGAAAATTTGATTGAATAAGAAAGGGAAATTTGAACGCGCTATCGCGCTATATTTATCCAATGAGACTTACCTGACCTGAACTTACTAACCTATCACTAGATCACTATTTGTTAGGACCTTTGAGGGAAGAAAATATGATTAAAAAAAGTACTCTTCAACTACTGGGTCACAAAGTATAGGTTCTACTAAACCTATACTCTTTGACTGGGTGCCCGGTCAGAGATATTAGAGAACTTTTATTGTCCAAACAGGGTCAAGGTCCCAATTACAGGACAGCTAGTGTTAATAGCTATTTATGTACCAAGTGCGTTATATAGATCCTAACGCCCGGAGGGTAACATTCACCCGAGGGCCTTTGGCCCGAGGGATGAATGTTGCCCGATGGCCGTTAGGATCTAGTAACGCTCGTGGTGCATACAAGATTTTGTTTTTCACGAAAAAATTATCTTAAACGACGTTGTTTACTTCATAAATTTTTTCTCATAGTATTTACTGCGTTCTGGTCGGCAACTGAGCACAAGTGAGCTTCTATGCAATTGCCATGGAAACATTGAAGAGGTTGCTAAGGGTTGTTTATTTAATACAGAAAAAAACATTTAGCGGGCGTTATGATTCATAATGCCCTCCATAACGCCCCGGGCGTTATGGGTCTGTTAATAGCAACCGTTGCCAAGGTATTATAAAGCAGTAACGATCAAGTGAAAAATAAAAGTATAAAAGTATATATAAAATAGTCAATTAAATTATATTAAACTAAAATTATGAATAGATATAGGATCATTATATAAAGTTATTTTCTTCCATATTTAACATATTACAGGCTCCTAATATCAATACAATAAATATGTATATAATAGTGAGAGATACGAACTAAGAAACTAAATAAAACAAAAACAATTACCGATTGTTGTTTCTGATTTGTAAAGTATTCTTGACTGACGTTTTAAATGAACTTATAGATTGGTTAAATAAATCGGTTTCTTTTCTGAGCTTATTAAATTTATTACAGCTACTAGCTTCGTCTTTCATCGGATTGTTGTCTCAAATCCTTCGTAACACGCAGGCGCAACTATAATAGTTCTGATTGGTGGATTTTAATCGCTATGCTTGTATTCATGTGGATATGAATTCTTGCAAGTGAATTCACCAGTCAATATATCCATCTTTAACCGAATTTATATGCATTAAGTTTGACAATTCAACATTAATATGTTTGTTAATCTGTGGTAACGCAACAAATTTTATTACGAATTTCACAGTACAATTCATTTATGAATAAAATAATTCGCGTTTTTGTAAAATTTGAACCGTCGAATTTTAAACGATTTGCGAAAAAATAGTATGTATACCTACCTCGTAGGAAAAGCCACATTCCTGGTCTCAACTTAGCAATATTAGGCAATGTTAGGCTTTTCTACTCAGTGAACAATGTACTATTCTGAAGTAAAGGCTGGTTCATGCTTATACGAATAAAAAAAATATCGCAATAAAAATGAAATATTTTAACTTTTTTCCGAATTTTTTATGTTATCATGATATGATACTACAGAATGCACAAATCAATTGCGAATTTCGTATAAGCATGAACCAGCCTTTAGAGTATTTTCTCGAGAATAATAACTTCTAGCGATTGAAATTCCTTTTAATAATTCGGTTACTCTGAGACTGACTTAAAATGAAACAATAAGGGTGACGTTATAAATAAAATTGAACACCTGATATTCATCACTTAAGATTCAACTTCCAACTCAAAAAATGAGGTTTGAATTTAATGAAAATAGGATATGCGCATGTGTTGTGATCGAAAATGATGTGGCAAAACCGACCAACAATGACGTAATGAGTTCGAATTTCCTGTAAGAATCGATAGTTGACTCACCGAAACCATCTTGCCCTCGGTGGGCATGTAGGCCGGCCTGTTCGACAGCCGCAGCTTGGTCTGCAGCGTGTTGAAGTTGGTCTCCAGCTTGGCCTTCTGTTCGACACGCGGCGGCTTGTGCTTGCGTCGGTACGTGCGGTACTCTTCGAGCTTCTTCTGCACACCTGCCAGCGAGTTGTCCGTCTGACGGGAACCCAGCCACGGCATGGTGCGGCGGATCCATTCCAGTAGCTTTATTCAATTCATTCCGTATATACAATTTATTCGATTCGATACATTTATTCAATGTACCTACCCAATTTATCCTATACATCCAATTTATTCTATACATCCAATTTATTCGATGTACCCAATTTATCCAATTTATTCGATGTACCCAATGTACCCAATGTATTCAATGTATTCAATGTATTCAATGTATTCAATGTATTCAATGTATTCAATGTATTCAATTTATTCAATTTATTCAATTTATTCAATTTATTCAATTTATTCAATTTATTCAATTTATTCAATTTATTCAATTTATTCAATTTATTCAATTTATTCAATTTATTCAATTTATTCAATTTATTCAATTTATTCAATTTATTCAACTTATTCAATTTAGTTTCATTATTTTAAAATTATAATTACACA
This sequence comes from Chrysomela aeneicollis, assembly GCA_029955515.1. NCBI lineage: Eukaryota > Metazoa > Arthropoda > Insecta > Coleoptera > Chrysomelidae > Chrysomela > Chrysomela aeneicollis. The sequence goes on from JARUHQ010000007.1 coordinate 4,586,956, forward strand.
GTTTTACAAGAATTTCGAAATTGTCTATCCATTTCCTAAAATGTGACCTTTCCCGGCAATGTGACAGAATTCAAGAAAAACATATTGAAGATATGAAAGCACTATTAAAATTATTGACGTTTCAAAATATGACATTTGTCAATTATCATCCTATTTTTATCAAATTATTGAGAATATGAGTAATTATATACTTACGTCACTAGCGAGACGTTCATACTCCTCCATGAGACGTTCATTTTCTTGGTTCACTTTGAGAACCTTGCAGATTCTATTGGCAGCAGTCTCAGCCTACATAGAAACATAATTTATTTTTCATAATTTGAGGAGATGTTAGCTCATTTTTACATAATGCATTGCCAAGATATAAGAAGTATCTTCATCACTTTCAACTTCAGTGACCAAATTTGATCATTTAGAATTGAAGAATATTAGGTGAACTAGTTATACTACTGATAATAGTTATTTATGTCGTATGTCCGGTATGAACATTTTATCAGTACAAATAAGATGTTTTCCGGACTAGGCGATTAGACCAGTCTAAAAAGAAAAATGATCCTGGACTAGTCTGGTGAAAAAATAAAGGTATACTCCGGTAAAAGGATATAATCAAGGAGGATCCTTAAAATTTTTCATTATGTACTCAATACCGTAAAAAGGTATTATATACCTAATCTTAACTTTGAGATATCGTGAGGCTCTGATCCTTTGTAGCCCAATATATGTAATTACATAATACTGTTTGTTTATTCTAGCTCAACAAAAGTAACGAAAATAGCAATAGAAAAGGAATGAAAGCTTCGATCGGTTGTTATCCACATCACGATAAACTAGCTTTTCCAAGAAATATACACGATATAACGTTAATGGTTCAGTAAATCTAAAAATACGACGCATTTTATAGGTTGCTTGTGAGCATTCGGAAAATTATTCAGAACAGCTATATGCGTTGAGTGTAACCAGAATAGGTATTCTATTGATTTGAAAACTAAACTTTCGTAAGCTCAAAAGTATTTCAAAAATTCAAGAAAATAGACGATATTCTTCTCATTTCTCATTACATCAGTAATTGCATTTAGAGAAACCATTCAAGAACACTGTTGTATAATGATTCCAACAACTGATAAAGTTTGGTAATCAATGAATATTTCAATTTAGCTTCAATTGGAAATATTCGATTGATTTGGAGTATGCAAGGTGTCAAATGTAAAATTGGATCATTCAAGGATGAAGATACTCAAACTTCGTCTTGTATTATATTGTTCTGGGATAATGAAGGTTAGTAGTTATAAAAAAATCACCTTTTGTGCGCCTGAGAAACGATGATAGTAGGATGACACATACGTCATAACTGCTCGTTCATCCGGCATAGCTGTATTTTGTAAGTCTGCATGCAAACAAACGAGGTTAATGAAAACAACAACAAAAACACGATGTTATAGGGAAAATAAATAAAATATAACAACATAAATCACACTGGTGGCTCATAACAATTGTGATATCGAGCAATAATTATTCAGAAACTGCAATAATTATTCATAAACTGCAATAAGATTAGAAAAACTGGTAGGTAACTTTTGTAATTCGAATTATTATGGTTCGAAAAATAATTAATGAAAAAGAAACCGATTTACTTATCACAAGTCTATTTCAATAAATGAAGCTCATCAACTTTGAGATTTGTCATGGAATCAATTCTTATTGTAGTCATTGAAGTAGGTATAGCTGGTTAGAGGCATGAACCTTGATTTTTGAGTTAAAAATGGCGGCAGAATCGGGGGTATGAAATTCAAAAAACTGGTTAATTTGCGACATCCATCGAAACCTGTAGATACCTGTTGGGCCCCCTGGAAAGCGTGATAATAACATGACACATAAGTCATGATGGCACGCTCATCCGGTTTGGGAGTGTTGATCAAATCTGAAATAGTCAATGATAAGCGAATGTTGGAACTGATTCCCTAGCCCACAAATAGTTTAATGTAATAACTAATAGCTGATTGATCAAAAATCTTCATAATATGTAGTAAGTACAACTTCCACTATTTGATTGATCAGTTATGTGTTGGCAACAATGTATACCATGTTTTATTGGATATATGTACCCAAGATCCTAGATCACGAAGTATAAAGCATGATATATAAAATTTATAAATATGTTCGTTTTTTTTCATTGAAATCAAGTTTCCTACTTTGAAGGTGTCACAATATACCTACTTTATTTGTGAGATATATCAGATGTTTTTTATAGTATTGAATTTCCCGCCAAACTGTGTCCACTAATCAAATGACGAAATTAACCTAAGACAAACTTTCTTCTAATTCGCACACCAATTTTGTAGGCATTCAAAAATTTATCGAGAAAGGTTCATGGAATATATTTCAATAAAGATATAGCCCAAAATATTTGCCAAAACATTTAAAAACAGGCGAAAGATTGGCGTAATTTTTAAGCTCTAAAAAAAATTGAATGTTAGGCATAATTCCTTAGACAGTGCTACTTTTTACTTCAGGTTAGGTATGAGCCGTAGACTCTTGTGAGAACAATCAAAAATGGATTCGAACATAATGTTCCATAATACTAGAGATTTATTTGAAATAACCCAAATTGTTTAGCTAAAGTTTCCACATAAATGCTCAGATCAAAAAAGTGCTGCATCACGATATGACCTTCAAATATCGCTCATGAGTTATCCACAGGAAACGAGGGCCTATAGAGTTCTGATAATTACAAAGAGCAACAGTTGAGAAACAGACTAACTAGAAAAACTCAGAAAAACAACAGGAACAATTTTTAAATACCGAGATGAAAGGTTTTGAGAACTGATGAAAATGCCGGTGACGTCACGCTCAGCTGTCGGTGAGTGGAGAAACGGAAGATGAAATGGACGAAGAAAGCTATCACCTTGATTGGAGGGCGCAAGAATACTAGTAAGTCTAGCTAGATGGTCTAGCTAGAACGCCTACTTTTCAATATCAGTGCAAATGCTCTATATATTGTTTAATGAGATTGCCTGTTGTTTGAGTTCAGTGGAATGCCTGAACAAAACAAACTAACCAATCAGTCATCCATGTGTCATCCGAAGCACTACTGGGCTGGTAACCGTGGAGAGTCCGAAGGATTGAAATCTAAGTACCAAGAACGTTCGGTTGGTCACCTATCTCCTCCCACTAAACGATACTAAATAAAATAAATAAAGCCGCTGCGGGATTCGAACCTATCTGGGCCATAGACCAGCGCCTCAGCGCACTCAATTGAAAAAACAAAGGTCGTAATGGGCATCTAACCCGATGGTAGTGAAGCGAATGCGGTGTCCACTATCCTTTTTTAAGTACTTATATAAACTACACAGCACTAATTACGTCGCACCCCGAAATTTTGCCCTTGTTACAATTTGAATAACTTTTTTCTGCTTTGAACAATTTGAATTCTGTTTGCACTGTTCGCTAGCTCAGTCCTTCAGCATTAATCTCGTACTTCTCCGATACATAAGGTTATTTCCATAAAATTGCTACAGGATGTTTTTTGGAACTGTGCAAAATTTCGAAATTTTCAAAAGGATCCCAAATGAAGAAAAACAGTTTTTTTCCAACTTTAACAGCAGAGGCATGAAGATTATCTCATTACCTTCGGCCATTTCCAATATTGTCTTTTTATCACTTTTCTTTACAGTGATTTCAAAAAATCAATATTTTGGTTTTGCCGTCATAACTTTTTTCCTCTTCAACCGATTTTCAAAATCTCAGGCTCATATTGGAGCTACAACCTCATATAAGAGGATTTAAAGATCAGAATTAACTCAAGATGAACTTTCAAGATCGAGGGTTTCCTCAAAGGTGACCCAAATCTGAAACACTCTGTAAATCCCGACTGGGAGAGGAATTAAATAAAATTCAACTTGTTTTCGGAAGGATCTTTCATTCTGGATTTCCTTCATTTGTCAAAAATTATGCGTGAGAACACCGAATTGAAACGCCATGTTAAAAAAAAATCAGCCCAAAAAAAAATGCATGGTCCGTAACCAACGTAACAGAAATCATAATGAGTGACTGAAAAGACAGGTTGAAAATTACGTTCTCGTGAAAATAAAGATCAGGACAGAAAAAACTATTCGTAGGTCTTTTTGTTTCTGAAGATATAAGACTTCATGAAAAAATTTAAAATAAAAAAAAATCTGAAAACAACAAAATTTCAGGGTAACCTTCTCACCTCCTATACAAAGTCTTCCATCATGTTTTGGACTTTTTTCGAAGAATTTGATTTTTTAGACCCCCTAAAAAATTTGTACGTACGCCTATGACAACATTTTTTTTATCTCTATGATCATATTTTTTCGCTGAACACATCTATGAGTACCGCTTGTCTCGATTATGAAAGAGAACTTTTTTTCGCCCTGTAAATCAAACTATGATAATTGGAGTACCCGAGTTTGGGCGATTCTTAGTAGTTTTGTACGAAACTTACGAGAATAATATGTAAAAAAATCACAAAAGTCTCCTTTCCCTTCATCCGTACCCAAAGTACCCCAAGGGGGGAATGGGGGAAAGAAATTTTTTTCTTCAAATCTCCGATCCCGATATGGGGGTCAGGTGAAATATGTTTACCGACATATCTAACCGTTTGACCAGCAAAAATTTTACCCTCAAAATTTTTTTGCTGTCTTTTTGATGGTGATATTTTCTTTTTGATCAAACAACGTGTTGGATATTTTTCTTTTTTAATCGGGATTTCGAGGGGGATTTAGATTCGGGTCACCTTTGCAGAAACCCTTGATCTTTATTATTCATTTTTAGTCAATTCTAATCTTTCTGTTTGTTCATCTAACGTTTCAGCTTCGAAATGATCCTGAGATTTTGAAAATCGGTTGAAGAGGAAAAAAGTTATGACTGCAAAACAAAAAAATTGATTTTTTGAGGTCACTCTGTAAATAAAAGAAATAAGAAGACAATTCTGGGGATCGCTCAAGTTAATGAGATCCCCTTTATGCCCCTGCTATTAAAGTTGGGAAAAAACTGTTTTTCTTCATTTGGCATCCTTTTTAAAGTTCCGAAATTTTGCACAGTTTCAAAAAACACCTTGTAGCAATTTTATGGAAAAAACCTCATGTAAAAAAAAAGTATGAGATTATAGCTGAAAGACTGAGCTAGCGAACAGCGCAAACAGAATTCGTATTCGAATCAAAAAAAAGTTATTCAAATTCAACAAGGGCAAAATTTCGGGGTGCGACGTAATTAGTGTTGCGTAGTTTAGAATATCCGAGTTTTGTTCTCCTAGACGTAGACATGAAAAAAAACGCTTATATCGCTACAATGACGTCACTCACCGTCGGGATCCAACATCCTCGGAATGTCCAGGTACTTCTCGGCCACGTCGAATGCGGTGTTGAGGTTCTCGAGAGGGTTGTCCTTGGACAGCTTGTTGTAGTCGATGAGATCGGGCCGGTGGCGGTGGATGAGAGCGCAGAAGGCCAGACCGTCCTTGAACGACAGATGGAAGTTCTGGACGTTGACGTTCTTGTAGGGTGCCGTCTTGCGCTGGCACCACAGCAGCAGGCCCTCCTTGGCTGTCATCTCCTCCACGGAGATGTCTTGGATGGCGAAGCGCAAGATTATGGTCCAGATCATGCCGAGGGTCATCTTCAGGTTGCCGTCGACGATTTCTACAATTCACAGAATAAAAAAACGTGTTCCTATCTAATATGAACTGTTTTTGAGGCATTTTCATTTTGTGGAATAGTCAGAAGGTATGATTTGAAAGACAAAGAAGTGCATCCTAAAAACACCAGAGTTGATATAAATTAATTGAAAATATTTGATGTAGGCATATCCAATTCGACAGTTACTAAGTGTCAACTAGCCTAAACGACAGATACTAAGTGTCAATTAGTCTAATCGACAGATATTAAGTGTCAATTAGTTTAACTGACAGATACTAAGTGTCAACTAGTCTAACCGACAGATACTATGTGTCAATTAGTCTAATGGACAGATAGCTATTTGACACTTAGTATCTCTCGATCAGACTAATTGACACTTAGTATCTGTCGTAGAATGGTGTGAATTTAATGCGCTCATCTGTTCGATCTTAGAACCTTAGAACTTTTACCAATAGGTGGCACTGACGTCCTTCCTACCGTACCTGATTTCAATATTTCAATATTGGGAATAGAATAGAATAAGATTTATTTCCTTAAGACAGTACAACCTGTATGGAAAAAGTCAAACAGAGAGTAAATGAAGAAAGAGGAGAAAACATGTTTGATTAACAATAATGAACAGACGACATCAATATATATATATATATATATATATATATATATATATATATATATATATATATATATAAATAACAGACAATTGTAAGGAATTAAAATTTCAATAACAAAAAAATATTATAAAAAAAGGATATATATGCCATTTCCTCAGGTTAAGTTAGGTTATGCTCAAAAAACTCCTCCAAGGAATAAAAGCAATTATTCACTAGAAACTCTTTCAATTTCCGCTTGAAAGTATACACGGAAATAATTTTTTTTATTATTTCCAGAATTGAATTGAATATTTTCGGTGCCTTCGAATTTGGGGCGTTTTGAGTCATACGAAATTTTTTAAAAGGTATGATAAAATTACTTTTGTTTCGAGTATTATAATCGTGATTAGTATCATTCCGGGGGAATACATCCTTTTTTTTTGTACAGGTATATACACAATTCTAAAATATATAGAGATGGTAATGTTAATATATTCAGTTCCTTGAATGAGTTTCTGCAAGATGTTTGATAGCTAAGTCCCAACATTGAGCGGATAATACGCTTTTGCGCTATGAAAACAGAAGACGATGAAGTTGATGTTCTCCAAAAAGTTACACCATATCGTAGTCTACTTTCGACTTGTGCATAATAGAGCTGCAACAACTGATCATGATTCAAAATTCCTTTAATGATATATTAGATGGTTTTGGTAAAGATCAGTATCAATTGGCCTAGGCCCTTAGTGCCACTGATCAGGATAAATGAGCCGAAACAGTTCGTCATCATCCAAATTATCCCTAAATTATTTTGAGTCTAGTTTATCTTAATATGAATATTTCAATAGGAAATCCAACTCAAAGAAATCGAATAAACAAGGTTTTATGGGACCATCCAGTTTTAGAGGTGGAAAACTATCGATAGTTTGTACTTTCGATAGTTTATTTTGAAACTATCGATACTATCATAATCATAGTGATTATATTTTTTAACAGTACTTTTTTTTTCAAATTAGAATCACTACTGGTGAAAATAAACAATTTATTACTATTCATTGAACACAAACCATTCAAGTACATATAAGGAAATTAAAAAATAATCAGTAATTCAAAAAAATATAAAAACATTTCATGTTCCAACAAAAATAAATATCCATAAAAAAACTAATCTAACAGCCATTGATTTTGACTTACAAATGTCAATTTGTAGACAACTTCTGGTTTAAGTCTAGATCTCCTGTCGCTTATAATTTGGCCAGTGTTGGAGAAAATCCTCTCAGAGGGAACATAAATTACATGATTGTAACAATAATCAACCAACCTTTTATTAGAATCAGATTCCATTACAATTATAAATCACAATACTCAATACTCCACAATTTCAAAATTTATCCGTTTCCACTTTTATTTTTATTTATTGACGTTGACATGAGTCAAGGATATTAAACTGTAAAGGATTGCTCAATCCCTATGCTGGCAATGTAAACACGTTGAATGACGTCACTGATTCGACCTTGTTGTTCATTGGTCGAGAGGACGACCATCGGAAGTTATTATGTCGCCATTGAAACTTTTTGCGAAATTTCAAAATTGGAATGAATTTAGTAAATTAAAAAACTTTATATAAGTTAATGACGTAAGTACTTGCAATACAAAATGCTGAATATATAAAATATTACTTTTATAGGTGAATTAGTTGTTTTGTGTGCTGTAACTGAGGGAATGAGCACGGCATGAGCACAGGCCTGAGGGTGTAGATGATTTAAGAAAACCCAAAACAACAAATAATTTCCATGTTTTTTTCCAAAACCCACAACAATTAGAAGTGGATTTCACGATTTGGGAGACTTCCTTTTGTGTCATCCAAGTGATTCCAGTAGATTTGTTCTATTTTATGTGATGAAGATTATGAGCAGGAACATGGCAGGACCTACTAAATAAACCCTGAAGGTATATTATTATCTTGTTATTGTTGTCTTTGTATTGTAGATTTACTCGTGAAGAGATAATTGGAACACAAATGTTCCACTGAATTGAGGTGTGACAGAAAATATTGAGAACATCATCCATATCCCAAAATGTCTCTGAACATTTTGCTCCATTTCAGAAAATGCATATTCTCTTCTGATCCTGAAATTATCACATCTTCATCCCATAATAAGTAATGACTGAACTCACTAAATTGAAGTAAGCGAAAGCGATTCAATAAAAATAACAAATTGTGAAAAATTTCAAACAATCAACTCAGGTAGATATAATAAAAAAATCAGAATTGTTGGTGTATTATACTATGGAAATCATATATTTTATAAATTATAAAATCAAAATGTTTTATTTGTTCCATATACCTACTGTTCATATAATTATTTATGATTTTATGATAGGTATTTCTCAGTGCCCTGAACTTGAATGGACATCATCCTTTGATCTAAATAGGTATAGTCTTTTATTTTTGAGGGAAAATGGTATAGTATGTAAGTATACTGTGTGATTGATTGAAAAATATTGTATATCATGAAATAAAAACTGCTACCGATTGCAAAATGATATGCCTACCTTAATAGGTAATGATTTATTATTGATCTATACAGTTCATAATGGATAATAATACATGTATACTTAAAATGTACATGCACTACAAACTTCCGAGGACATTTTCAATTTCATAATTGCTTCCATATCTACTTGCACTGGACAATATCCAGAAATATATTCTATATTCTTTCTATGTAATCTTTGATAGTACCCTAAAAAAACCAATGGATATTAATAATAAACCCTCATTTAACCACTATTTTCAGAGCTTACCTGGTATGAAATATATGAATAATCATCTAGCAGATTTTCAATTGAATTTTGATTCTAGGCAGCAACATGCATGTTTAATACCTTTGGTTCCAAAATTCACTGTGTAAATGATTTCTGTGCTAGGTACACTGTAGAATATAATTCACTTCAATAATTATTCGGCCACAAACCAAGAAGGTAAACCAGTGCCACAACAGTATTCAAAGAATGAAAAAACATGTTTTCATCCAATTCCTATTTCTAAAATTTTGCGAATGGAACTAATAATTGATTGTCCAGATATTTCATGTGCTCATATTGACTAAAAACTCATCAATTATTATTCTTTCGGTTATTTAAAAAATAACCTCCTGTGGAATAACAAAAATAAAGTGAGAAACTGAAACTAAAATCAATGACAAAGATGGATAGTCAACAGCCAATGAAATTACGAGCGGAGTCAGTGACGTCATACATCCGGAAGAAAAACTTGGTCGATTGAGCAATCCTTTACAGTTTAATATCCTTGGACATGAGTGACAAGTTGTTCTTCTTCTTCTTTCTCCCATTTAACCTATTTCTTCAACATAGTACTATAGTACCCTTGAACCGGAATAGGTCGCAGACATTGAGTATGTGTGGTTCATAAATATTTCAACGTGTCTCAACCTAAACATTTCGAAAAAATTATAAAAATGATATTTTTCGGTGACTGATGATCTTTGTGAGTGAAAATGATTCGATTTCTGTAATAAATTATGGACCGATACTATCGATAGAACTATCGATACTATCGATAGTGCTATCGATACTATCGATAGCGCTATCGATAGTTTTCCACCACTATCCAGTTTAAATAGTACAAAACAACTATTGATATTATTCGTCGAAATAAGAAAAACGCCATATTTTGACTAGTAAAAAAAAACGATCGATAGAAAATGACCCACCTTCTGCGCCGATAGAGACGAGCTTCACGCCCTTGCTGGCGATGTAGTCCAAGGCCTTGTTGACGTTGGCGATCTTGTGGAAGCGCATCTTGCCGCGATCGGGCTTGGGCAGAGTCTCTCCCGAAATCACCTCGAGCAGCAGCATCAGCTTGAGGCCGTTGCGGAAGTCCTCTTCGATGTTGTCGATGCCAGTGCCGGCCTTCCTCAGGTGGCTGTTACACCATGCCGTGAATGTCTGGAATAGTCCACAGTTTTCATTCGCGCTATTCGTGTTTTGAAAGCGTTTTTCTGTGTTGGTTCTACAGGGTGTATCTAAATAACACCGAGAAAATTGAAGGGGTGATTCTGTGATGAAAATTAATGTGAGTGTTTGGTATAAAATTTTTTGAAAAAACCCTCCCCGGAAATGTTACACCCCTTCGAAAATTAAAAAAAAAATGATTTTTCTCTTTTATTTTCCCTGTATATCAAGCTAAAGACACGAAACTTGGTAAACATTATCTGTCAATAAGAGTACACTTTTGAAATTTTTTCAACCCCTAAGATATTTTTTCTTACAACTTATTTTTAGATGAAAATTTTTTCTTTAAAAAAGTATGACTGAAAAGCCCAATTCATTGACTAACTTTTTTAACTCTTCAAGTTTTTTTCGAAAACTTAAGCATTTATGAGAAAAAAATAAATAAGCTCATGTAAAATAGCATTTTATTAAACAACAGCCAACCAAATTATGATTATGATTATGAGACTTATACAACTAAAAACAAAAGTGAACAAACAATGAACAAAAACTTGTCAATGCTCAAGTTTTCGAAAAAAACTTGTAGAGTTAAAAAAGTTAGTCAATGAATTGGGCTTTTCAGTCATACTTTTTTATAGAAAAAATGTTCATCTAAAAAAAAGTTGTAAGAAAATATATCTTAGGGGTTGAAATAATCAACCCCTTCTAAGCATACTTCAGGGTTGAAAAAATGTCAAAAAGTGTACACTTATTGACAGATAATGTTTACCAAGTTTCGTGTCTTTAGCTTGATATACAGGGAAAAACCATTTTTTTTTAATTTTCGAAGGGGTGTAACTTTTCCGGGGAGGCTTTTTTCAAATTTTTAATTTAATTTTTTCGGTGTTATTTAGATACACCCTGTTTAAAGGCAGATTCAGATTCATGCGTGCCCACCCTGCATTTTTGACCCTGCATGAAAAATGCATGCCTGTCGTCGTAGGTACTTGTAAAATGCGTGGTGGGCATGCATGGAATATGGACAAGTTTTTATTTTTCACTGTATTGCATGCGTTTTTTCCGAAACATCCCTAGAAGCCTGTGAATATTTGACAATCTTTTATTTGAATTTGACATTTGATTTATTTTGAATTTGATGATTATTTTGTAAAGTTTGTAATACATTCCCGCCTTTCTCTGTTGTGATTTAAATCTCGAGAAAATGAATGAGAATGAAATTTTAGATTTACTTGAACTGACAATACTGAAAAAACCAATTAAAGTATGACCTTGAGTAAGAAATGAGATGGAAATGCACATATGTGAAATGTCATGCCTTTTTCAGGCACAAGCGTCAGAAATGCATGTGCCTGTTAATCGCATGTGCTTCAAAAACCCTGCATGGAAATGCATGAATCTGAATCGGCCTTAATGAAGTCATTATGAAACCCAAGCGCATTTTTTATTATTCGGAGATTGGTACAATCGAACTGTCAAATGAAAGTCAGAAGAGTTAGGCCCAGTTTACGATTTGGATTTGATGATATTGGCAGTGAAAAACTCAATGTTTTAATTGGTAAATTTCAATTCAGAGTGTAATTTGATTTAAATTTACCAAATAAAAACAATAATAATATTGAATTTTTCATCGCTGGTATTGCAAAAATCAAAATCGCTCAACTGTAAACTGTCAGATTTTAATCATTTAAATGTCATCATTGTTACCAATCGAAGATGTTTCTGTTATCGATATTAAATACATTTTTTTCTTCAAATCAATTCAAAATAGAAAAAATTGCATATGACACACGTTTTATAAGACACATTGTCGCACTTGTTCACTTGGAGCACCCCTCGCTTCGCTCGTCGTACTACAAGCAACGCGTGCGAAAAAATAGCGTCATATAAAACTTGCATCATAATATACTTATTTGTCAACTTTTCAGTCAAAAAGAAGGTAAAACTTCGATTATCGCATTCCTATTGTGAGTTCAAAAAGAATTTTTGGTGGAACCTAAGTATTTTGACCTCCTGATCATGAATCTGAAGTCATTAGGTCTCGAAAATGCACCATTTTTGCTATTGAATACCAAGAAACTAACTTTTAATGAAACCAAAACACTATACACGCATATTATATTTACTTTTCAGCAGAAAAAATATTACTTTTCTAAAAATGTACCCTTCTTCGAAACGTAAAAAACAATCTTTTTTCCTGATTTCTGGTGATTTGTATTAATGATGCAGGAAACGTGATTGTTTGGCTCGTGGTGAGACGTTTTCAACGTCTTAAATGAAAATTGCCAGAAATTCAGCGAAAAAAATATATTTTGTTTACGTTTTGTAAAAATAACAGGATGAATTTTGTTTTTTTTTAATAACAAAAATTTGAGATGTCAAATGGAGCATTTTTGATACAAAATGGGGCCGTTGCTCCGAAAATACTCAAAACCGCCGCGTTTTGTCTTCAGATCCGTGATCACGATGTCAACACACGTAAGTTTCACCAACAAATTTGGATCGCAATCATTGGAGTGCGATTAACGAAGTTTTACTGAAGAGAACACGACAGTACTGTTTGATTTCATTGATCATCCTGTAGGTACATTATAACATCTTGTCATCAAAAATACTTCCTAGAGAAATTTTGAACATAAAAACTGGATATCATTATTTGTTCAATATTGATTACTCCACTCCCAGAATAGTTTTTTCGTGGTTTCGGATGAAAGTAAAATATTTACGAAGTTGTTCAGACTATGATTAATTCATTAATTATTTATAGTTCCAAGGTTATCATAACAATGATTGTATTTTAAATTTTTTGTTGACTTATAGATTTCACCCGTCGTTGACACCCAGTACACCCAGTACAATGAAATACCTGGCATATTCTTGGATGATTACATGAAATTCAATAAACATATAAAAATGACAGCTAAATCGAACTTGAAAATACTCGTCTACCATCTTGTGGAATTCCGAGGAATTCATTTTGATTTTGACAAAAAAACTCATGAAAATCCTACATCTTATAAAGATGCTAACATAGTAAGCGAAACGAATGTCGGGGCAAAGTTTACAGAATATACTGTCGGGGTGACAAAATATAGTTCATATTCTATTATTATATAATTTTATGTTCAAATGAGATCAATATTGTCCTTTTGATCAATCATGTTTGGTTTATTATAGCGTTAGTTGTTGTTCTTTTACTGGCTTGCATAATGTTCCTCCACGAACATTATAGGTTTTCCTCTCTGGTCGAATGATAAAAAAATATCAAATCAAATATGTATTATAAATCTATTAAATATTTCAATAATTATTTTTGTCTTACAATATTATAGCAATATTAAAGCTTCGACATATTTTATGAGAACTCTTGTTCAAATGTCACGAGCTGGAAGATTGTTGATGCTGATATTCATTCATTGAGAAATTTGATGTAGGTATATATCGAACAATAATTTTATGACATTCTCAATATGGTAGGGAATAAAATTGATTAAAACCAGATATTCGACAACGCAGCAACAACTTTTTCTTAATAAATTCTTCCATTAAGTGGCGATTTCTTTTTTTTCAAAATTTTTGGCCTTACTTACGTATTTTGGCCTCCTGATCACGAATCTGAAAACCAAATTGTGCGGAAACCAATAATTTTCGAGATATTCGCAAAATAAAACCTTCATCATCCTTCTTTTGCGAGTTCTTTTGCTATTGTTCAACTGCTCATCACTGGCTTGTCTGTTGTACAAGAAACTCGGTGTAAGTGCTCGCGGAAAATAGATACCATATTCATTATAATTCAGTTATCAGAAAAACAAAACGAGATTGCTAAAATTTGATATTACCTTAAATATTTATGTAGTTTTTTAAATAACGGCCATGACAGCTGTCAACAGAGACAACACTGGCAATGTTGCCAGTGGTCGTCCGTTCACGCGAGAGAATTCTCATTCAATATATATCTGTCCTTCTTTTCGTCACGAAGTAGATAGAAAGAAATACTGAATGCTCCACGAGAAAATTTGTGCTGAGGTTTGTCACCAATGTAACCTTTTGTCATGGAAGATGTTAATATGAGCATTGATAATAATTTTGAAATAAATGGTTAAATTAATAAATAGAATGCCGTTTCTCATGAAATATTACTTTATAGTTAATAAGGAAGGTATATAGCTCTTCAAACAACAATTAAAGAAGGATGATAAAGGTTGAATCACTGAATAAGTGTTGCTAAATAATAGGGTTATAATGACTTTATTTTACGAATATCTCGAAAAGTATTGGTTTCCGCACAATTTGGTTTTCAGATTCGTGATCAGGAGGCCAAAATACGTAAGTAAGGCAAAAAATTTTGAAAAAAAATACATCGCCTCCTAACGGAAGAATTACCCAAAATATAATATTGAATAATGAGCTATTTCAACAAAATCCACTTTTTCTCGAAATGATTTTACTATAATTTGAAATAATACCTTCGTGTTGACAAGGTCTCTGTCTAGCGCCTCCAAGACATTATTCAATTTATAGTTGAACATTCCACCACACTACTTTTATTTCCACTGATATGCTTTCATGAATAAACCATCAACAATGGTATCATTCGAATGGCAGAATTGTTATTCTCTTTCCATAAAACGCGAATGGATTAGAAAACTTGTTCTTGAATATCACACTTCGATGCTTGTCATGATTATCCTTATATTACGAAATATCACATGTCACTTGACTGACAGCAAAACTTATACAGTGCATTCCAATGAAAACTATCCAGCCTGAATAACTCTCAATGTGTTTTTTTTGGGGGAAATATTTTCACCAGATTCTACTCGAAACAAATCAGACGTAAATCATCTATAGGTTCTACCACACGACAAAATCTGGTGACCTAGGTGGCCACTGCATTATCTCCAGAAACAGTTGCCAGCAAAAACTTGTGATATAATTTCCAAATATTCTCTTGGCAAGCATTGTCTCGTCCTTTACTTTTTCTTTTGTTTTTATCAACTTTCCACTATGGTAGCGACAATATACTTCCTTACTTAACAATCAATCAGGGTATTTAAAATTTTGAAATTCAACCAATAGATTCGGAATTACAGTAAAAATATCTCGAAAAAAATAGCTTGTCGCCGTATTTTCACAGTGATAAACCTGCTCGTTTTACTAACGGTCAAGTGAAAATACTGATTTGAATTATAAACGTCAAATGTATGTGTTTTGCCCAGTTATCTTTATTTACCAATATTAGCGATCGTATAGGGGACAAATGTCCATTGGTAACATAAATGATTCAGTGGAAAAGGGTATCTCTAATATTTCTCTTTAGTGTTCACGTTGTTGGTTTTTGATTTTGATTTCTGTAAATTACTTCAAATTAAAACGGTGACACGATTTTTCTTTATTTCAAATTGAGGTTAAGTGGAAGAGTCCTGGTTGAGTGGAAGAGCAGCTCATGCTAAACTCCGCCAGGCTAAATAAAGGCAATTTATTATTATTATTATTATATATTGTCATCCTGAATGTAATTCGTGGTATGATTAACAACCTATAATTTTTTGGAATATCAATTCATTCGCAATCCCAATGCAAGCAAATACAACTCGTCCTGCGGACTGTATTTTCAGCTTTGGGATTGCAATTCATTAATATTCCAAAAAGTTATAGGTAATAATCATACCAGATGTGAAATAATGCTAATACCATCAGGCACACGATTCGAAATCAATTAAAGGACACTTTGGAAACGGTACTGGGTCCGATAATCCTATCAATAAAACAAACGATGAAAAACTTCTCATTTCAACTGTTGGTATTAAAATACTGTTGGGTCGTTACATGTCAGGTGGTGAATGGAAATGTCCAAGATATTGGAATTATTTTTTTCCAACGGTTATATACCTAGTCGGATGTTCCGAATAACCGAATAACCCGAGCCAAGTGAATGCAATTCAGAGAATCCGGAGATTATGACTGTACAAACGTTACGAGTTTCTTTCTCGTTATACAATTATAAAAATTCCGTTGTTTCTAGGAGGCATAGAGGCCAACTTATTTTTTATTCGTTCGGGGACAGATTAGCTCAGGGTTATCATGTACTTGCATTCGGAAGGTAAGTTTATAGGTATTTCTGTTATTATTTTTATAATGAACAATTTGAAACAGAGGAACAGCAGCTATATTTGCTACCGTTCAATACAATGCATTTGGTTTGTCTCAAATTTCTTGCTCGGGAATATCACTTTTTTCAATTGATCTTTTCATTTTCAGCTATTTTTGATAAGGAATAATTATTAAAATTTATCAGAGAAAAATAAAAGACCTGACTGTGGATAACTTAGAATATGTCTCAAAATCTATACATTATGATATAAACAATAACATGTAATACAAATACCTATATATACATATAACAATATGATAGAGCATCTCATTATCAATTCATTTTTGAAATGGTGAGTGTGTATTCAGAAAGTGATATAACTCTTAGTGGCATAACGTTTCAATTAAAATAATATTTCACAGTCCGTAAACCAGGTTGAATGCTGTTCATACAGCCCAGTTATTTTTTTATTATTGACAAAATTGACAACTCACAACCAGCAATAATCATTCTAATGTAGGCATAATTGCTTCACGAGTAAAAAAATCATGAATTATTTCTCACTCAAGTTTCGCGATAATCAATCGAATGTAACAAATGTCACTCAAATCTAGATGCACTAAACTATGAAAAGTGGTAGATTCGTACTGATTATGAGCACATTTTGTCTGATATTGATTAAAACATTAAATACGAAATAATAGAATTAATGATCTTGGAGATTGTTAAAACTTCGAAGCTTTTATTCTGCATGAAGTTTGAGAAACTTGAAGATATATACCTGATACCTGTACATAATTTGTGATAACACCTTAGATGTCTTTATGAAAAAAATCTCGTGATACAAGGTCAGCATCACCAATTAAAGGGTGCAGCTCAAGCAAATCGGCTCATTCATTTGGGCGATTTCAAGGTCGATATCACAAGTTTACTATTTCATTCATAAACTACAACTACGCCTCTTTGTATGTATATTGGACCTACTTGACTATCTCTTCGAGATTTCGCTGAAATTCTACCGTTACCTACTCGAGCGTGTGTTAACTTCATCTTTTCACACTTGACTTTGAGAATTTGAGCTTCGTTTATGAATCGTCCACTCTGATTTTTTTAATGAGAACATGGTTTTGTGTATCTGTCATATTAATGAAATAATGATCTCAAAGTGATTCGAGCACTAAGCACTGAGCACTCTTGAAAAGTACTCTCGAGCACCAAGCACTTTTATTGACAAAATGCTCGCGATTACTATATAAGCACTCTCAAAGAGTCTACATCGCGAGCACTAAGCACTAACCACTTTTGGATAGGATGATTCTGTTAAACTACTGAACTTGAGTTACTTTTTGACATGGTTTTTGCATTTTTTGTAGATCAAAGATGTAACGTCAAATTCAATCCAAAATATCAACGAACGTTGATCGCAATGTTTCCCCTATGATTCATTATTTAGGTAAAAGTGCTACATGAAATAATAAACTATAACACCAACATTTCGAGTGAACTTGATGGAACCTATACGTTATTATTGCTGAAAACGAAATAAATACTACATCAGAGATATCATTCGATATGAATGAGGATATATTTACAACAGAATACAGAAAAATTTAACGTCAATTCTCTAAAAAATAAAATATTACACATCAGTCGAATGAAGTGTTGGAGTTTACTGTCTTGCTCTGTAAGATCACGTTGGAATGATGCAGGTTGTTGAAGGCAATGAAGGCGGATATACACAAAGCTTTTTCATTAATCTGTTATACTTTCTCAAAAATATGTTCACAGTTTAGAGTTGTGCACTCTGATCTATGTTGTGATTAAGTGCCCGTATGTAACGTCACCATCATCGTAGTGTTAATACTGAAAGAATGCAACAACATTACGTAACAAGGTGCTGTTAATCTTCCCCATGTATGCATGTAACAGTACTCAACACGGCAACAATGTTTGAACAATGATATAACGAGTAATAATTGGTGGGATATCGTTTATCAGCAGCAGTGTAACAACCATAATTATAATACCAATCAATTCCTTTGTTTCCGGGTAATTGCATTCGCTATAACCTGATACTTGGCTGGAAAACAGAAGTTACGACGCATTATGATGTTATTTATATGGGTGGGAAACCTTTGGAATGTGAAATATTCACGGCTGGTCAACGTCACTACGTGGAACTTCGAATTTTAAATTTTATATATTTTTTATGCTAATTTATCTGCCAACTAAGTTTACATTCAGATCGACAATGGGTGGATTAATAGATATGGACTGTGGCATGGGATAGGTTATCCAACAAACAACTAACCGAAGGTTAAGGTTTCCAATGCATTCAAGCTGAAATAGGGGGGATGGCTTTCATTTTTTTTTTCAACATTTATTGTGGAAAAATAAATGATTGTCAATTGTAGTTACAATAGTGGATCACTTCAGATACTGGAAGTTACGTCAATTCTCATACTCCGAGTTGTAATATTCTGATATAGTAACTTCTCTGGTGATATCTTGTTAGATTATTAGACTTTTGTGCATGACTATTACTATTCGAGGACCAGGATTCTGAGACTTCATACGAAGGTCATTAGTCTCCTCCTCTCCAAGAAGGCCCTTTCTAGGAACTTAAGCTTCTTCTGTTCTACAGTTTCAGCAAATATCTCGCAGTGTCCAGTAAGACAGAGGGTGTCCAGTCGAATCGAGAAGCTATTTAGATAGATAGATAGGCTCACTGAACCCTTTTTTGCTTGTCTTTGTCCTGTCACTTTATTCCAATAATATTTCATTTCATCTGTTTCCCACCAGCGTCGAAACTCTTTCATCAAATGGGATTTGGAGAGTATCCGTAGTGATGGACCAGGAAATTGTATGTTTTCCCCTTCTATATGTCAAGGCATCCTAATGTTTTGTTAGGTATATTTAATGTTGTTCCTCGATTGATATGGTTCAATTTATCATACTGATGTTTTCATTGAAAAATGTTTCATGAAGTGTTTCTGAGTTTTCTTCAACTGCTTCGAAGTCTAATTTTAGGATATCAATATCGTATATAGAGTGGCTGAAAAAAATATTCCTGTTGATAACACATTTTTTTTCTGTATTGTGTTATAAACCCTGGTAAGATACTTTTCTCCTTGTATTTCCTTATTTTCTCCAATAAAAAATGCGAGAAATTTTCAATGTAATAACTACAAAGTTACGTAATAATAGCTACTACCAGCAGTGATTTGACCAACTTGATTAATAGGTAAAAACCGCACTTGATGATACTGGTTCGAACCTAATAATTGTGGTAATCGGTCCATAACACGAAGCTCAAATCAGCAGATGCGGAAACACTATGAAGTGGGAGGGTTTTTATTATCGATAGCCATAATCAGATCGATGGACGATTCAGATAGTGATTTTTTTTGTGAATCCAGTTTTGAATGCTATCAATAACTACCTGTACGAATTAAATTGTGTTAAGTCACTCATGATGATACTTATAGTCAACAAAATATCTAGCATATGGAAAATAATGATTGTGATCACAAATTCACAATCTTCGAATGGGAGTTTTGATGAGTTCGTTGAAAAAGTATGGTAGGTATCGAGGTAGGTATGTTACTCCTTCATAAACGTATCTAGACTTTCGTTCATTATTACACTTATTGATACATTATATACTATTATAACATGTCAAAATTTATGGGATGATTCATTAGATCATTTTCAACTGAAAAATAAACATAAATGCATTGAAGAGAGAATATACCTGCGCCAGTCATTGAAAATTTTCAATCATAAGATCATTTCATACCTATACCTTATGGAATTAATTCATATACTGCTCAATTTGCTAATAATTCAAATAATGAAGATCTCGCCATAAGGAATATTTTTGCGAAGTCTTTTGCATTTTATATAGTTATTAGTTTTGTGCTAATTTTCAAATCATCTGATAGATTGTCAATAGGGATAGCACCGGGTGTTTTGACAAGAAATGGATGAAGAGTAATTGCTCGGTGATTTATATTGTTGTCTACGAGATGAATGATCGATTATACCACTGGACCACTGTTTTCCTCCTGATCAGTGCTGCCGTTTTGCAAATAATTACTTGCATTTGCAAGTAAATTCAACGCTTTGCAGCATTCGGGCAGCAAATGATGTATTGCCAGGATTTTGCAAGTATTTTGAGAAAGGCCTAGCGATGCGAATTTGTTCATGATATTGGTCGAAATTGTCGAATCAAAAATGCATTTCTTCGTTTTGTGATTGTTTTGAAGTTTTGAGATGTGTTTTATGCACATTATTCATTAAATTTCTGTGGTTCCATGTGCATTTTCTCCTGTAATTTTCTCTCATTGACTGATGGCTTGACACTGACAGTTGTCAACTTTTTTTATGCATATGGAACCATGAATTCGATTGGAGCAAAAGTTTAAAATATATAAATTTCAGATATTGTAGTATATATAACTGAAATGATTTACTGCTCAGCTCTATTTTTATCAAAACATTTTTCATTTTCAGTTGAATATTTTAGTCCTTTAAAAAAGGATTTGATGTTTGGGTACGCTTGAGCTTCTCGTCACTAGATGTCTTTGATGAAGAAACCTAGTTCATAATAATTCAGTAGATTATGCTAGTATTTTCACAATTTTTCGATGTTTTATTACTTCAATTTTTCCATTTCGACATCAGAATCATAATACTTCTATATAAAAATATTTTGCAAGGATTTTGCAAGGATTTTGAAACAAACTTTGCAGCAATAGAACAATTTCAAGTGGCAACACTGCAGGTAGACAATATCAATATGTTTGTGATGTCCAGTTTAATACTTGATTATCCATCGGGTAAAACTGTTATATTTTGTGCTGGTCAACTTCGCATTGGAAAAAAACCCATATTTTTTCCACATATGTCATATGTATTTCATGAAAAGTGCGATTATAAAACCTTAAGGATTGTATATTCCCAAGGTACCCAGTTCAGAATAATAAAAAAAGTTATGTGTACACAATCAATTCGCGATAGGTGCTAAGCGATACGCTACCTAGCGGTGACTCGTGAACCACTCGAAGTGGTATAACCACCGAACTCTCTGGAGGATAACCCACAGAAAAACTTAACCTCTGTTCTGTTTATGTTCGCTTCTGATGTGAAAGGTGTACTTCCAGCAGTTTTTCGAGAGATGATCTGGTGAAATACATGTGAAATCATATCGTTTTTCTCGTTTCAGTTATTGTTTGGTGACAAGACACCTATGTCACAATGACACAAACATCAAAAATATGAAAACAAAACAAAAACGACACCACTTAGAGAAGTTCGAGTTGTTACCATGAGATAGTGCTACGTGTTATTTTCTATCGCGAATTGCCGCATTCCCAAAGTTGGCACAATTCTCTGCATTCTGACATAAGTGACATTTCTGACAAAGAAGTCATTATGACTCGGAAGTCGGAAGATAGGTTTCAATAAGACACATGGGCTACACAGTATTTATTTAAATCACCAAATAACACGATAAATCATAGAGGAAATCATTAGGAAGTACACACGTAGGTACAATCTAGAAATAATTTCGTTTCCCCCTCAAAGCTGATGCTCGCCATATTGTGACATCAGCTATACTTGAGGTATATTATGAAGAATTGTGGTTTCTTCCTGAAATATTTTGTAGTAATACCTACGTGTTCTGTATGTCAACAATGATGGAAATAAGACCTGGTGGCGCTACTCTTCAATTGTTTCAGCAGACAAATCCTTGATTTGGAACAATTGTATTTCAGCTCATAACGTGGGGTTCTCATGTACAACAATAGATGGCGATACTGTCGAAAGATTTTTGAAGAATTTTCTTTCAATCATGTTCGATACATATTCGCATCAAACTCATTGGAAAATGGCTCCATGAAATTGTTAGAAACGATTAGAAGTCACTTAGAATCAAATATTCATACTTTCGTGTTGACACTTGCAGTAACCTGTAAATTTGGTTGAAATCGCGGCTTCACTTAGCGAGATTCACCCCATATATCTAATAATAACTATATAGGTAACATGGATACCAGAGCTGAAGCCAAAAAATAAAACAAATGACAGTCTGCGGGACCAATCGCGAATATGCGCATGCGCAAGTTTGAATTAAGAATCGACATGCGTTTTCATCATGGAGGAGAGTAGCGTTCTAGTGAGCGACAAACGTATGATAATTATTAAAAATCAATCAAATGTGTCACGTAACCTTCAATTCAATGTTTTTATTTCATCATGACATATATTTTTCAAATTTTCATTCATTGATGGATTGTTTGACGATATTGAATGATATTTGATGATAAATGCAGAAATGGATGTGATCTACAAAGCGATACTTGCGATTTGCATAGAAACCTGTCACGATAAAGTCATCGGAACAAGATTCGTGGGCTAATTTTTGATCAATCACAGTTATCACTCACTAATCACTTCTGTAAACAATCAGTAAGTACATTAATAACTATATTAACGCTCTTTTACATAATTTGAGTCAACAAATATACCTAACCTTTGAAATTCTGAAAACGTCAGTGGATTTAAACTCGTCAAAACCCGCGCATGCGCACAATTCATCATTAGCAAGCCAGACAGTCTTTTGTTTTTCCAAAACTGGCTTCATTTTCGCGTGAAGAGAAGAATAGGTGTTATCCATATAGTTGTTATTATATATATGATTCACCCACGCCATGTCACGTTAGACACGTTTTATTGAAGTAGGCGAAATCAAGAGATTTGGGACATGTCACAGGATAGGAAGTGATTTCATCAGTCTATCTATCCACCTCTATGTCAACTATACGTTGAGGTACGTAAAAGAACGAAAGTGAAAACAATGACATCATTGGCATTCAGAAAAAGAAACACAATACGAATACGACATGCTAGGTATGTTTATAGTAAATTGACAATATTGATTGAATTCAGTCATGCGGATATTTCACAAATTAGTGACATACACTCGATTTCATGAACTTCCGGTAGGTATGACATAATACGCTTGAAATTATTTCAACTTAATATCCCTAATAGCACAATTATGTCCTATGGATGTCCTTTCGACATCCTGTTAGGACATTCGGGACGTCTATAGGACGTTCAAATTTGGTACCGCGGACGTCCATTGTACGTCTGAGGGACGCACAAATGTCCCACTTGGGAACTAACTAGGGACGTCCTTTCGGGATGTCCTAAGGACGTCATCGAAGGACTTACTTTCAAGAACCAAGAAATAAAAAAGGAGCTGCCAGTGACATCAGGCAGTAGCGGTCACCCATCCAAACCCTAGCCGCGCGTATCGTTGCTGGACCTCTGTGATTGTATCTTCTCCTGCGTTGTTTGGTGGCTGCTGTCTGCTTGTTTATTATTGAGAATAATTGAATGAGATACTAATAATAATGATCATAATAAAATTCTATAACTTGATCATATTAGGTTTCTGGCTCGCAATTTGGCATATTTTTAATTTCAACAATTGAAATATTTTTGTCCAATGATGGAGTACTTGAGAGGACAACGTAATTATTTTATCTCGCTTCTTCGAAGTAGGGAACTTCCAATCAATCAAATGCATGCAGGAAGTGAGACCAACAGCTGAAAATACTGAAATCCGAACCACTTCTGAGCGTAATATTACTGAAAGTCGAATTCGTGCGTGGGGATGAGAATGGCGAGAACCACACCATATTTGATGGCGCATTTATAAAATTCATCTTTCTTTCTATTGAGACGTTTCTCTACTACTTTCTAGAAAAAGATTGGAACCTATAGAGTCAGTGATATTCTTAAATAAGTATATTTGGACAATTTCAGAATATTTTGATACGATTATTCTGCATCTATGTACTCTCCAAGAACATTCTGGGATTTCTGGGAATATTTTGAAATAAGCAAATATTTGAACAATGTCATAATGTACGTGTCTGTGTCCATATAGGATGTTGTTCATAGGACATCCAAAGGACGTTATCACAGGGACATTCAATGTAATGTACCGATTGAGAACTCCATAGGACGTTGTTATCAGAACTTTCGAAAATATTTACTGCCCTGGTCGTCCTATGGACATTGACGCAAGGACAATGTATAATATGTACCGATTGGGATGTCCTTAGGATGTTGTACTCATGATGTTTGCATAAATGTACTATCTGGGACATTCCATGGACGTCCTCACAGGGACAATTCAAGATATGTACTGATTGGGACGTCCTATGGACAAAAATTTCATGTCCGGGACGTTCGGACATAAATGGTACCAAATAGGGACGTCCCTAGGACATTGTGTGCTATTAGGGATATTTGTTCTCAAGATAATAAATTCAAACAATGTTATCTTCATACAGTACACACTATAAGAGGAAGGTAGAATGTCTCATCAAGTACCTATTAATTTACATTACAATTTATTCAGGATGAGAAAAATGAAAGTTCTGATAAGTCTATGGGTTATAGCTATTTAACCTAAATGGTATAAATATAAAGTGTACAAGCATATTAATTCATTTAGGATTATAGCAGGTACACTATTTCAATCGCCAGAAATAACACCGTGCCAATATAATGAGTAATTTTCACTTACTTACATACGTATAGACAAATTTTGTTCATAAACATAGAATTTCAGTTTCATTCGATTTTTTTCCAAGTGTTTCTACACAGATCTTTGACGTTTTGTTGGAAAGCCAACCTAGCCAAACTCAACTATCACATCATAATCAGTATAAAAATATTTAAATCTTCAGATATCCTCACTATCAAAATAGCGCCTTCAGAATGAAACCTGAATTTCCATATTTCAAGACGTGCGGAAAAACTCGTTCCTTATCTTCTTGCAGGTATTTCCGATATTCGTACCACATTCCAGGTCAACAACACAGCCGACATTAGTCACGTTATCGTTCCAAGTTGGCTCTTCTTACTCACACGATTGCTGTTTGTTTATGCGCCGTTTGTTTTTTCTTGATTGGTGATTATCTGCCTCGTGACCTACGTTCCGTTTATTATTCATACCACATGCCGAAAGTGTTTCTATTTGAATCAATTTTAGAAGAACATTTGGTTTTTGGTAGGCTATGTTGTGGCAGATGTTTCTTTGTCATGATTGACTAGCCGGCGTGTGCTTGCGAAGGCTGTGTAGGTTATAAGAATACATCGAAGGGGGTACCTACTCATTTTTTCTCATACGATTTACCTGAAGCTGTCAACATTATTTTCACGTATAATCTCTCTAGAGGTGCTAATTTTCTCAAAAAAATTCGCAACCGAGAAAAAAACGGTCTAACCTATGAGTGAGGTTCCGGATCCCCATAAAAAAAGTCCTAATGGGTATCGAACCCGGTACGCCTGCGTATGACAAAATGCCTCGGAAAATGCGCAGTCCACTATCCTATTGTAAGTCCAATAATCGTGTTGTTGTATATTATTAAATTTCAATTTCATAAATATGAATCATTCATTAGCCGAATTAGGAAAATACAGTCCACCTCTGATGAAACGGACGATGAAAATCGAATATGAATCATGAATTAAGATTTTTGAACGATGATGATATTGTCAGAAATGTTGCTCAAGAAAACAACTAAATCTACTTCCACAAGGAGAGAAAGTCCACGAACTGAATATACAATTCATTTCCGTTTTGCAGTTATTTTGAGAATCACCATACAATTGTGGGTATTCGATGTTAAGTCAACATTTGAGTCAGGTGTTTAGGAGATACATACCGTTATATGACTCAATATAGTTTCAATGGAGTAATGATACTGAAGGAAATCATATGGAAAGTATAAATATATACCATACCATAATTGAAAACAGTGAAAATGGAGTTCTCAATAAAATGTGGCCAGAACTAAAATTTCCTCTTTCCATCTACCGGGTGTAACTGGATCATGGTACACCCCCCGTATCTCCGTTAGTTTCTAAAGTAATCGATTGAAATTTGGGATATGCTATATACATAATAAGCATCACTTTCTGACCCACGAATGATTTGTTTTTCACTTCCGGTTTCGCCGGAAGTGATACCATTTTTCGATTTTTGAATGGAACACTATGTATGTTATGGCATTTCTGAAATCTGCAAAATTTTCTGAATCCAATGATGTCACATAAGTGACATTTTAAACGTCAAAATTTTTAATAATTTTATTTCCTTATTTTCTTTTAGCTGTAATTTCCATTGTATTTAACGCACATTTTATTACCAGCTATGAATAAATTCCTTATTGGTAGTTCTAATGAATGTACCACGGTACCAATATGATTCCATTTGAAAAAAAATGAGTTTTACCGCAAAATCGACTACGATGAACTTTATTTGCTCATAAAAAACGCAATTTTTAGATTTTTCTAGCATTAGACGGATCAATTGGAATAAATCAAAACCATCATGGCACACCTAAATGGAAAACTGAAGATTGAATTTTTAAAAAAATTCACGTTTGAAATGTCACTTATGTGGTATCATCAGATCCAGAAAATTATACAGATTTCAAAAATATAATAATATACAGGGTGTTCTATTTGAAAATCGAGAGTTGGTATTACTTCCGGCGAAACCGGAAGTGGAAAAAAACCATTTGTAGGTCAAAGAGTGACGCTTATTATGTTCATAGCATGTTCCAAATTTCAATAAATTACCTTTGAAACTAACGGAGATACGGGGGGTGTACCATGATCCTGTTACACACGGTATATATCCATGTAAAGAAACATGATATTCTACCTCTAAGCTCCTGGAACGGATGTTCAGGAAAATTCACCCTCATTCAGAAGTTCAAACAACCACATTGTAATCAGTCATTAGGTTTTCCTGCAGCAATTTTGAATTTGTTATTATTTTTCTTATTTTATCTTTAGTTTTTTATTAATATCTCAACTATTGTTGTCTTTACCAGCTTTCAAATTCTGTTTGTACTTGTGATTTTTCCCGCCCTATAAATGGATTTCTGTTGGGTGGTTTACAACAAAAAAAAAAACCAGTTGGATTGAGTTGAGTTGGATGTAAGAGCTTATTTGTTCGTGTGATCAGTTGATAGTGCCTTCAAGACCTGTACCACTTCCAAGCTCACTGTATCACATTATAATGCATAATAACCTCATCCTATCGAATCCATTCTCAGAAGAATATGATGTAATCCATTTTTAGTTAAATAGCAGGAACACGTGGATCTGATTATTCGATCGTATGGCGTCGTTAAAATTTTTAATGACCTGACATTTTCCATTTAGACACGTTCTGTGCTCGGGAATTGTCTATATACGGTTTCGTCTACACTCGACAGCTCAGTTCATATCATGTCAGTTACATATGGTGTTCTGATAGGTCGATGGCAGACAGTCAGTCTCCAGGGGATAAAAAAAATAACCATTAATTTTTAAAGGCAGACTGATTCTTCAATGATGTCGAATTAGAAAAATACTGTTGGGCCAAGAAGTATCGATGGAATTTTATAAAAAGTGGAAGATATTCTAAATATTCTAACGGGTTTGGAAATTTCTCGACATTTCAAAAACCTTTTCAGGAGTGTACAATCGCATTTATATTGTGATGCAAGTACCAAAGTTTTCTCTACCATTGTCTACTATGGAGCTGATATTGGGGATTAAATCGAAATATCCTATAGATCATCGAGCAGTGAATTGAGACAACAAAATAAAACAAAATCCATTCCACGAATGAAACTGCGAGGAGCTGTTATTGTTGCGAGATTGAAACATCAAATACAGAAAGAAAGTAGCTACTCAAAGTGTCCATAAAACATTCTTGTGAACTCATTCAAAGATTTTTTTGAAATGGATACGATCCGGCTCGAAGGATCAATTGTTGATTCCCCAAGTGGAATTTGACAAAAAAACAAACCTTTTACTTTGAGGATTCGAATAACCATTTTCATGAGTTTTGGTTCTCCTCTTGATAACCATTCCATCTTTGAAGGGTAATGAAACATCTAAATACAGAGGATAATCAAAATATAATATAATTAAAAAAAATTCAGATACCATTATATTCACCAAGATTTAATAACGATGTAAATGAAACTGAGCCGTAATAGCAGGTAGAGGTAGTGGATGATGAACTTGAAAAAATAAAGAGTTCCAGACAATAAACATATTAAATATTTGCTTATCTTAGTACCTGGTCTTGTGTAAGTCACTGGTTTATGATATTGTTCTTTATACATGCAAATTCTGTATTTTTATTGTTAATTTGGGTCATACAGACTGTTTTATTCAAATACAAGTGATTGTGAATAATTGTCCGACTTGGACAACTGAAAAACTAGTTCCCATTAATATCATTCATCGCTCACCTGATTATGTCGAATCAATTTTATTAATATCTCTACAGCATAAATCACATGGCTCATTGAGTAGCGAATGTAATAAGAAGTAGACCTCGAGGTATAGAAAATGACCAGAAAAATATAACACAGATTGAGCCTGGTTAGCGCATGATCTGGATATTCTACTTTGTGCTAGAAAAAATTATCACATTATGTTTCTGTAACGTTTTATAATGGTATCCATCTACAAGGCAGATATTGGTTCTAGCAGTATTGGTGTCCTTCATGCCAGTTGTTTATGGTTACACCAGTGGTAATCATTGCATACTTACATACAGTTTTCTATATCCAGCCCACTGTGATAACTTTTATTATTGCTATACAGTATCTTTAGTATCAGTAACTATTATGGAATAACTAGATATAACAAAATCTATTCAAATTCTCAATATTATACTACACCACAGTTGGTAAGCGCGATACTTTCCATCAATTAAGTCAGTTTGTCAGTGAGATTGGAGGTGAATTCATTCAACATTACTTCATTAAACTCAACTTCATTGAACTTGAGTTAAAAGTAATTGCTATCATTTATGTATACTTAAACTCTAGTAAATTGAGTTAAATTAAGTTGAGGTATGTTGCATGAGTATCCTGTAAGATAGAAAGGATACTTCCCAATGCATACCACGAGACCCAAAATGGCGTTCGTTTTAACAGAACAACACAAGAATATTTACGGATATTTACTACAAAACTCTTGTAAATTCTAATCTCTTGATACCTATACCTATGAAGCATAGAAAGCAAGAAGTGTATTTTCTGTATTATCGTCACAGCTCTCGCTTCTAACTTCACCTAGCCTAGAGATTCAGTTTCATAATATTTCGTTCAATTTATATTCAATCGCTGCCTCTAACGTTACATTTGATCTCAAGGATACCGAAACAAAGGGTATAGAATTGCAAATTATTCGAGCTCTGGTTCACATGTTCAATCACGCTAACATTTTACATCCATTCTAATAAAAAGAACTCCAATGGACCAATACAGTTAGCTGCGTAATGAAGCATTGTTTTCTTCGCATCAACTCAATTTAATCGCGCCGTTTATATTTGTTCAATAAGTTGAGTTGATTGCAACCGTTTTTAACGAACGGATGTTCCAATTGAGTCCTGATATCCAATCCAGCCGTTACTTTATCAACAGCAATAAAAAAAATCAACTCAATCCGTAGTCATTCTTCTGAATGAAATACAGCAGGTACTGAGGAATTCGTTCTATGGGCGATGTATATAATTTCTTTATTTGATTATGGAGATAAAATTAACTTGGAGACTAAATGCATTAATAATCAACTCCAAATCATAAAATAATGCTCTTTTAGTTAATGTAAAAAACTAACTGTATATCACTTTGATGGGGAGCAGGGTTACATTTACATTACATTGCTAGATTCAGATTGCTATCTGCAATGTCACATTATTACTCCCTCAATTTAGATATCCTAATGGTTTCGTCTTATTTTCAACTTTTCTTCAATTGATATATAATTATAATTATCAGTAAATGCTTAGCCTACTTTCTTGACATAGTACGTCCTTCCTTTGTGACGAATGGTTTCGATATTCTGCTAATGGCTAATTACTATATTTTGTTGTATCTAACTCGATTTGTTCAAGCCAATCGCATTATTCATATAATTTCATCAATTGATTTCATTATCATTCGTCAAATTTTGAGACATCAAGAATTATAACACAGAATTAGGTGTGCACATAATTCTGTCAATAATTGAACTCTGCAAGGAAATATATCTAAGCTGAAGAATGTCTTCAAAAATTGTAATGAATATAAGTATATTCATGGAAACCTGGATCTTCATTCAGATTATTTTTATTTTATTCGCGATAAAGACGTTGAGAACGTTCTACATATTTATTTGGGTCAAACAATTTTAGCATCTATAAATAGAGCTCATATTTCTGTTTAAATTTCTGCAACACGTCTAAAAATAAGTATATATTTCTCCAACTAACATTATCAATCTCTACATCATCGGATATTCCAGATATATCTTTTGGAGCACCTCGTAGATAAAACTGAATTCACACATTCACATGCAAAAGTGAATCGAGTTGGCTTTGCACATGACGTTGAGGTAACTGTAAACACCTGTTTACCAAACTTTCTTCGAATAAGATGGAACAGGAATTTACAGTGACTTCGACCAGTTTCATGATTACATGACTTCGTGAATTTACTCAGAGGTGAATACGTGAAGTTAAAGTCATAGTTGCTTTTCTTACACCAAATCTCTGAAGTGTATAAAAATATGAACTTATTTCAGATTGAATGAAGGGAACACCACTAACATTTGAATATCCCCAACTGAGAAACATTAAATGTCATACATATAACATATGTGCATCTGTCATCAAATAGCACGTTTTAGTTTTATGACTTTTATGATATGATGACATGCACACACGGGACACAAACAGCATTTTGTATTCCTCTTCTTTGTTTATATGAGTATCTGACTATGGCAGAATTAAAAGTCTTAGTTATTAATGATTATACTTCTTCCTCTGAAAATCACACCATGAATTACAGAAAATAGTCGATTTGAACTGCTGATAATTATAAAAATATATTTCCCAATGCTCGTAGGTGTATACTCTGAAATAACTCCAGCTATATAATGGTGACTATTTGTTAAATATAAATAACGCCACTCTATTTCGATAAGGCGTACCTTAGTTTATTTATACTAGCCATTCAGCGAAATAATTTGCAATACACCGGAAGAGAATCGTAAGCGTGGAGTCATATTTCTTTCGTTTCTATACTAGCTGTTATATGATATGGGATATGGGACAGAAGAAATTCAATTTTGCTCGAGGAATCGTTAGACAGTTGACATATGTCAACATTCTGTGTTCTAAGTCTCAGATTTTGTGTTCTGTCAAGTAAACTTTGAATCTGTGGCCAACTCTTATCCAGATACGATATGGCAGTAAGAGTGTATAATTAGATAATAAGCGAAATGTTCCTTGAAGAATAATATGTTCCCGACGTTATTAGGAGATTTTATATTCTCGTGCTATTAGTAAAACTAATTCTTGTTCTAAGATGAAGAAAGCTATCGATATATCCGGTATATTGCGAAGTACCAAACAATAATTTCCCATTAGACACCGCACAAATCATCCCAAAAGGTATAGTATTATTCCATGAGCCAAAATAGCTCGTTCAGACAGGTACATGTGGTTTCTGAAATCATAGAGGTTGAACAAACAACTTTGTGAATGATTTAATACCAAATGATAACAAGACAGATTCTCTTACACGTGGTTATACTTCTTATATATTATGTTAACTAGAACATCGAGGGTTATATCTTGATTATCGAAAGCACTTTTACAATCTGTCTGAAACTGAAAAAATTGTTATTTCGTCTTTGCCGTTTTATTATCCTGTATGTTATTTCAATGATGCAAAGCTCTTCATACCTATTATCTTGAAGTGTTACAATTATATTTTCAGAATGATAATAAGCTCAATTACAGATACTGGCTACAGTTGATGACAGATAATAATTTAATAGAAATGTCGCGTTATTTTCTAGAATAGTATGCTGACTTTGATTGTTGATGGAATTAAGTGATCTAGTTTGTATCAAGTTCGCGTTTCAATTAAACAAGAGACAACTATATCTTGAAATAAATTAATTGCTCGCTCAATTGGTTGGATGAAGTTTCCTAAGCAAAAAATTATTTCATCTTTGTTTCAGTTGTTATTTATAGAAAATAGATTGTTATCGCACCATGCAAATTCATAGTGCTTACTTATTCATGACAGTTGACAGAAGTATGAAAATGAAGAATTAGTAATATACATTGCTTTAAAGCGATCTTGAAAATAATTATATGTGAAGGAATGTGATTCTTGAACTATCCTGGAATTGCAACCTTCCAAGATCTGAAAGAAATCATTGGAATCAATATAGAAAAGTAACAATTAATTATTAATTTCCTTTCAATTTTGGTAGGCGAATTCCAAAATACGGCAAGACTGCGATTTGGTGAACGCATTCACTTTTTGAGGTAAATTGATTAGTTTGCCCTTCTGAACTTGTATAGGTTTTTTTATATTAATTCTAGCTATTGATTTTTTTAATGTTACATAGAAATAGTCTTCTCATAGTTCACAATCTAGGTCAAAAGCAACCATGTAACCTCAGTCGTTATTGTCTTTAAAGTAAACTAGGAATTTCGAAAATGCTTCCAACACTATAAGTAACATTCAAACCCTAAAATTGGGCTGTACAACGTGCGTTAATAAAGGGAAAGAAACGGCCAAGGCCAAACATATACTGTCAGAATCGAGGTCAGAATGAGATCGATATTCGGGCACCCTAGGCTAACACCCGAAGAATACAACAGGCAACCGGTGAAGAACCTGTACAGATTAGTACAGATTAGTACAGGGGAAATGGGTGCCTTGAATAAAAAACGGAAGAAACAGAGAAAGCCCAAGAGGCAAAAAAGCACATAGCCATAACATGTCTAATGTATTGAAAATTTTCGATAATCTGGATGCATTTGTCCTCGGTTTGTCTGCTTCGTAAATTTGAAATTTTGTTTCTATTCATACAAATATCAACTACCTTTAGTCAGATGAAATATTCTGAAAACGATAGTTTCAGTCGAGGTTTCAGTTTATATTAGCTCCAGTTTTCATCACGTTGTGCAACTGAACATGGTAATTTATACATTGCCTGATTTTTAATTAATCGATATTGCTTCGATGGTCTGAATTTGTATTTGATTTGATGACTAAGTATATGAATATCGTATCACTATCCGCCAATAGTTAATGGATTAACCTCGGGAATAACCATAGAGAGATTCCTGAATTGTTCGAATCTTTCTTTCAAAAAATTTAATTATCTTTTCGAACCAACTGGAGTGAAACCTTCCATATTGTCATCATGTTATATTTCAATACTTCTTCTGCACTATAGTTTTATATATTCTACACTTTTTTTGATGGATCGATAAATAATCAACTTTTTTTTCAATTCTGATTCCTGGTAAAATTTTACTACCTCTCTATATCAACATACCAGAATTAGAAGAAGAGTTTGACTTTTGACCGTTTGAGTTTGGCGATATATATCAATGTCTTCATCTTGCGCATGATAATCTATCATACTTCATATAGGAGGCTTTTTCGTCATCACATTAATCTATGGTCATCACCTGGAGAGGGTAAGATTAAGGGTGAACATATAATGATTTCGAAGGAAGTTCTTGGGTTTATATGTCTATATAAAAATTCATAAGAATAACACTTCTTCTTGACGCAATGATGCAAAATATATTGTTGTTTGTTATTATTATATAATCAATAGTGAGGTCAATGACAGATTTCCTCAACGTCTTTCAATCTCAATGAATTAAGCGAGCTGGAAACGTATTTTTCTTGAATTGAACTTATATAACCAGTGGGAAATGATTCGTTGGCGATAACACCATTATTCTATAATTTACAATAATTCTATATTGTGTGTTAAGATTCCTATGTTTTCAACAGCAATATCTCCTATTTCTACCTCACATTCACGCAGTGATATTTTTCATTCAGTTGGTAGGTAGAGGTGAGTGACGTATTTTTTACAGAATATGTACTTATCAGCATTACATTCTTATATTCATACTAGACTCAAAACTTTCAATCTATCTTTCGTAACGTGAACAAGGTTCTGGAATTTCGGACCACAAATAACCGATAATCTCGCCGATAATATAACAAAAGCATAAGCAAAACTCAATTCTACCTATGGAAGGAAGACATATACTTCTATTTTTAAACCAGTCAACTTGAAATCGCGAAAACCTGTCATCAGTCGAGAAACGCCAATTAACATATAAACGTTTTTCGACAACCGTCGACTGAAGAACAATAACAAACACTACAGCGATGTCCACGCAGATAAATATATTAGTGAAACCATTTTTGGGCACGGCGTCCAGAAATTCGACGCCTAAACATCTGTCTCTCTCTCTCTCGCCCACAGTTTTCTAACCAATAAGCCATGAGCAGCTGCTCCAAGATAAATACACATACACACGATCCAGATAATATCGAATTCATTCAAACATTCTACTAGAGATTACTGATTACGATATAGGGTAAAGGTAGGTAATGAGTTATGATTATGAGTAAGTGAGGGGGAATTCACATCAGAGTGAATTGATGTATTTTTAGAGTATAGTGTATCCTTGTTTCTATTTTCAATTGCAGCAATGTGAGAACAGAGTATGCATTGAACTATCAGTTCGTACAGTAACCTTCACCTAACTGTTCAATAAATCCAGTAATTGTGAGTTTCTGAGTCCATTTCACGATTTGTCATCGGATTTTTCATGTGTGATACCACGTAGGTCGCGTTGGAATTTTATTTTTCATTACGAAACAGAACAGCGAAGATCGTGCCAGGCCGTGCCAAAAATAGATACACCACCAGATATACTGTTACAGAGCAAGGACAATAATATTCAGGTCGATTTTTTGGTTTGCGAGATAAAATGCACGAAAAACGGCGCTCAGTTGAGGTTATGTCCGGATTTAAAGGTTATCTATTGTTTACATGGCGCGCCACGGTGAAGAATGAAGAACATTACTCGTTCCTTAGTCCACATACCTTTTTCTGTTGTTTCTCCCAAGCGGGATCGAGGAGACCCTCTCGCTCCCATTCTTCTTCTTGTTCCATGTAGTTTTCGTCCCCGCCGTAGCCAGACTGATCGATGTTGTTGTAGCCTTCGCTGCTTATCATACTAATTCGGAACGCACGTAGTGATGATGCTCGTTGTGAAATAAAATGAAAAAAATCGTATTCGTTCGATAGGTGGCTGGGTCCGCGGTACGTACACTCACACCGTACACAGCACGACCTTTCTCACTCTCTTCTCTTACCCCGCTTGGCCCGAACCCGACTATGGTGCTGGATGTCTGGCTGTTGGAAGCCGTCGTCGAGACTTAGAGCGCAAACTCTGTGTCTGCTATTCTGCTACTTCGGTCGGGCCCACTGTCGGGCCAGCGTAGCGACGATGACAACGTTACCGCTTCTGTGGATTTTTATGAGATCTAGGGATTTTGTGTCTTCGTTGGTATCGTTATTAGGATCGTCATATTTTGCTTTGATCCCCTAGGTCCTAACTCGATTTAGGGTAAAGTTTATTGAAGAGACAGTGTACTGTCTATGTATTCGATCTTTATGGACGTAACAGGACGTCTAATGTACCTACGTCCGTTGGGCGGTAATTTTCA
The DNA here is from genome assembly GCA_029955515.1 of Chrysomela aeneicollis. NCBI lineage: Eukaryota > Metazoa > Arthropoda > Insecta > Coleoptera > Chrysomelidae > Chrysomela > Chrysomela aeneicollis. The sequence goes on from JARUHQ010000007.1 coordinate 4,622,921, forward strand.
GGTCTGATTCCTGATTTTTTGCGATCCAGCGGCCGAGTGGCTGGAAATGTTTTGTAGGAGTATTTCAAGAATCGGAATCGGTGACAATAACTAATAAGAAGAGAGAATCAACTTTCACTTTGATCCCCTAGGTCCATAACTCAATTTGAGGAAAAGTTTATTGAAGCGGCAGTGTACTATCTGAGTATTGTGTATCTGAGTATATGTACGTCCGTTGAGATCAGGAATGTAATTTTCAGGTTTGAATCCTGATTTTTTGCGATCCATGTCTACATAATAAGAAGAGATAATATTGTTTTTGTCTATATTCTTGACATTAAATGTCAATGTAATTTTTATATCACAGTGATGGATAAAAGTGTAGAACCAAGTGAATATCGATCTCGATAACCGTTAGTTAGATATTTTTGAAATTGTGTAGAGTATTTTCAAAAATTGGCGGATTCGAAAATTTTATCGCCAATATTGCCACGTTTTCGATTTTTCCGAAAATTCTTGTCAACTTCATTATTTTGAATGACACACCCTATGTAACATTCTACAGATAATCTTTTAGCGAATATTCATTGATGGATCAAAAAACGGATCGAAGGAATAAGTATCCCCATAATATAAACTATAACTGAAACTCATATTCATAATTCTCGCCACCGATATTTGACGAATTCCATTCAAATAATTTGGGCATGATTTATTCAATAAGGGAAACCGAGATACTACACCAAAGTCAGCTAAATGAAAAAAAAATCTAGTCTTCCGTGCACTATACGGAAGACTAGATTTTTTTCCATTTAGCTGACTTTGACTACACACTTCGCTTCGACCGCTGAGCCATCATCCCACCATGATACCTATTTCGTTGATTTTTTCCACATTTCTGTCTATCACTGTATATCAGTGATATGTTCGTTTATTTGAAAGACATTCAAAATGATGAAAAAACTCAAGACAACGATTTATTTGGACATAAACAATAACAATTCTGTCCTGGCTAATTCCACTCAGTACATTTCAAATGGGAATCGAATGGCTTCACAATGTATTATGAGAAGTCAATGTGACAATAGTTATTGACTATCCTACTGAATTCATGGTTATAGAATAACAACTTGAAGATTATGAAATTTCACAGAGGTTCCATGGTGTAATGGTTAGCACTCTGGACTTTGAATCCAGCGATCCGAGTTCGAATCTCGGTGGGACCTACTTTTTTTGTTCTCCATCTACCAGAGAATATTAGAATTCATTCGAACGAATCAGCTTTTCTCACCTAAATGCTAATTAGTATCATATTCTGTTAACAGAACTCACGAAGAGAGGTTTTTGCAATAATGTTTTCCGTTATTATATATACTATATAATAAGTGTGCTGCTTCGATTGAAATAATATTATGTTATGAAATATGATACAATAGGTCAATATACAACTGATAATGCTACTCGCAGTTCATCAATACAGGGTGTTCTATTTTTGAAAATGCAAATCGGTGATAAAACCTGAATATTTCTGTGGTGGTAAGAGTTTGAAAAATAACAGAAAATACTAACATCGAATTGACATCAGAAACCCTTTATCGGGTCATTGAAGATTTAAACATTATTATATGAAATCTCGAACGTACCAAAACCTTATACACAATATATTATATAGTTACCTTAATTTGCGTCAGTTACTACAGCATAATACGTTAGATACCAAATAATATTTATCTATTTTCACATTGCTGTTTTCAATGATACGACGAATCTTTTAATGCAACTCCATTATTATAGCGATGTAACACCGTCTCGGACATTGCGGTTGACTCGGTTACCGCCTCGTAACCAAGCAATTATCTCGACTATTATATATCGCATAATAATCTTGTTACAATGATAGATATAATGGCGTTCTAGATCTGAGCTTCTGATGATAAAACCTATACCATATTCCTTCCGAATTCTGTAGGTGTGATACATATAATCGTTTAAGTGAACAAGAAAAAATTATGCCTGTATATTAACTGAGAAAGATTAGCTCTGGACTCTTTTATGCGAATGGATACAAATACAATTATTACGTTTTGGGAGTTACCGGTTTTTGACCACTCGGGAGAATTATATCTGTATGCACCAGAAAATCGTTTTTTCTACAAGCGTGCGAAAAACACTAGGTTTTCGCACGCACTTTGATTCAAAAAATGAATATTTTCCACACTAGGGCGAGAAAAAGTGTCTCAAATGAGCTCGTAGAAGAAATATCAATTCTTTCTTTTGCGGAAAGTATCTTTTTCGCCTTCAACTGATGCTCGCTCTCATGAAAAATTGTGTTTTTATATTGACTTTTTAGGTTTCCGACTAAAAACCTATACATGCTGTGTAACCATGGTCCATGATTCAGTTCGTGAAACGATGAAGTATCCATATTCCTCCTTCTCTATAACTGTTGAAGATTGAATAACTCTCGATTGCATGGGGATTTTGGGAGTTCCACCCTGTTCATCCGAAACCATATAATTCCGAAGATCCGATTTGAACAACTCACAGGAAAACAGCCAGTTTATGATAGCCTACCAAATCGAATCATGCATCTGAGATATTATATTTGCATCGTACTGTTTTCTTTCTTTTGCCAAAGTTTCGCCCATTCCAGACTAGAGAAGCCAATCATAATCATTGGAGCCGGAGCAGCGGGTATCGCTGCAGCAACCAGACTCTTGGAAAATGGCTTCGAGAACATCCTGATTCTCGAAGCCGAACCAAGAATCGGAGGTAAGATTGATTATTTATAACACTGGAGACTGATCGTATCGACAATTTCTGAAAAGTTCGTCAAACTCTATGTGATATCGAAGGCCTCATATGGATGAGTGTCATTCATAAAAATCTATTTGTTTAGTCGCAATCAAGGTGGATATAGGATGGTGAAACAGCTCTTCAATTGTTTCTACGAAAAACTTGTAGATCGTTTGGGAAGGTAGTAATATTTCAGCTACTTGAATGAAGATGGCGGTAAGATCGATTATCGAAGAAGATTTCTGTTGCTGACGTATTTCTGTGGTTCGCATCTGACAGACGTAACTTGAAAACGACATTAAACAATATATTTTCTATAAATCTGGAATGAATATTGATATTTTGACTCTTCTCAGTCATTTTTCATCTAGAACAGATGAAACTGATAAAAAGATGACAGAAGCACAGTTTCTGTTTTACCGACACAAGGTATGTCGCCATCTCTGTTAATTTCAGGAAATATTACTACGGTATGAAATCAAGTAGGCAAAGGTCTACCGTTTATTCTAGTCAAGGTGGATATAGGATGGTGAAACAGCTCTTCAATTGTTTCTGCGAAAAACTTGTAGACCGTTTGAGAAGGTACTAATATTTCAGCTACTTGAATGAAGGTGGCGGTAAGATCGATTATCGAAGAAGATTTCTGTTGCTTACGTATTTATGTGGTTCGCATCTGACAGACGTGACTTGAAACGACATTAAAACAATATATTTTCTATAAATCTGGAATGAATATTGACATTTTGACTCTTCTCAGTCATTTTTCATCTAGAACAGATGAAACTGATAAAAAGATGACAGAAGCACAGTTTCTGTTTTACCGACACAAGGTATGTCGCCATCTCTGTTAATTTCAGGAAATATTACTACGGTATGAAATCAAGTAGGCAAAGGTCTACCGTTTATTCTAGTCAAGGTGGATATAGGATGGTGAAACAGCTCTTCAATTGTTTCTGCGAAAAACTTGTAGACCGTTTGAGAAGGTACTAATATTTCAGCTACTTGAATGAAGATGGCGGTAAGATCGATTATCGAAGAAGATTTCTGTTGCTTACGTATTTATGTGGTTCGCATCTGACAGACGTGACTTGAAACGACATTAAAACAATATATTTTCTATAAATCTGGAATAAATATTGACATTTTGACTCTTCTCAGTCATTTTTCATCTAGAACAGATGAAACTGATAAAAATATGACAGAAGCACAGTTTCTGTTTTACCGACACAAGGTATGTCGCCATCTCTGTTAATTTCAGGAAATATTACTACGGTATGAAATCAAGTAGGCAAAGGTCTACCGTTTATTCTAGTCAAGGTGGATATAGGATGGTGAAACAGCTCTTCAATTGTTTCTGCGAAAAACTTGTAGACCGTTTGAGAAGGTACTAATATTTCAGCTACTTGAATGAAGATGGCGGTAAGATCGATTATCGAAGAAGATTTCTGTTGCTTACGTATTTATGTGGTTCGCATCTGACAGACGTGACTTGAAACGACATTAAAACAATATATTTTCTATAAATCTGGAATGAATATTGACATTTTGACTCTTCTCAGTCATTTTTCATCTAGAACAGATGAAACTGATAAAAAGATGACAGAAGCACAGTTTCTGTTTTACCGACACAAGGTATGTCGCCATCTCTGTTAATTTCAGGAAATATTACTACGGTATGAAATCAAGTAGGCAAAGGTCTACCGTTTATTCTAGTCAAGGTGGATATAGGATGGTGAAACAGCTCTTCAATTGTTTCTGCGAAAAACTTGTAGACCGTTTGAGAAGGTACTAATATTTCAGCTACTTGAATGAAGATGGCGGTAAGATCGATTATCGAAGAAGATTTCTGTTGCTTACGTATTTATGTGGTTCGCATCTGACAGACGTGACTTGAAACGACATTAAAACAATATATTTTCTATAAATCTGGAATAAATATTGACATTTTGACTCTTCTCAGTCATTTTTCATCTAGAAATCTACTCATGGAAAGAAATACCAGGGCATGAATAATCTAGTTAAAAAAAACAATCAAAAACGATAATCCATTCGTAAGGCAACACTGCTTACAGAAAGCAACGTCACAACAAAAAAATAAGTCATACAAAGTAGAGCGACGTAAAGCAAAGAAATGGAATATGTTTATATATAAAAAAATATTCAATGATTTAATGATTTCGTAGTATTTTCGTAGCTGTTGTGCGAATGTTTCATTATTTTTTTCAGACTCGAAATTATATCCTCCAGTTACAATATCTGCCTTTGGATGGCACTATTTCATGTATTATATACTTCCAAATGATAATAGTCGTTATATTCTTCAATAGGAAGATAATCAACTATTAATTATAATTTAATTACATCACTCGATATTCGAATCGTGAAATCGACCCCTATAATCGGATCAGAGCTAATTTGACGTTATTCCATCACTAGGAAGGATCTACTCCACCAAATTTGGAAATTCCAATGTCGATTTGGGAGCCATGTGGTGCCACGGTCAACAAGGTAACATCGTCTGGGAAAAACTGGTAGATTTAAACCTCACCGATCTCGTGCGTCCAACTCTGCATGAAAGAACAATTAATTTATCTACGAGGAAAAAACTCGATGATGGGTTCGAGAAGGAGCTCATCGATATCATGATCAATATCATAGACACGGCACCTGGTAACGAATTCGAAAGTACAGGAACTGTATATGAAAAAATGTGAGTACCTATCTATATATGGTTGGGATAATCTTGGTACAGTGTTTACCAAAGCAATGTAATTCAAATTCAGGCAAAATCCAATAACAGGTGTAAAGAAAGCATTCTTTATATCATAATTCATTAATAATTTGAACCTGATGACGTTAATCAAGAAATTCGAAGGCAAATTAATGATAAGACGATGTTGAGAATCAGATATACAGTCCCGTAAATAAGACCATAGACCAAATCAAGTATCCGACATGTTGATCTTGTTTTCAGATACAACAAAACCATAACTGAAAAATTCGGAAACGACAATGAGAAACTGAAAATCGCTCATTCAGCAATCAAATGGTTGGAGCACATCTCAATGAGCATGGAAGGTTCCCTCTCCTGGTACGACGCCAAGTCAGTCAACAGCTACGTAGAGTGCGAAGGCATCCAACACCTCAACTGGAGAGGATCTGGCTACAAAATATTCCTCGACATTCTGATGAAGAATTTTCCCGAGCCGAAAAAGTCGCTGCCCATGAACAACAAAATCTTGCTCAACAAAGAAGTCACCAAGATCTCCTGGGACCCCTCATCGATCACGAACAAAGTGGAGGTCTCCTGCGCCGATGACTCTGAGTATGTAGCTAGTCACGTTATATTCACCCCCTCCCTGGGGGTGCTCAAAGAGAAAGCCGCGGAGTTGTTCGTACCTGAGCTTCCAGAGAGAAAGAAGGTCGCCATTAGGAGGATTGGGATGGGAGCTGTTAATAAAGTGTATCTGCACTATCCGAGGAGATGGTGGAGGAGTGAGGTTGGCTTCAATTTCGTTTGGGACGAAGAGGACATTAAAAATGCCAAAAACGAATTCCCAGGTGGACTGTCGATAGTATGTAGTTCATGGATAATATAAGCATCATCATTGTGAAGAGATTCTATATTCAAATGTTAACATCGATACTTTTGGATAATCAATATTTTTTTCCAGAATGGAGAATCATGGATTACTCGTTTGTTTTCCGTTGAGATGTTGGAAGAAAATCCGAATGTTTTGCTGGTATGGGTAACTGGAGACGTAGTTCCTGATCTTGAAATGATGGAAGAAGACATTCTGGTATCTGGGATAGATTTCACCATGAAAAAGTTCCTGGGTCATATTTACGATATACCTAAACCTGATAAGGTTCTGCGGTAAGTTAAAAATAATTTGTTGGGTTTCACATAAGAGAAACAACTACTTGTTGATTTATATTGATGAAATCGGTTGAGCTATGAGGACTCTCAAATCTCCAAAATTTGAATTGTTGCATCAGGATAGATAAAACTTAGCATGCAATATGTCATCATGAATATTAGCAGTAGATACCTACACTTGCTCTAGACAACATGAAATATTTATTGCCAGAAGTTGTTGTTATTGGATATTGTTCTATAATCATCTGCATCTGCAATAGCCTTCTCCGTATACAGGGTCACTCACGGTCGATGGTACCTTAGACGTTTACGGAGAACGGGACGTAGGATTATTCCGAAAATTTTGTTTATTGGGTAATCAGTTTTGTTCTATCGATCTAAAATACTTTCAGCGTTGCGGCGTTGCCGCTTCTATCAAATGGAACACCCTGTATTTTATTTCATTTTTAGATTCTTCCTGATGAGCTGATTTCGTCGATCTATCATACTTGGGGTATAGCGAGAAAGATTACAGAGATATAGGGTGTGATTTTTCAAATTTAGGAATTTTTTGTGCCGAAGCTATCCATTCTTGCTCAAAACGGCTTACATGTCCCTATCTCAACTGTCCATTTACTATCGATTGATATTTAATTGAAACAAATACGGGTGGTTCAAAATTTTGAGTTTTGCATCATCACCCTCTATTTGTTTCTATCAAATGTCAGTAGATAGTAAATGAAAAGTTGAGATAGGGACATGTAAGCCGTTTTGAGCAGAAATTATTAGTTTCGACACAAATAATTGAAAGTTGAAAAATCTCGATTTTTCACACCCTATATCTCTGTAATATTTCGCGCTATACCCCAATTATGATAGATCGACGAAATCAGCTCTTCAGGAAGAATCTAAAAATGAAATAAAATACAAGGTGTTCCATTTGAAATAACAAAGTTGTTGCTACTTTTATACAAACTAAAATATTCGAGAATTTTGTCCAATCAGTACTCTTAGATCTTTACAATCACTTTCCATTAGATTGGATTTGGCAACTGAGTTTTTGAAGGTGAGCATAAGGATACTCATTATCCTTGTAGGCCACGGATTCACTGCTCATTTGAGCTGAATAACTTGGAACATTCGAACACCAGAATATTTTTCTTAATTCTAGAAATACCTTCCTTAAAGAATTCGAAATGAAGATAAATCAAAGAAAAAAGTGATTGACAATTAATTTCGCAGATCAAATTGGTATGCAAATCCAAACTTCAGAGGAACGTACTCCTTCCAAACGATGAGCAGCACAACCAACAACATACCGGATTTGTTGGAACCCTTGCGTACCCCTTCTGGTTCTCCAACAATCCAGTTTGCTGGAGAAGCAACAAGCTTTCAACATTTTTCCACAGTTCAAGGAGCAGTCGAGTCTGGATTCAGGGAAGCAGATCGCCTCATTGGCCTAAATAAGTACCCCCTACTCATCAAAGCTCTCTCACTTTGATTATGTATCATTTAGATTCTTTATGTATCGTTTAGAATAAGATAAAGTTGAAAATGAAATTGTTGCAGATAATAATGTTTTATCTACTCGTATTGAATTATATATTCATATTTCAACTCCTTTTGAGCAATTAATAGTATCTATAAACAAACAACTCACTACTGACGTTTTCAAATTAAGTTGATACTTGATTATTGTGAATGTTTTGATTAAAAATATTAATCCAGATAGTCGAGATGAATAATTATGTACACCTCCAGAAATAAGACAAGCAGCTAATGCTACCATACATAATTTTTTGCCATAAAAATCCCCAAACAAATATAAAGGTGTGTACAAAAATTCTCAAGACTGCGTGAGTTATGACCTACACCAACATTACTACTCGTTAAATAATATATACTATTATTTTGTGTCAACTAGAGTGACGTCAATGATCGCGACATTGGTCATGTAGATTTCAGGAATATAATAAATTATATTCCCGAGTTATAACTCGGAATGTTACGTCAAAATTCCGACATATATCTCGGAATTTTAAACTTCCGATATATAAGTCGGAATTTTGATGTAAATTTACGAGTTATAACTCGAAAGTTTAAAATTCCGAGATATAAGTTGGAAGTTTGATGTAAAATTCCGAGTTATGTCGGAATTTTGACGTAAAATTCCGAGTTATGACTCGGAATTTTAGAAAAAGCGAATATTTTATTTTGACTGTCCCTTCCAGGGCTTCGTACTTTTCCAAGCATAATAGGTATAGTTGAAATGACAATAACATAAATATAGGTGATCTTCATTATTGTAAACCAACATACAAAGAATTTGCTCTAATATAACATATTTGCTTATCCCAGTGTTATTGTGGAATGGTTTATACTTTCCACTTCAGGTGGGTAGTTTTGTTACTCATCTTATTATCAACATAGTCTGAAATATGGAAATACGTTCTGAAGAAAGTTTTATGATGCATAAGAATAGGTACCTAACATCTTACTTTTTGGATACAGCTCAGATGTGAAAATCTTGTGATGGTGTTCATCTACTGTGTGCTTCAAATTGCACGATCTGATTCGGTACTTGAAGAATCCTGATATAAGGTGGTAAAAAAATTCAATTATACTCATTATAGATCCCCCTAAAAAGAGACCAAATATTCCACCCACGGATGCTAAAATGAAAAATATTGTATATGGTACATACAGACATGTAGACATTCAATAAAATATACGTTCCTTTTGAAGATAAACAAATATCAGAAATTCGCAACTGGTAAAAGCTATTCACCTAGTAAAGAATCCCAAGATGAAAGCTCATTTCTAGTGAATTGGATAACTGCAGAATTTTCAAAATATACAGAAAGAACGCTGATATTCATTGCTGGGTCTATTGAATTCCTACAATGGAAGAATTCATATCAAGATCAATTAAGTCAACGTAATTAATGGAATATTCGATTGATTTATTATTTGAATGAGGATATTCTGTTCCTTGTGGATATAATAGTTATTTATGTATCTTATTGAAGCACCATGATGAAGCTTTGCGAACGATACGATAGGTGTTATTAGGTGCGTGTAACAAGAAATTAATACTACAAGCTTTGTATACATATACAATGATACAAGCATTTGCTACACTCTATATGTTATCAAGTGCAGTGAGTACATATACATACGTTGAAATCAGTTGTTCCCCTTTGATCGTACTCGAATACAATATTTCGTCACAAGATGATCGACATTTGCACGAGAACTTATTTTTGGAAGCACCTAGAAATGGTTATATTTCCATGACTGTTAAAATTATTAGAATCAATATAATTAACGAAACTCATTGAGACAATATAGTACCGGGTGTAACAGGATCATGGTACACCCCCCTTATCTCCGTTAGTTTTGGAGGTAATTGATTGAAATTTGGGATATGCCATGCATGAATATAATAAGCGGCACTTTTTGACCTACAAATGATTTGTTTCTCACTTCCGGTTTCGCCGGAAGTGATACCAACTTTCGATTTTTGAATAGAACAATCTGTATATTATTGCATTTCTGAAATCTGCAAAATTTTCTGAATCCAATGATATCACATAAGTGACATTTCAAAATTTCTAATAATTTTATTTTTTTATTGTCTTTTAACTGTAATTTCCATTGTATTTATCGCACATTTTATTACCAGCTATGAATAAATCCCTCATTGGTAGTATACTGATAAAACTGAAAAAAATGAGTTTTACCGCAAAATCGACTACGATGAACTTTATTTGCTCATAAAAAACGCAATTTGGTATTTTTGAAGATTTTTCTAGCATTATACGAATCAATTGGAATAAATCGGAACCATCATGGCACACCTAAACGGAAAACTAAAAATTGAATTTTATAAAATTTTGACGTTTGAAATGTCACTTATGTGGTATCATTGAAACCAGAAAATTATGCAGATTTCAAAAATGTAATAATATACAGGGTGTTCTATTTAAAAATCGAGAGTTGGTATCACTTCCGGCGAAACCGGAAGTGGAAAGAAAATCATTTGTAGGTCAAAAAGTGACGCTTATTATTTTCATAGCATGTCCAAAATTTCAATGAATTTCCTCTGAAACTAACGGAGATACGAGATCGAATATATTAAATTTCTCGCTCATGATGAATATTCATAGGAGAATCCAAAAAAAATCTTATCTATATGAAAAATGTTGCTTTTATTTTCCAGTGAAAGCAGCAACCAGCAACACTGTTTTGATAAAGACATCTTCAGTTCGTGACAGAATGTGTCAATAAACGATTTATATAAACGGTGACGGTCACCTTCATTTTGGTTTCCATTCTGGAGAATAACGAATGCTCCTAGAATAAAAGTTCAACTATGATAAGGACAACAAACAAAAAAATGTACACTCACTTCCAGCTCTTTTAACACATAAAACATCTAGGATCGAACAGTATCTGGTGGCTACAATAAAGAGACAACTTTGATATATATAGTTAAGTTACATATTCGCGATAGAAAATAACACGTAGCACTATCTCATGGTAACAACTCGAACTTCTCGGAGTGGTATTGTTTTTGTTTTGTTTTCATATTTTTGACATTTGTGTCATTGTGACATAGGTGTCTTTGCCACCAAACAATAACTGAAACGAGAAACACGTTATGATTTCACACGTATTTCACCAGAACATCTCTCGAAAAACTGATGTAAGTACACCTTTCAAATCAGAAGCGAACATAAACAGAACAGAGGTTTAGTTTGTCTGTGGGTTAACCCCCAGAGAGTTCAGTGGTTATACCACTTCGAGTGGTTTACGAGTCACCGCTAGATAGCGTATCGCTTAGCACCTATCGCGAATAGTAATAATAGGTTTGTTCTAGCAAACTATTCGAAATCGTTGCTAGAACAAACCTATAGGGTTTATTATTGAACTGTGCCATATTTTTCTAATGTTTCCACATTCTGTGTGTTCAGGTACCTATACATTTTTAATTCATAAGAAAAGGTGAATTTCTTACTTGTAACATAATAATAAAATGGTACACATCCGCAATATCTCCAAATCAGTTTTTGTTCACAATGTTTCAGACAATTTTCGTGGGTGTATTCTTTTGACCACGGAATGGGTACCTGAAAAAATGATGTTGACATAGTTTATACCGGGTGATTCATAAATATTGAACATCACGTTCGAACGTTCACGGTATTGTATGATGCACTTCGGTGTTGAGTTCGTTCACGGGTTGGTTCTTGAAATTGGTTGGAATATAGCTATCTCCAGTTGAAATGAAAACTAGTGTAGTAGGGTTGTCAAGAGATGAAAAACTGTGAACACAGGTACCTACTCACCTCGCCTGTATAAAGACAATCACGAGTTTCCACATCAATATTTCGTATTTTTTCTTTGCTTGACATTATCGATGCTCGTACAGCTATAGATGTGAGGCTGTTAAGTTCGAAAGGAATCCCATAGACCAACACATCGGGATAATCCATCGAATTATGTGCCAAAACCTATGGAATATGATGATGGTATCGTCCTTGATTATACAGGGTGCGGCACCGAAAACGAAACAGATCGAATATCTTATAGACACATGTGTTGTGAAAAAAATGCAAAAACACGTCGATTTGTAAACCAAGGGGGACATCTTTCTACCATAACCTCAAATGACAGTGTATGAACAGTGTATGAACTTAAAAATTGGAAAGGCTTGCATAAATTTTACTCCAATCATTCCAAACTACAATAATTTACAATAGCTGCTCAAAGTGTTCTCCATTAACTGCCATACATGAGTATAAGTTAGTCTCGAAACGTCTGAGGTTTTGGAGCATTTCTGGAGTTATTTGACGACATTCGTACCTCTGAATAAATTTTTTTTCCGCAAGAGGGCGCCAAAATGAAAAGTTACGAAGCGAACACTCACATTGCTGAATTCCTTTTCAAATTACCTTTTCAGTGATGTGTCACACTTAGTACTTTCCCTATTTAAATTGTATGGGTGATAGTGACCAAGGGGAGGAGAGAGAGGTATGACAGTTGAGGTTATGGTAGAAAGATGTCCCCCTTGGTTTACAAATCGACGTGTTTTTGCATTTTTTTCACAACACATGTGTCTATAAGATATTTGATCTGTTTCGTTTTCGGTGCCGCACCCTGTATACTAACTAATACCCAAGGGTATCGTATTTGTTCTAAAACTTTTGACCACTGTATAGGTATATGCTCTTCAATAAATTCAACTCTTTTATACCAATAATAAATTGAAATTTATAATTACCGAAAAACCAACAGATTCGGTTGTTATATACTGGGATTGTTCCGCATCTAAATATACTTTCAAGCCATAGGCATTACCAAGTCCACCAACATAAATATGCTTTGTATCGTCTGTTGGGTTACTGAAATATTATCATTACAAACCTAAATCTTTATTGTGGAAGAATGAACTCACTCAGTGAGAAAAGACATTCCGTTATGATTGAAGGAGCAACAAAACCCTCTAGAACTCTTAGTTTTCTTGAAAATCTTTTTGCAATCGAATTCTAATGTTTGCCACTCACATTTAATCAACATATTACTGCAAGGTTGTGCCAACTGAAAAAACGGTTACGTATGAATATTTGGAACTACACTTGAATGAGAAAAAAAAAAAAAATGCTTACGGTATTCATAAGTCGCTCTGTACTGAAATCATTTGCCTGTAGAACATTTGTGATTCGAATATCGTCCTGACTATCGAAATTATCGTATGTGTTTCTGTTCAATATTGCATAGGATAAATTTAAAAAATAATTTGTTATAGTTTCATCGGGTATTCCATGATTTCTACTAAAAAAAAATGTACCTTCACCAAGAGTATAGATGAATATAATCATTGTCTTTCATATGGTCTGTTCGCTGTTTATGCATGAAATTGTTGTAGATGAGTGTAGTGAAGTGGAGTGTAATTAGTTCAACATCTGTTCGGTGCTTTTATTCTGCTTTCTGCTAATACTAGGATTTTGATTTGGAGGTTATGCTTATAATTATTTTGTATTTATTTGTTGCTTGTGAATCTTTTAAATGTATCAAAAATGCACGGTGATGATGAAATAACAGAGAATATCATTGCGAATTCGGACGATGAATTGTTGACAAGTTCATCTGACGATCAATCAATAGCATTGATGTCAATTCTTTTGATGCTTTCGTAAATGGGGACAAAATATTCCCGGGTAACAAATATAACCATTACGTACTTTGTTGAAGAAGTTTTCAAAATATATCGTTATATACATCTAACCTCCTCAAAATCGATTGTAACAACTGGTTTTTTCGTGCTACAACATTTTAACAACGAACATAGTGTAAGTGTACACGGAAAATCACCGAACGGTATCAGTGTTACACAATCTACTATTCTGTACAATAGTGTAGTTAATGGAGACACAGCGAACAGACCTTTATTCACGATACTCACAGAATCTTCACCACTTGTTCTGTGTGGTTTTTGTAAATCATATTATTATTGCATATGGTGATGGCCGGAAAAGGTACCTTCCCTATTGGATAGTTTGTAGTCTGAATTGTGGTTGTGACCCTGTATTCTTGGTATCGTACGATTTGGTTGTAAATAAAGAGCACGCATAAGATCATGCAGGTTAAGCAGACCAAGCACCAAAAACATTTCTCGCCATTTGACGGTTTGGTCAAGTATTGGAAGCCATGTAGAGATGTTTCTTTGCAGTATTGTCTTGCTCTGAAATTAATTTTTCTGCATGCTGCTTCACCTGAACAAAGTAACCATCAGTAGAATACCAATTAGAGATTTTCTTGTGCAACCGACTCAAAAAGCGACAATGTTTGTTTTTTTCGAATAGATTTGTCCCTTATTGACACAAATAAAATGATCAATCTGTATGTCAACAGGTAACACTAGTACTTAGAAGATAAAGTGTAACCAACAGAACGCTAAAGAAAAAACTGCAAACCTTACTTCAAACACAAACAAATAAGTACCGCCAGTACCGGCGCATTCAGTAAAAATAAGAACTCACCAATATTGACGGTTTTTCTTTTTTTCCCATTTATCCTCATCATATTTGTAACACCAATATTCTTGAGTGCTAATACAAACTGAGTCCGTCATACATTTGAACTTCATCAGTGAGTTTCAACTGATTATAATGACTGTGCGTGATGGGTTGATTTTTTTCACCTAGGTATACCTAATAATTACTGGTTGATGGTTAAAGTTTTCATCAAATGTAGTTTTGGAATAAAGAAGTTTGGGAATAACTCCATCTAATTAAAGAGTGATTTACTTCAAATGTTTCGTTTCAATCAATATAGTTATTCGTTAAAGAAATATACAGAAACGTTTGTTATATACTGATCATATATAACATGATAAAATTTTTTCATGTAACAAAAATTAGTTTGCTTCTTCTTCTCTTAAATTTGGATGGCCTCAGTTACCAAGAAGTGCGATGATAGTCGAAGAAATCAAACAAAGAGTCATAAACTATATGTCACATAATCAAAATTTTATTGAAACTATAGCTGTTCACACAATGTTTTTTATAAGTATTGATTTGTTGATAAGGATTCATTGCCGAATAATAGCAAGCAAGTTTTTATTTGATTTATGTGAAGATTGCGGTTTTTTTGAACTGGTAATGATTATTTGTGCATATCTATTAAATAATATAATTAGCTGGTGACAGAGTAGTTCTTTGGGTAAAGTCTCGAATATGTGTAATTTACTGTAGTCATCAGGTTCCTCCTTCATCATTAAAGTGACTCATAATCTGACAGAGATTGTATTATATTGTAGGGGGTCGTGAAGACTATATTCAGCCTCTTAGGTCTTTTGTGCATTATGTATTGTATAACGCACCCCTTTTCTATGGTTGACCTTGAGGGGTCGTGTTACAAAAGAAATCAAAATTCATGTAGATACGTGAATACAGGAGAAAGACGACCACATATTTGAACATAATATAATTATCGAGTTCGATATTGATAAAATGAACATTATTTTCAATCTGTTGATATATCGGTTTTTTGATAAAATAGCTATTCAACAGATCAAATAGGTACGTTCCCAAGTCACTTCAGAGAATCAGAGCTACACGAAAACTAAATACCTACTAGTCCCTTTTTTTAAATTCGTAGGTACTCCACTGACATTATATCACTTCTATTTAAGTCTTAAAATACTCAAGGCAAGGGCTGGACCGAACCTAATATACCCGATGGATTTACCTACGTATTCCTCAGCTGTGAAACTATACCTATATATACCTACTAGAAAGGCTGTAACGGGTTTTACGATTTCTTGTATATTTGTCCCTACTTTTGAACATTCATGATTATTTGATGGTTCTTGAAGATTTGCTTCAGTCACAAATGAATCGTTCAGTTCATTTCGAGAATTTAGAAGTGCCTCAAAGTAACTTGTGATCAATGTTTTACCAATCATGAAGAAGATATTATAAATAGGGAATAACATATTTTCCGTTATCAGGAACACCTTGGAGGGACACCATTTTGTGAGTTTATAACTATTGTTATCTATAAGTTGGCTGTTTATGGAAAACAAATGTGTTACTGATATTTCTGAAACTGGCGGTTCGTTTCTGCATGTCTGAGAACTAAAAAATCCGTTACCACTTATATAACGTTGACACAGTAGGTACAGTGGTGTGCATAAAATTCATAAAAAGTCGTATCTACAGCAATTATTTTAGATCAATCTTCTTATCGACTTTCACTAGTAGTAGTGTCAAAATTCAATCTATCTAGGTATATGTCTTGTTGTTTCTTCATGTCAATTATTGCGATTTGGAAAAATCAAATTATATATTATATTATTATAAATATTTCGAAAATATCTGAACCAAATATCAATAACCAATATATTTCTGAAATCAGGAGGTAGGATATCTTCTATTTTCTCGAAAAATATATGAGGTGTTCTATTGAAAATAACGATATTCATTTGTTCCAGCTGGTTTAACTTTCTGGAGGGTCAGAACGAACCCTACAACTTTTGCATTCGAAGTTTTTTTCTATCTCCAATTTATAAACCCTGATGTAGAATCTGTTTAAATATACGGAATGACCCTGTACATGATGGTGATTCCCCGGCACGATCGCAATTTTATTTATCGGAACGCCAGCAACATCAGTTCTGTACTTGCGGAAAAAGCTAAAAAATCGACTAGATGTTAACTCCATAAGAAGTCTTATATGTGCCTTGATGCATAGCTTATGAATTCCGATTGATAAACCTAGTTTGAAATTTCAGATTCATCAGGATTTTCATTTTTGATTAACATTTTGCATTTTGTTTTCAATAAATGAAAATATGTTTTGTTATGTTGAAATAAACTACGCAACACTAATTACGTCGCACCCCGAAATTTTGTCCCTGTTAAGATTTGAATAACTTTTTTCTTCTTCGAACAATTTGAATTCTGTTTGCACTATTCGCTAGGTCAGTCCTTCAGCTATAATCTCGTACTTCTTCGATACGTAAGGTTATTTCCATAAAATTGATACAGGATGTTTTTTGGAACTGTGCAAAATTTCGAAATTTTCAAAAGGATCCCAAATGGAGAAAAACAGTTTTTTTTTCAACTTTAACAGCAGAGGCATGAAGATTATCTCATTACCTATGGCCATTTCCAAAATTGTCTTCTTATCACTTTTCTTTACAGAGTGATCTCAAAAAATCATTTTTTTGGTTTTGCAGTCATAACTTTTTTCTTCTTCAACCGATTTTCAAAATCTCAGGATCATTTTGAAGCTGAAACGTTAGATGAACAGACATGAAGATTAGAATTGACTAAAAATAAATATAAAAGATCTAGGGTTTCTGCAAAGGTGACCCAAATCTAAATCTTCCTCGAAATCCCGATTAAAAACGAAAAATATCCAAAACGTTGTTTGATCGAAACGAAAATATCACCAACAAAAATACTGATGAAAAATTTTTTACCCCCTCCCCCCCAAAATTTTTTTTGCGGGTAAAATTTTTGCTGGTCAAACGGTTAGATATATCGGTAAACATATTTCACCTGACCCCCACATCGGGATCGGATATTAAAAAAAAAAAAAATTCTTTCGCCCCCCTTGGGGTACTTTGGGTACGAATGAAGGGGAAGGAGATTTTTGTGATTATTTTACATATAATTTTCGTGAGTTTCGTACAAAACTACTAAGAATCGCCCAAACTCGGGTACTCCAATTATCATAGTTTGATGTACAGGGCGAAAAAAAGTTATTTTTCAGAATCGAGACAAGCGGTACCCATAGCTGTGTTCAGCGGAAAAAGTTGATCAAAGAGATAAAAAAATTTGTTTCATAGGCGTATGCATAACATTTTCTTTGAAAAAAATCCAAAATATTATGGAAGAATTTGTATAGGGGGTGAGAAGGTCACCCTGAAATTTTGTTGTATTCAGATTTTTTTTTTATTTTGAATTTCATATCTTCAGAAAAGAAAGACCTACGAATAGTTTTTTCTGTCCTGGTCTTTATTTTCACGAGAACGTAATTTTCAACCTGTCTTGTCAGTCACTCATTATGATTCTTGTTACGTTGGTTACGGACCATGCATTTTTTTGGGCTGATTTTTTTTCTAGAACATGGCGTTTCATTTCGGTTTTCTCAAGCACAAATTTTGACTACTGAAAGGAAAAAAAACTGGATGTGTCCAGAATGGAAGATCCTTCCGAAAACAAGTTGATTTTCATTTAATTCTCCTTCCAGTCGGGATTTACAGAGTGTTTCAGATTTGGGTCACCTTTGAGAAACCCTCGATTCTGAATGTTCATCTTGAGGTAATTCTGATCTTTAAATCTTCTCATATGAGGTTTCAGCTTCAAAATAATCCTGAGATTTTGAAAATCGGTTGAAGAGGAAAAAAGTTATGACTGCAAAACCAAAAGATTGATTTTTTGAGATCACTCTGTAAATAAAAGTGATAAGAAGACAATTTTGGAAATGGCCAAAGGTAATGACATAATCTTCATGCCTATGCTGTTAAAGTTGGAAAAAAACTGTTTTTCTTCATTTGGGATCCTTTTGAAAATTTCGAAATTTTGCACAGTTCCAAAAAACATCCTGTAGCAATTTTATGGAAATAACCTCATGTATCGAAGAAGTACAAGATTATAGCTGAAGGACTGAGCTAGCGAACAGTGCAAACAGAATTCAAATTGTTCAAAGAAGAAAAAAGTTATTCAAATTCAAACAGGGGCAAAATTTTGGGGTGCGAAGTAATTAGTGTTGCGTAGTTTATATCATATTTTTCACTAATGAATACGTCTTGAAATCAAGACAAGATCAAGACGAAGATCTTGAAATTTTTAAGAACTTGGCGATCCCTACATTAACCTATATATCCTTCCGAATAATATTTCACTACTGACCTGCTCCGATGTTCTGAGAACATCAATATAGATTTTTTTCTATTAGTCCAATTAAAGGTCCAACTGATAGATTAAAAGACATTTATCCGAGTAATATTGCGAAACATGCCGCGTACTCGCTAGTATTGAATAATTATTTGTATCAATTGTATCAGTAGCGTATTCAATTACATTTCTCATGCCGGGTTATCATCAAAGTCAAGAGAATTTCGTCATCCAGAACAACCGCAACCGACTCGCAGTCTATTCGAATTAATAAGTACTAACGGGCATCAGGAATGAACTCCACTTCTACGGTGTGTTCCCTGTTATTCCTGCTGACCGTGGCGTGGGCTGGCAAGCGTCGAGACGCTTCGATTCTGATAGTGGGCGCCGGCGTCTCTGGACTCTCAGCCGCGCGGAAATTGCTGGAAAATGGCTTCGATGACGTCACGATATTGGAGGCCGAGCCCAGGATCGGAGGGAGAATATACAGCGTGTTTTTCGGCGACGGATTCGTCGACCTCGGGGCTAGGTGCGATTTTTGTTGACTATTTTTTTTTTTCATATGACGGTATTTCCTTAACGGTAAGATATAGAGAGACGATAAAATCAGAGAAAAAATCCGTAATTCGAAACATTACAATGAGCTATTTCGAAAACTGGAAGAAAGTTGTGGTTCCTGAGATATTTAGAGACAAACTGAAAAGTGACGTTCTTATTTTCATTATTTTCTCAGTTATTATCCAGAGGAAACGGTTGAAGTTTTGATTACTCATGTAATTAACCAAGTCAAAGAAATATGGATTATCGGAAATGGTTTATCTTCACTAGTTTTGAGATAAGCCATACAACATTCGTTTTTCGTATGAACGTCGTTTTTTTTGCATCATTGAATTAAGCTAATATTGCCCTTTGCATCAATGAATTACACATTGTTATTACTACATGACTAGAAACTGCTCGAAAAAACATGTTTCTGCTAGTTTTACCACTATTTTGGTCTCAGGAATAACGTTAATGTTAAATCTACGTATGACAGTTCTCTGACATTCAAATCATTTCGAAGTATGCATTATTCGTCAAAGCTGGTTTTTCAGGATTGTGGCAAATGGTTCGCTATAATAAACGTGAAAAAAACAGACATGCATGATTACATTGTTATCAATTCCAATTTGCTTATTTACGATTTCTGAGTTTAATATCTGATTGTTTCATTGAAAGATGAAAATCATATTCAACAAATAATGAAACTTTTCCATGTTTCGTTGCTTTCTGATGACATAACTTCGATGGCTTTGAAAAAAATCAATATAGTAGCCATGACGATTGAAATATCTCTGAAAAATCAAATATTTTCGATGATTCCAACTTCTTTGGCTGTGACATTCACCTATAGGTAAACAAAACTCCACACTACTTCTCCAAATAATAACTGAGAATAAACAAAATCGTCAAATTTCATTTATTTCAAAATATCTCAGGAACCACTTATACTTTTTTCAGTTTTCGAAACAGCATATTGAAATTGTTCAAATTATGCAGTTTTTTCTAATTTAAACGACTTTCTATCACTTATCGTCTACTAGAGAGCAATAATGTCCCTATGAAATCGACGGGACTCTGTTTATTCATTTGTGTGATTGATTCTACATGGAAAATGTATCAAAGTTTGTTTCCTAAAGTTCTGTTTCCAAGATAAAGCCAATTTCATTGTTTGCTTTTTTAGGTGGTGTCATGGGCAAACCGATAATATCGTTTACGATATGGTCAAAGACCTGGATTTGCTAGGCCACACCGAAATGCCCAGCAGGATTTATCACTCCTCAAGAACGCCTATCGAGGATCACTTTGCAGCTGAGCTTTTTGAAATTATGGATGAGGTTTATTCAGTGGATGGAGACTATCCACCTCAATATATTTCGCTAGGCGACTACTGTGAAGAACAGTAAGTCATAAATAACCTTGTAATATATAGTATTTGTTCATTATAGATATCTAGACTATTTTAATGTGGTGGTGTCATATTCACGTTTTACTCGAATTAAATGTTCAAAACCTAAAAAATATTGTCAGTCAACACACAATAATTGATGTTAGCAAGATATACAAATAGTATACCTTGATTTCCATCTGGTGATAAAATATTGAAGCTGCAGGTATAGGATAGGTAGGTATATCATCAACATCCATCATCCCTTAACGTCCATCATTTGCGTATATCCCAACAAGAAATGTTGAAGATCCCATCCAATGGTGAAATAAATTAAAATCGCGATGAGATAAGACCAATTATTTATTTTGATGAAACATAACTTAAAAAACACTTTCAAAAGATATTCACGTTTCGTGAGGTAGGTACCAAGATCTTGAACTGGCAAAAGTAATTTCTATACCAACTGGTTAACCACGTGAATCTGGCTGAATGATCTAACAATACTTTTAATAGTATACTGTGTCATTATATCAACGTTTATTCTGCGTTATACCAATAACGTTAAACAAAAAATGCGCTTTCAAAATGGCCGCCTCGTTCAATAACCCATAGAATTCGAGTTCAGCTTCAACGCAACAATCCACCAAAAGTACCGACACAACGAGACCAAACTCCAAATGGCAAAGGAGGCGATGGACTACTTTGAGTTGGACGTCATCAGCAACGAGGGATCCTACACTTGGTTCGAGAGCACCAGTCAGAATGACTATGTGGAGTGTGACGGTGATCTGGCGCAGAACTGGAAAGGCAGGGGTTATAAAACTTTCCTCGAGGTGCTCATGAAGGAAAACCCGCGGTCGGAGGGTCGACTGCCTTTCACCGATAGAATATTCCTCGAGAAGGAAGTGACGAAGATCACTTGGAACGAGTCCAGACCAGATGCTGGCATTGAGGCCCGTTGCACCGATGGATCTGTCTATACAGGTGAAGAAACTTGATTGTATATGTATTTACTGGAGAAAAACAAGCAGCAACTGCTTCATGAGTATGTGTTGAAGCAAGATTACCAACTGTTCGAAAATAGTTAGGTATAATTTTTATGTCTGAAGGAATTGGTTATACACGTCCTCAGTAAGAAATCGGTTCTCAATAATTTTTCCAGATGGTGTTAAATTAATTTATAGGTATTAATCGTTCGATAACGAAGTGTAGATCTCCATCCCCTTAACTCGTGGAGAAGAAGGTGTAAATATGGAATATGCTTGTATTATATATGGAATCGTATAGCGTTTACTGACTCACCTCCCACTCGAGCAGATCACTGCAACCCATTTTATGAAATTTCATGAGGCATTCCATATTTGAGTGCAATCATGACATTTCTCATCAGAACATTTATTTTTTTAAAAGTTTCAGGATTGAACTCCTTCAGCCTGCCTCCAACTAGTTCAGGTCAAGCCCTATAAAATATAATCTAGCATCATCATCTATTTTATTGGAAGTTGTGACCATAAATAAAAATGATGATATTTCATATAATATGTTCACCTTCTCCTCTACAAACCCTCTGCAAAGAGCTTCTGATGGTTGTTTCGAAAACTATAAATAACATAATAGAAACATCTTGTGGTAGTAAACAATTTCGAAGCTCTTGGTATAATTCGCCGTTTATGAATGAAGCTATCATTAATGAATCAATTCTTTCTGGTTTTGACAGTGGACCACCTAATTTTCACTCCTTCGCTGGGTGTTTTGAAAGAGAATATGGACTCCATGTTTGTACCTAGACTGCCGAAGAAGAAAATCGCAGCTATACAAAATATGGGGTTCGGTCCTGTAATGAAGGTGGTTCTGCATTATCCAGAAAAGTGGTGGACAAATGATAGCAACGGCTTCAATTTCATATGGAGCGAACAAGACAAAATGCGAGCTATGCAAGAATTTCCTAACGAACCCAATCTTGTAAGTATTCGAAAATATGCGTTCAGCATACACGTTTCATTACATCGAATGAATAAGTTGACTGTCCCCAGTTTCTGCCAAAAAGATTTTCAGCTGGACTTTTCTAGTACCTATCCTTTGATAACTTTGGTGATGCAAGAAACATTTCAATGTTATTGTTTTGTTGCAGAATGGGAGAACTTGGGTTACCTATATGCACTATTCTTTAGCAGTTGAAAATAATCCGAACGTTATAGTAGCTTGGTTCACTGGAAAATTGGTACCAAAAATAGAACAGTTATCGAATGAGACCCTAGCCAAAGGAATAACGTACGTTTACGAAAAATTTATGGGTCACATCTATAATGTCACTTTACCAGATCAACTTATACAGTGAGTAATATGTTTCGTATCATTTAACCAAATATCAGAATAGGTAGCGATAATAGCAAGATTAATTTTCACCGAAACAGAATACGTGAATATTTTTTGGATCCCATTCAAAAACTGTATGACCTCGAAATATTTTATGTAGGTTAGTTTGGTTTTTGTTTAGTTCGGATTGGCACAATAACCGCCATTTTCGCGGTTCCTATTCATATCAGACGCCAGCAGCCAAGAAGAGCAACAGATCGACGAATGCTCAAGAAGATTTGGCAGTACCGATCAGAACTTCTCAGGGTAGACCTCTTCTCCAATTTGCTGGAGAAGCAACCCATCCCCATTATTATTCAAACGTCCATGGGGCAGTCGAGTCCGGATTCAGGGGAGCAGATGAAATAATCAGTTATTATGGACAGAAAATTAATATTAGCTGACACATTGTTGATCATTTTGTTCTAAATGTAATCTAACATATTTTGTCTTTGAATAAATATTCCTCTCACAACTTTCGTGCTTCATTCTTGTTGAAAGTATACATGTGTTAGTATTGCGTTGTATCAAAGTAGACTCTAAGATGTTTTATTGCGTATTCATCCGAAAGATACAAGATTCCCTCGTGAATGATGGAATGCAATGATAATTATATCGAAAAAAATTGCTAAGCATGGAGCATATATTCTACGCTATTACTAGAGTCCCGACTCGGGATCCGGATCCAGTCCCGAGTGCGAAAGTCGACTAACAAATCTTCTGTCAAGAGTCTTAAAAATATAACACGTCTATTGATGCTATATATTCAACCACTTTCGTATAACTGCCCATCTCCGGATATATATTTGTGTATGATTAACAATATGATTCATGATCATCCGATATAGTTACCTAATATTTTTAACGGCTATCGACATACTCGGTAATTCAATAATAAATACTATGATAAAATCTCCAACACTTCCATATTTATCGACGGCATGTGGACGTGGATGTATCCCACTTCTGATATTAGTTTAGTAGTAGTTTATAATTCTACTTAGAATAGAAATCACACAATTTTATCATAAATTTGATACATTTGTATTAGTTTTCATCAACCTTCAAAGTTATCTACTCAGCCAGAGCACGTGTACACATTTTTCTATCTTGACATTGCCTCAAATTTTTTATTACCTAATTGATTAGACTTGAACACAATTATTAAGATGACTTCTTTGCCATCTGATGATCAATTAATATTAAAAATTTCGATTACGCAATCTGTCTGACTGGAACTTATTAATTACTACACTGGTTGAACAGGCCAGGAAATAAAGTTTTCCAAGGTGAAAACTTGTTGAAAAATAAGAATAGCAGGGTCTTTCTAGTGCCATGGCCGAAAGAAAAATTCTTTTGAGTAATCAAACCAAGGTTGATTTTTATATTCTTTATTTATAAAATATATTTCCATATCCCTATTTCATGGGAAAACAGAACTACTTCATCAGACCATATTATATTCACATAGGTAGATATAAATGAAAATGTTCAAGGGTGCTCTTAGAAAATCGCATACATTTTGATACTGATTTTTTTTGTGATGCAATACCTAACCTGACCTCATCTTAATATCGGGCTGTCGTTTTTGTTACTCTATAGTTCTTTAATTATACAACACACTTTATTTCTTCTAGTTGCACCTTGCATAACTTGTAATCAATAAACTTTTTCTTCCGAATGAGACCACAAAAAGATATCTAGCTTTTCCTACCGCTGAAAACTTCCCTATCAATAAAATGTGAGCTTTTTTCTCGAGCAACCACATCTACTTGAACATTCAATATAAAAAAATGGGGAATCAGTCAAAACGTTATTCACAAACAAAAAACCTCAACAAAACATCAGTACAAAAATATAACAATTCGATGTTGAATATCGTTGATGTTCACTAACCTAGCCATCATTTGACAAATTCGAGTCCACTTTCTTCCGAAATACACTATCAAACACCCATAAAATGACACAAGTGAAGGAGAACGCTGAAGCAGTATATAGGGCCGGAACATACGAATTCGTAGCATCGTGGATGGCACCTGTTGAAGAGATTAAAAGAGTATAAGCCAAAGTCACAAAGTAGTCACCAAAAACGATGTTGAAATTAAATTACAAAGTTAGAGAAGATCATAAAACAACTACTTGCCTGGCTAATACCACTCGTAGTATATACATTAATTCATACAGGGTCACTCACGGTCGATGGTACCTTAGACGTTTACGGAGAACGGGACGTAGGATTATTCTGAAAATTTGGTTTATTGGGTAATCAGTTCTATCGATCTAAAATACTTTCAGCGTTGCGGCGTTGCCGCTTATATAAAAAAGTAGAAACAACTTTGTTATTTCAAATGGAACACCCTGTATTTTATTTCATTTTTTGATTCTTCCTGAAGAGCTGATTTTGTCGATCTATCATACTTGGGGTATAACGCGAAATATTACAGAGATATAGGGTGTGAAAAATCGAGATTTTTCAACTTTAGGAATTTTTTTTGCCGAAACAATCCATTCTTGCTCAAAACGGCTTACATGTCCCTATCTCAACTTTCCATTTACTATCGATTGATATTTAACTGAAACAAATACGGGTGGTTCAAAATTTTGAGTTTTGCATCACCCTCTATTTGTTTCTATCAAATGTCAGTAGATAGTGAATGAAAAGTTAAGATAGGGACATGTAAGCCGTTTTGAGCAGAAATGATTAGTTTCGACACAAAAAATTCCTAAACTTGAAAAATCTCGATTTTTCACACCCTATATCTCTGTAATATTTCGCGCTATACCCCAAGTATGATAGATCGACGAAATCAGCTCTTCAGGAAGAATCTATAAATGAAATGAAATACAGGGTGTTCCATTTGAAATAACGTTGTTGCTACTTTTTTATAGAAGCGGCAACGCCGCAACGCTGAAAGTATTTCAGATCGATAGAACAAAACTGATTACCCAATAAACCAAATTTTCAGAATAATCCTATGTCCCGTTCTCCGTAAACGTCTAAGGTACCATCGACCGTGAGTGACCCTGTATAAACGAATTAATCGCGTGTTCGAAGAAACAACATTTGCTTTCAGTCGTCATTTATGAATATGCGTGGACATAATTCAATGTTCTGCGTGGCATTAGCCAGGAAAGTAGTTGTTTTCAATTTTGAAGAAGTCCTGAATACGATAATCAACGTTTGAATGCAATTTTGGCATTATATAATAAATATTTCATTTTTTATAAATTAATCTCTGATATTGATTGTCAGTTGTCACATGGGAAATGAGGTGTTTTTTCTACTTTCCATTGGTGACTCCAACTTCAACAATGAATAATGTTGCTTTAATTCAGACATATTACAGGATATTGTCTGCCTATCCTAAGGCTTTGATAAAAATATCAATTAGTGAAAAGTGACATATGGTTCTCACCTATTACAGGTCCGAGCACCAGCGAAATACCTCCGTTGAACAACATGTTGATGCCGTTAGCAGCGGGAATCTTTTCCAGGGGCACGATTTTCGGGATTATAACCGACTGATATACCGCCCTAGTGCCCTTCGTGAGGCCGATCAAACAACAGGCAAAGTAAACAACTTCAAAGGAATGGCCAAATACTGCTAATACTGCAACAACACGAAATCGGCAAATTATGCTCAGCTCGACATATCTTTTGTGCTACATGATCAGCAAAAATATGTCAGAAAATTTATAGGACGCAATGAAGGCAATCAGCTGATGACAAACATAGGGATTGAGTCATTATATATAGTTAATTGTGGTCATAGCCCTATTTTTATTTGAATTTGGCGCCTTAACGCCACCTAGTTTGACTTGACGTATAACAGACTTGAATTCGACAGACGGCGGAAATCGTGATCCGTGTCAAGTTGTCTTGTTGGGTCTGTTCTGTGTCGTAATTTCCGGCTCAGTGGAGTCTTAGGTTAGAGTTTGAGGAGATTATGACGATATGTAAGATGAAGTATGTGAAAGTACAGTTTATTCGATATTAAAGACATCACTTTGTGGAAATGTCGCATTATTGACTACCAAGACTCTCTACATAATCATCCTTTACTATATACTAATAATGATCTTGAGTTTTCATAAGAAAGTCAAGTTCTAGTAGAATCCCGACGAATCACAATTATTAGTGCGGAAAATACTATATTTCATACGAGGTTGACAAGATGATCAGCTTGTCAAACGAGACGCGACAATGACTGATAAACTCCACCTAGGCTAATAATAAAGGAAGTTGAGAATTATAATTTAGTTAGTATGTGCTGCTGCCAAAACATTCAAATACTTCCAAAATGATATCTAAATCAAACTTTTCGAGAAGTAATTTCTTTAATCTGGGTTCTAAACAAAGTATCGGTTATCTACAAACTGATACATATTGTGATATCCATCTATAGATTCTAGGCGATGGTTACCCAAGACAATATCCTTGATAACCTGAAAACGCAAGATGGCGCCGTTTCAGTGCGACATGAAAATAAAATTGTATGTTATATGGATTGTATCGTCAACACATACATATATAGTAGAAATGAAGCACAATTTAGTTGCAAACACAATGTCCAAAATATAAATGACGTTGACAATTTGACAACGACCTCTTATTGTAGTTGGTAGCTGAACTGTGTACGCCTTAAATCGCGTACCTGCTTGGTCATATTGAGAATATTTTTGTTTATGATGTCTTCAGCTAATGCATTCACTCAAACCATTCTTTCACTGTTCATAGCAAGATGACTCGCTGATAACGGTTGAAAATTTTGCATCGCTACTCCCACCTCAAGTTGCTTCCTCATTGAATTTTTTCAAACTAGATAAAAATAAGAAATGCGTTCAGCTCAATAAAAAACAACCAATATCCATATAGACTTACTCGTTCTGGCGCACGTTGCCAACACCAAAGCTCCCATGTACATCATCTTTGGAGGCGCACTCAAACGGTACGCCAAAAAAGGTACCAACAGCCTACCGATGAGATCGAACGCGAACTGAAAAGCCGTCACATTGGCGACGTCGGTCCTGGTGAAGGTCGCTAGCTCGGGCAGCAGGAACTGCATCATCAAGATGACGTTCAGCTCGGCCGAGAAGGATAGGCCCAGACCGACAACCACCAAAATGAAAGACAGGTTCTTGAACAGGTCGAGGTCGAAAAGGTCGTACAGTTTGGTGAGCAGACCGTTTTTCGGTTTGACGCAGGGTAGAGTTGTTTCTTTGTAAATTTTCAGCTTGTCTTTCGGCCCCTCCTGCAGCCAAACGAATATTCCGATTAGCGGAAAGTTCTGAACAACGGAATACTCTAGACAGGCCAAGCAACAAGCACGCCTATCAAAAGTATCTTGTTGTTTCTTGGCAGAGATTAGTCATCCGAACAAGATATGCACATCTAAAGATAATCACATGACCAGTTTTTGTTTATGTTTATCCGAATAGATGGCGATAGCATGTCGTATTTGAAGATTTTGATGAGAATTGGACAGTATTTGACTTTTGTGCTATTATTGGTTTGATGATAGTTTGAAGTGGGATGAAATATAGAGTTCTGTAGAAACATTTCATTCCGTATTTCGCGAAATGTGACTATCATTTTGCTTTGTAAAGTTCAACGAGATTTTCATCAAAATGTTATAAATATTTGTTCTGGAAATAAAATGGTTAGTGGTATCTTGCTGTAATATGTTGAGGTTATGTTTGATTTTTTCTTTTATGCAATTTTGTAAAATGCGTTTTTGTGATTAGATGGCCTACGAATCAAATGAACAAAATAGTCAGTTAATAGCATTCAAATGCTCCACATTGATATACAAGCAAAGAGACAAATTGTGATGAAGCAAATACACCCAAAATACTAAAGTAAAAAGTGAGGACTCATGGTTTTACATATCTGTTCTTAAAAAATCTCAATATGACTTATTTTAAAAAAGTATAGACTATTTTCTTACCATACACTGGCATAAACCAGAAACCAAAATCAGTGATGACATGCAAAATGTTTCATACTATCTTGCTGATCCAAATAATTGATTTCAGGGACTGGATGTGGATATTCAACCAACTGATATTTGGATGATAAACCCAGGGCTTCACTTGATCAAGATCATTACTTGAAGATTTTTATGAACTATGGGTAAAACTTCGTTGGTCGCACTCCTATGAGTTCGGAAAAAAATTTTGGTGGAACCTCCCTGATCACGAATCTGAAGTCAAAACGCGGCGGTCTCAAGTATTTTCGGAGATACGGCCCCATTATGTCTCAAAAATGCACCATTTGACATGTCAAATTTCTGCTATTAGGAATATACAAAATTCATCCTTCTTTGAACCAAAACACTATACACGCATATATTTACTTGTTTCCAACACTTCTCAGCAGAAAAAACGATTATTATTCAAAAAATTCACCCTTCTCTGAAATGTAAACAAAACAACCTTTTTACACTGATTGTCTGGTAATTTGTATTTATGATGTTGGCAACGTGATTGTTTGGCTCATGGTAATACGTTGCCAACATCTCAAATAAAAATAACCAGAAAATCAGTGATAAAAGATGTTTTGTTTACGTTTTGAAGAAGGGCGAATTTTTGTGAAAATAACAGTTTTTTATGCAAAAAAGTGTTGAAAACAAGTGAATGTGAGCATGTGTGATGTTTTGGCTCAAAGAAGGATTAATTTTGTGTGTTTTTATTAGCAGAAATTTGAGATGTCAAATGGTACATTTTTGAGACAAAATGGGGCCGTATCTCCGAAAATACTTGAGACCGCCGCGTTTTGACTTCAGATTCGTGATCAGGAGGTCAAAATACGTAAGTTCCACCAAAAATTTTTTCCGAACTCATAGGAGTGCGATAAACGAAGTTTTACCGAACTATGTATATACCTACCTACCTATAATGATAAAATTCAGTTTTTTGATTTTGCATTATGAAGGTCAATAAAATTATAAGAAATAGCATTGAAATTGAAAATAAACATAAGTATTTCAAAATATCCACTAAATGGATATTCGAATTTTTAGAATCAAAATAGAATTAAAAATAACGATGGTGAAAAAAAAATGCCCATGGCGTTCGTATGTTGGCAACAGATCACAGATCAGTCAGATCACCACAAAATAACGAGAAACTGACGTCAGTTCAGATTGACATAATGACAGATTTGACACGGAAAGCAAACAAATATCTTATTTCCAGCATGCAGAGATTGCTTGATCTGTGATCAGCAACATATCCACAGAACTTGGAAGCAGAGATTGCAGCGCCATTTGATCTCTGCTTCCAGAACCTCATCAAAAGTCTTTCCAATGTTCGGATAACTAATCTCTGTTTCTAGGTGATAGAAATTTGGTTTTTTAACTGCACCTCATCTTCGGAAGTCTTTAGCTTCTCCAATTCCGCCATCTTTTGCTGCACCTCGACCACTATGGCGCTCTTCCTCCTAACGGGTCTGAGAAGAAGGCATCCCACCAGGGACAACAGTGATATGGCGAATAATACTAGGACAGTGTACCGTCTCCCTAAGCGCACCAGCAAAATATCACACACCTTGGGCATAAAAACTGACGACAAACAAGCGCCTGTCGTTGATATGCTCACAGCCAGAGTCAGTCTTTTCTTAAAATACGAGTAAGTCGCGAGATATGTTGCCGGTAACAAAATGCCTTGTCCTAACCCTGAAAGTATAATATATAGATTATATTATAAGAGAAAGATAATAACCTCTTACCTATTAAAATTGATACAGAAAATATCAGCAGCAAGTAGGAGTCAACAAAACTGGTGATCAAAATCCCCAAGCACCAGAAGAAGGCACCAAGTATAGCCACCACTCGAAAATTATACTTCTTCAGCAATGGGCTACTAACAAAACCTGCAACGAAAAACCGTTCTTCTAACACCACGACTAACACATACAAATTTTAGTTACCTACAACACAGTACATTGAACTGTTCAGGTGAAGAAGAAATGATGTCTGTGCGGCCGATATTCCCATCGAAGAAAATTCATCTCGAAATATTATTCCGAAAAATTGAACTAGACTCATCAATGTTGACTGGAACAAGAAAAAAGTCCGTCACTAGAAAATTCTCTAGCGTCTGTTTAGGGATCGATATATTATATTGCTACTCGATATACCGATAAATTATCTGGTACTTATACCGATTTTTCCCAGGCATGTCTGAGAAGCTAAGGTCCATTTGAAGGACACTGAAAGATTTTAGTTATTTATTTTTTTGACAGTCCTTTATTTTAATTAAAATCACATTGAAGCTGTGCTCGCAAAATTGGTTTTGATTTCAGCGATTTATAGGTTGCACTAAAATGGACTTCAGCAATCGATTGATGTCGAAATATAATCATAGAATATTCCATTTTGAATGTAAAAGTTTACGTTTCCGAAGAAAAATGGTGATTCTGATTAAAAATTATTATTTCACTCTATATAGATATATTTCATTCTATATAGATATATTTCACTTCTTATTTTTTTTACTGAAAATTTATATTATATCCTAACTCGTACAAGTTTACTCCGTAAACTTCTGAGGGTTCCTAAGGCAACTAGGATAGTGGTAAAAAAAAAATCGGAAAATGAGCCTACACTAGCGCATCTACTTAATATCGCTAAAAAAAAGCATGAAATTGTTATGATTCAAAACCTATGACAACTGCATGATTGTCACAGACACGTTCACGAATCAGTCTGAAGTTTTAGGGATTTCATTATAGGCATTAAAGTGTTATGAACTATAAAACCTTAAGATGATATTTCATAGTGCTTAGGATTACATAATAATTAGAATGGGCATATCCCACAAAAAATCTACATCACTATTACAGAATAATTTTTCCTGTGCCTTTGATTAACAAAAAATTCATTATACTCTTAGTAAAAACGCGGGAATATTCTTGATTGAACTCTACATGCTTTATTTTTCGATTTTCTGTATGAATTTCCATTAGGAATACTAATTAGTTGTGAGTTAACTGATGTGCATGTTGATTCGAAAAATGACATAAAAAAGAGTTATGCCAATTGATATTTGGATAGAAATAAATCGGAAATAAATTATTATAAGAATCATATTTGATTGATGCAATATCAATAAAAACCAAGACTTACATTTATCAATATTATGGCAAATACTATAACCCAACCATACCCTCCATCTGGGTATATTCCTTCCACTTCTTCATTCTTCTCTTTCTCTTCATTCTCCATAATGGCTTAGTCCTATGGGATAAGTAGTTGAACCTAATCAACTGCTCATCTGAACACAAAATGAATTTAGGGATCCAGATTTCAGGCAATTATTTACCTCTCTTATCAATACTAATGCAATGAGCTTTGTGTAATCTTCATTCAAACATAATACTTACATGAAAGATAACATAATGAGGTATCATTTGGGAATCATTCTTGAGAAATATTTATTTTTTAGCTTTTCACGTGAGTAAATAAAGATTTCCATGTCATAATAGAGAACATGCTTTGGTGATTGTTATGACCCATATTTATTTATTCAATATTTGCATTTAAATAGATTATTTCAATTGCATCTAAGTATATGCTATATCTGGTGAATATGCACATTTTTATTAGTAATTTATTGTTTTGACCTCAGAAACAGTAATTCTACAATGAAATAGAAAAAAATCAATTATTTTCTGATTATCTCCCGAGTTTATCAGGTACTTATGTACATATTTTATCAACAGTAAAAACTCAAGAGATTTTTTGTATGGGATAAATGTTTTTTTTTATCTTTTGACTGCAGAAAAGAAAACCCGAGGGAAAACCTATAATGTTTGAGGAGGAACATTGTGCAAGCAATAGAAGGATATTGGGAAAGGAATTAGGCATTGGAATTTTATTTTTGAGGTTAGGTTTGGGTGCAGCCCCGGATCTAAGGGGGGGGCAAGCCGGGGCCCATGGCCCGGGCGGCAAGTTCAGAGGGTGGCTAAATTCACACTTTACAGACGAATAGACAACTCATAGTTTACTTAATTCTGACCACAGAATTAATAATATTACAAGCACAGAAATTTCACTCTATAGTTTTACTGTGGCCATCTTTTCGCTGCTATAAAGAATTTTAAATGTTTTCTCAATTTAACTATTTGGGCGAATATTCTCCGCGAAATTAATCCAGTGAATATAGAAATTCAGAATGAAGATATATTATCCTTGCCCGTTCCGTCGCACTAATGGATGGTCTGCTCAAAACTTTGCACTAAATTAGACATTTTCCAATGGAATATTGGATAAAAGAATCTGAAAAAGTGGTGTTGATCCTATTTTGCCAAATAAACAAATTCCGAAACGAAAAAATATTTCGATGAGATGTGTGAAGACGAATTACAAAAACTCTATAACCTGTTCAACTATTTTCTAAAATAATAATGATGATGATGATTTGATCGAATTCAGGGGCGGCGAGTGCTTGGGGGCATCGGGGCCTATGCACCCATGAATGCAATGGGTGTGGGTGCAATGCACCAAAACAGAAATGTATAAGAAAATCAAAATAGAAAAGGTCATTCTGCATTCTGTATTCACTGTGAATTGTTCCATAGTCTTCGAGTATGTATAATTTGATATGCTGCGTTATATTAGCCAGGAAAGTAGTTGTTTTCTACTCGATCTCTACCTATTATTCTCGCTGTGTTTAAAATTACGAATTGGATGATATCTTGATGTATTTTTTTCTTTATTTATAAGTACTCTGATGCTGGATTTTAATTTTACAAAAACGACTCAACAATGTGACAATGTTACATTGTTATAGAGAACAAATGAATGTGTTAGACATGAATACAGTGCCTTATGAATTCATTGGCATTGAAAGTTTTAAGAAGAATAGGTTAATTTTTTTCTTACGTTTGTCTACAATCTACATATTATATCAATATCGACTATATAGACTTAAAACCCGATTAGTCACAAAATATCATATTTTGGTCGAGGTGTTTCACAAATAACGCATAATAAATATGACTCCTATAATGATAATGAAATTTAAATGCATTTGATTTTGAAGCACGAAAAATGTTCACCTGCAGCGCATTTTTTGGTTCCCCTAATCTGTCAAATTTAGCACCCATTGGACAAAACAAAACACGCCGCCCCTGATCGAGTTTAAATCATTAAATCCTGAATCCTGATGCTAATGTCCAAATGTCAATCAATTAGTAGATTTCTGATAGCTGAAATTATAAAGATGAAAAAGGTACAAATTAATAAGTGGGTGGGGGCGGCATTTTTCAGTTTTTGCCCCGCCTAAAAAATTTTAAGATCCCGGGCTGTTTGAGTGTTATGGGCATCAGGAAAAACCGAGAGAAACACCCACAACTAGCACTAGTTTATCCATAATAAATCGCTATCAGAACATTGAATGCATGCAAGGTGGATATAGTTCATGTAAAATATTAGTAATGTCCAGTTGGTCCAAGAATATCCTATTGCTGAAGACAAGGCTATTTACAAGTAGGTATTGATTTGTTCGAGGATTTCTTTATGAACTAGTACAAACAAATGTCAAAATATCTGTAATGGTATATTTACCTCGATTTTTTTTTTTCAGTTTGTACTTTGTAGTGAAATTTTAGGTAATTTTGCACTTATCATGCGATCTATATTTTGATGGAAATTTTTGTTGGAACTTATGTATTTTCACCTGAAAAACACGAATTTCATAATATTATCGTGAACATATCTCTAGTTTTCGAGATAATTGATGCCAAAGTTCCAAATTTCACCTTCTTTAACTGATAATAACCATCTTTCTTTTTGACATGTATTGAAGAGAGATATACCATATTTGACCATACCTACTCATATATTCTGCTCTTCTTCAGACTTTTTGTTTATCGAATGATTTTTATTACTTTTCTTCAATAAACAATTAAGGCAATGATTATGAATCGAAATATTTAGTAATTTGCGACATTTCAACCTTTTAATCGAAACAATATCAAGAATTAAATTATAGTTGTTTACCTTCCTGTGGTCATATCTGGTCATATCATATCTTCATAAAAAAAGGCATCAACAAACACACACACAACACACATGGAACGATTCCCTATCCCCGCCAGTTCCTAAATCCTAAACCATTTTATAACACTTCGAAGGATATTTCAATTTATAGGTGGAGGTAAAGCAACAATGAAAATAAATTTTAGTCAAATAGTCACTGAATTCCAATCATAGAAAACACTCTTCCAATGAATATGATGGTAAATTGGTAAAGGACAGTCATAGAAAACACTCCAAGTCAGTCCAAGTGTTTTCTATGAGGACAGTAAAGTAATTAAGTAAAGGTAAACTGTAAACCAACTGTAAACTGAATCCAGATTCCAGTGACAAAAGTCACAAATCACATTTCACGTGATTTGTGACTTTTGTGACGTAAAAGAGCAATGCCAACCAATGCTCAAAAAGCAAAATTTCAGGTTTTGTCTAAGTCTAACTAACCTATAAAATCCTTCTGACTGGAGCACAGACCACCTACGACTGGAGAAGTGAAAAGTATTTTATTTTAGTTTTGATATTTTCGATTCTTTGATAAAATGGCAGTTGCCTCTATCCTTTCTAGTAGATTCAGTTACTCTTGCAGCATTTTGCAAAATCAGGTGGGATGGTTTATTATCTTTTGATTTCAATTTTGTGTATTGAACAATATTTCAGGTGAAAAAACTGATTCAGTATTCCAGCTACAGATCTTCACAATTTCTGGAAGATGTTGAAGTAAAGAGAAATTATGAAATTTCCAATAATCCTGAAGAATGGAATATTGTAGAGAGACTTCTTCCTCCAACAACGGTACCCGAACCCAGCAAAAAGAAATCATATCCCTCTGGTTGGAAACCTGCTTCAAATAACCTCAAGAATATGCCATTTTTTGTTGAGAGGACAAAAAACCACATGCTTCCTGTTTATTTAACTATAGCCCAAAGGGGCTTGAGGAAACATACATTGGTGAAGAAAATTCAAGGAGATATATTCCTGCTAGAAAAACAACTGCTGAAATTTTTGCAAAAAGAATCCTTCAAACCCATACGAAGTCAGGTGAATGAATTTGCTGGCTACATTAGGATGAATGGTGATTTTGTAAATGCTACAAAGTATTGGTTAGAACAAAGACAGTTATGAGTTACCAATTTAGGATATTTTTCACCCATATTGAAGTGAGGCAAATGGTGTAAAATCACAAATTATCTTATCTACTTGCTGAAGAAATCCTATATCAACTGTTGTATCATTATGCCTAAAAAAATGTCAAACATTTGAGAAGTCCAATTCCAATAGCAGCCCACATTTGTTCAGAAGAAAATAAGTATATCAAGTTCAATCCATTGTAGAAGAAATGTAGACAGCAAACTGTGTTAACAATTCTCAATAAAAAGATTATCCAAGATCATTATTTTCATTTGTCTCAAGAACCAGCTCTAAGAATGTTCTTGTATCTGATCTTCTTCAATTTTTCCCTTGAGGTTATAGGTATGTTTATTGTGTCATCCTATGAACTCCATCGTCCCCATTTCAACTTATCTTTTTGATGGTTAAATTGCAGTGAACTGAGTGAAGAGGGGTTAATCAAAGTAAACTGAGTGGCATCCAGTTGAAATAATATTCACCAAAAATAAAGTGTGTGATCAATGTAAATGTGTCTGAACTTTGATTGTAAACAAGTTCTTGAATAGGTACTATATAATATCAGATTTTTGCTTATACCAGAGTGAATGCTCAAAAACATAGTTTTCCTTCTCTATTTCTTCCACTGATTATGTGGCATGCATATTTCATCAAATAGTGAAAAAACAATACACTACATATCTTTACCATGGCTGACGTTAATCTAAACCAAGCTTCTGGGGTAGGTAAGTCAAGGTCATGAGATGAACACCACATTAGAACAAGGGTATGAACATATGACCCAGACCATTGATACACTTTCAAAAATAATGAGCTGTCAATTTTTATATAGGAACATGCCAAAACCAATTGAGAAGAAGACAATTAAGTGTATGATTTAGCATGTGATTAGTCATCACAGCTCATTACATAGTACTCGATCAAGAAGACTTCCGCGTTTTTGATGTCTTGAAAGGTAATTAACTTAGACCAAGGTAATTAATTTGATTTTCTGTTGAACCCACGAATCTCTCAAGAAAACGGGTTTGAAGAAGTGGACTATATTTTCAAATTATTAAATGAATGGTTGTGTATTGTCCTGATGTTTTCGTGAAATTAAAGTCATTGCAGTTTTGGATGTGTATATATTTCTGATATTCAACAGACATGTAGTATAGTAAAATCACTAATAGCATCGTGAGTACCTATCCACTTCAAAAGCGGATATATAGGGGCGACCAGTTCTCGATATTCCACGCGAACGTCGATATGCACGTCATCAAACGTCGCTGAACAGTTTCTCGAACAACCCGTTATCGATAATCACAGAGATCACAGCGAACAACGTGACGGACATCCTCCCCAAGACGGTCCAATCCGCTGCATCCAGCTCAATCATCTCCGAAGATCACGGATCAGAATTGGCCGGGGCGTTCGATGCATCGCTCTTGGAGCTCTCCATGCTGTCGGCCAACACCTCGAGGATGTCCAGGATGAGCTCTTTGGATAGCATCTTCAACCTACGTACACGATATTGTCATTATCAAGTATACATCAGGTCATCAGACAGCAAAATTATTGGTTGGATGCTCAGACCAAAAAAATAGATGCGACTGGCCTTTCTCATCTTTACATTATTTTGAAGCAAGATCTGACTATCTCTCTTTGTACCGGGGAGAAAGGAGAGCGGACAGTAATGTTAACCCATATCAATGGGGAATTCTCCTTCTCCATAATGAAGCAATTCTTATTAAATATCTACAAAACTTCGCATTTCAAACTCACCATTACAACCTTTTTCCTAAAAAAAAACATTTCAGGTGCTTAAAGAATACTTGATATGGGGATTTAAAATTTGACCATTTCACCATTAGGCAACATCGACTGCAGATTTCATAAATAATAAAGGACAACAAATCCATTACGTTAACTGAAGGTGGATATAGGATGGTGAAACAGCTTCCTATTAACAAGCACTAGAATAAACTGTAGACCTTTGCCTACTTGATTTCATACCGTAGTAATATTTCCTGAAGTTATCAGAGATGGCGACATACCTTGTGTCGGTAAAACAGAAACTCTGCATCTGTCATACTTTTATCAGTTTCATCTGTTCTAGATGAAAAATGATTGAGAAGAGTCAAATTATCAATATTCATTCCAGATTTATCGAAAATATATTGTTTTAATGTCGTTTCAAGTCACGTCTGTCAGATGTGAACCACAGAAATACGTAAGAAACAGAAATCTTCTTCGATAATCGATCTCACCGCCATCTTCATTCAAGTCGTGGAAATATTAGTACCTTCTCAAACGGTCTACAAGTTTTTCGCAGAAACAATTGAAGAGCTGTTTCACCATCCTATATCCACCTTGCGTTAACTCAAAACTTATACTACCAATAAGTTCTGTGGGTTAGGTGCCATTCTGCTTATTTCTGTTCTATGTTCCATGCTCCTCAAAAGATATGCTAGTCAGTTTTGGAGGTTATGTTTATATTTGACTTGTGGATGGATTGGTGTTTTTTTTTTTTGGACTGATATATATCGGAGGGCATGCGTTAGTTCATCGTCAGTTGCTAGCTTGCCAGTTTACAGGAAAAGGTAATTATACAGGTGTACAGTAGATTTGTAAATATTAGCATGTATATATTAGGTTAGTTTTGAGTAAATTGTGAATGTAGTAGACATATAAATTAATAAAGTTAGTGCATGTCATGAAAATAATACCAGGCAAAATACCTGCTAGAACCAACTTCATCATTAACAAAACTCCCATGGCGGATGCTCTTCAATCATCTACCGGGAAATATCTTTAATCATCTACCGGTTGTAATAGAGTGTGATAGACACGAAAGTATTTCGAAAATATGTGATTTAGCAACTTGGTAGAATATTTTGAAGACAGATTTTGATATACCTGAACCTGCGAGGTAGAATTGAAATTATTGAGGTATCCTAAACCAAAGCTTTGATACTTGGGTTGTTCCATTTCACTTCAATTTCCAGTTCAATATATTTTTTTCTTCGACAATAAGTACATTTCGGATTGAATTTGAATGCTAGTAGGAAGATAAATAATTTCAGGACATTTCTTTAATTTATACATATTATTTAAATACAAAGGCTACTTGTTATTGTAATGAAAATGGTATCCATGTAACTTTCCTCAATGAAAAGTCGGGAATAAAACAAGATATATAACAAACCGAATTTTGCGGTGGAGGTTAGAAACCGATCTTTTTCCGCCACGCCAAACACGAAATCGAGGAGTCTACCGCATCTGAAAGTAATCCGAGAATCCTCCAACGCCACTAAAAAATATAAATTCGAAGTATCACCGACCTGGGCAGTCTCGCGACTTTCACGAAGTGATGGACGATCAGGTCCAGCGCGTACTTCTTCATGTCGGTCGCCTGCATCTTGTCGGCCGCCTCGAGGATCTGGACGACGTTCTCGAACGTGACGTTCATCTCAAGGTTCTGCTTGCAGAACGCCTGCAGCCGGTTGTTCGTGAAGCCGTAGAAGAAGGGCGCCGAGAAAAGGTAGAGCGAGTCTTCCGGCGGCATGCTGACGTCGCCGTAGTAGATGTAGCGCAGCAGCGAGTCGAAGGACTCTCGGGAGGGGATCATCTCGCCGATTTGGATCTGGAATCGAACGGTGGTCACCCCATTGTCGTTATGAATCTTCGATTATATAACAGACTAGAAGAATAACGCACAATCCTTGCCACAGTTGTTGTTTGAAGCAAACGTCTGAATCATTTACTAGGGTCACCTCATTCTAAAATAAGAATAGCAACAACAAAATCCCCAGTACCATTGTGTTGCTATCTTGGAAGGGTCTGAATTCGAATAAATTGACTTACTAACAAAATTATTATATCCATTCTTCCTAATAGTTAATGAAATCAATCAAAAATCAAAGGTTCACATTGTTAATTTTCTGGTAATATGAAATTTACAAGTTTCAAACTTGAAAAATATGACATCAAGCATACCTTTTCAGTTCCACTAAATAAAGGCTCAGCTTCTACTCTGAGCATTTTCTCACTACTTGAGCCAACCCTTATATCACTTGTAGTAAAATGATGCGAGCATACTCTAGCGTATCTATAAATATTCTCTTTCCCGATGATACTTCTCTATACTTAAACTACTCTAAACTTTTCATCTCGGGGAAACCACAAATTGTTTTGCATATAAGGATGGATAAATAATGACACCGAGGCCCGGTTTATCAATGGAGTGTTATCCCGAAGGGTTAAGGTTAGGTTAATTTTATCCTAGAACTAATTTCCCGTTTGATTTTGAAAGTGTTTATCTTATCTTCACCTCAAAGTGAATACAAATTTTATCCCAGAGTTAGCCGTTAACCTTGGGGTATATTAACCTAACTCTGTATTGATAAATCGGCCCTGAGTAACTAACCAGTGAAATGTTGTGTTCTGGTCACCACTTCTAAATTGTATTTTACACCGGTACACCATCCGTTATATTCAAATTGAGCAGAATAAACGAAGTTGTTAAGTAGAATCTTATTAAAATTTTCACACAAAACTTGAAATATGCCATTTAATGAACAATCAAAGAAATTTTGATTTGAAAACGAGACTTTTCGCACTGTCACTGTCCGGTTGATAATCGGTTGAACGAAGCGGCGTTCGCGCATTCACCAAAAATACCGCAATCTCCGGAAAGACGTGCTTTCTATAAACCACTTTATAAAAATGAGGCACTGTCTTACATGACGAAGATTGAATAAATAGCTTTTGTGCACTTATCTGATGCATAAAAGTACCTACTGAAGGATATATATTTGGGAACCTTAGAAAATGTGGTCATGGGATGATAATCACATTTCAAATGTTACGATGTGGCAACCTCTGTGGGGGAAAATTATATGAATTTGATGTTGGCTTCAAACAATTCTAGTGGGTTTGTTGTTCGGAGATCTATACGCTCACGTTCACTTTGCTATCGGCCGGCATAAACGACCTGAACATGGCCTCGAAGTAGCTGCACCTCGCCGCCAAGATGGTTTTGTGCGCCGGTATGGGGGTGCCGTCCAAGTTCAGTTCGATGTCGCAAAACTCGTTTCCGGTGATGCGCAAGAACATGGCCATGTCCTGCTCGAGCGAGCTGCCGGCAGTATCGAACGGGATTTCACTGTTGGGCTGAAATGATCAGATTATCAAATTGAGGATGACAAATACTGGCCCCATAACACTTTTAAATGAATGACTGACAATTGTCGATCTAAATTAACACTTAGTAGATGGTATAATATTGTCTGTTCACTGGAAACAATAGGTCTGTTCGCTGTGTCTCCATTAACTACACTATTGTACAGAATTGTAGATTGTGTAATACTGATACCGTTCGGTGATTTCCCGTGTACACTTACACTATGTTCGTTTTTAAAATGTTGTAGCACGAAAAAACCAGTTGTTACAATCGATTTGGAGGAGGTGTGATAAGTGTAGTGCAAATGGATATTGGATAATATGAGGTTAGATGTACATAATGATATATTTTGAGAACTTCTTCGACAAAGTACGTAATGGTTATATTTGTTACCCGGGAATCTTTTGTCCCCATTTACGAAAGAATTGACATCAATGCCATTGATTGTCAACAATTCATCGTCCGAATTCGCGATGATATTCTCTATTATTTCATCATCACTGTGCATTTTTGATACATTCAAAAGAGATTCACAAGCAACGAATGAATACAAAATAATTAGAAGCATAACCTCCAAATCAAAATCCTAGGATTAGCATAAAGCAGAATAAAACCACCGAACGGATGTTGAACTAATTACACTCCACTTCACTACACTCATCTACAACGTCCAGTGGGTGTAAGAAAATGTAGTGTATGTATGTATGTAAATGTAGTGTGTAAATTTCACGCATAAACAGCGAACACTTCAAATGACATAACTTTGTTATAATTTCGACATTGGCAATTTTTCTTTGAAGTTGATTATGCTAGTCAAATATTCCATGTTTTGATGAATACTTCGATTCATCCAAGAAATTAGTGACTTCAATCTGGTAACAGTGCAAGCAGGAGCTTTCTACTTTTTACAGTCCGTAGCCTCAACCGAATTAAGTTCAGAAACTTATAACCAACAAATGTCACTAA
The DNA here is from genome assembly GCA_029955515.1 of Chrysomela aeneicollis. Taxonomy (NCBI): domain Eukaryota; kingdom Metazoa; phylum Arthropoda; class Insecta; order Coleoptera; family Chrysomelidae; genus Chrysomela; species Chrysomela aeneicollis. The sequence goes on from JARUHQ010000007.1 coordinate 4,665,546, forward strand.
ATCTAATTGGTACGTCATAGTTTTCCGCCATAAAAATTTTATAACGCTGTAATTTTAAAATTAAAATTATTTGGATGATTCCAACAGTAATTCCAGACAGTTCAGTTCGAAAGAAACTTCCCTATCATAGTTCCAGCCTACTAGGTTTCCATTCAAGAACGACAATGGACTGACCTTGTACTGCGGCATCTGCTTCCTCCTGATTATCTCCACCATCAGACTTCTGTCGAGGGACTCGAACTCGGCGCTCATCACGATCTGGTTGTAATTTCCCTCTTTGACGATGAACCGCAGGCAGTGCTCCTTGATGAAGTCGAGCTGCAGGTGGTTGGCGTTGTGCAAAGCGACGAGCACGTTCTTCAAGCAGATGGTCGCGTTGAGGTACTGGACGCAGAGGTGTTCTAGCCGCGCCATGTTGAACTGCACTGCCAGCCGGTAGACGTCCATCATGCGAAGAACGATCCTTCAAAACGATCGGTTCGAATGGAAGGAATCGATTATATCCTTTCGTTTTACAGATATTTGGAAATATCAACTTTCACAATTTTCGCTTTCATTTATTTTTGGAGTTGGTTTGGTGAGTTTGAAAAATGTTTTTAATCGTCAACTCAGTTGCAAAGCAACCCTCGAAGTCTCATTGAGACTTGTATGAGTAAGGAAGACGGAGCTTTTTAAGTGTCATCCTAAGCACTACTCGGCTGGTTATCGTTGAGAGTCCCAAGGATAGCCTCAACTTTTTAATATTCAAAAAACTGCGTTGACAAATTTCGTTTCAGGAAGATTTCCTCCAGTAAATCATCGAATTTCTCATATTATATGCCAATATCTCCAAGATACCAGTTAATTCTTGGCCATCCTGTCCTAACCATCAAAAACGAGAGTACTATTTGACAGTCGATACGAGTATTTGACATTTTTTCCTCAGAGAATAACAGTTGTAACTTGTACTTAACTGTAGAGATATGAGAGACATCTTTATTTACTTCAATCAATTCACTCAACGTAGTTGAATTCTCACTTCTCAAGATGACTTTTTCATGTATCTGAAGATGAAACATGGCTTTAATGTTTTTATTGGTGAGTTTTGATTCAGATTGTGATTTGATTTAAATTGACCAATAACAACATTGCATTTTTCACCGCTGGTATCGGAAAAGCAAAACTGATGGGTTATGGTCGTATTGTGGGATATGCTCATTGTCAAAACTGAAATTATGGTCTCTTGAGCAAACTATTTGATGAGTACCTGTTGGATAGAGGATCTTCGTCTTCTTGTTGTATTTTCTTAGTAGGGTCAATGCAATCCATATAAATGTAGTGGAGAACCATTTCAAAAGCTTCTGGTTCAGCATCAGGAAGTTTCACTTCCAAGAGAGGTATATCCGTGAATGGAACATTTGGTGTACCTGCAAACATAGTTAAAAATATTTTTCTATGATGATCTGACAGAATTATTTTGCTCATTATTGTTATGTTATTGTGCAAGATGATTTACCGAACAATCTTTCCAAATGTTTGTCCCTATTTTCCTTGGCTTGTCGTATTTTACTTCTCAGATAAGCAGATCTCGCAGCCACCAAAGCCAAATGGGCCTTGATCTTTTCTTCTTCTGGGCCTACCATAAACTGGACGTCGCAGAACTGTCTAGTCTCGAGTAATTTTCCGAAGTCATCGTGCAGCGTGCATTTCGGATAACAAGAGAACTGGAACCTGAAACCATTGAATTGAAAAATGTGTACCCTTAGCAAATGTCAATATATGCAATATATACAAGCGTTTTCGAAAAAACTGGTTGGTTGGTTTCAACATCATCCGTATTTCATGCTTCGTGTTCAAGTGACAGTGACAGATAATTCATAATTATGGTTATGGATTGAAATATGAATATTGTTCGATTGCTCAATCATGTTATTGATTGAACAAATTACATGAAATAATCAGCAGACGTGAAGTCGTGGAAGTATAACCAGCGTTCGAAATTCGACATAATAGGCAAGTCTACAAATATTTCTAGTGCCTTATCAATTGGACTCGTTCCACCATATCTATATCCACCTAGGGTGAAATTGTTTCATATGACACGAAATGACTAAATTTGAGGCTGGATTTATGAAAAATTTCAAGAATTCAACATTTATCACTTAAGAATGACATGATATTTTTAAGACTGATTTAAGTTATATACCACGTTATCGATAAGATTGAAAAATAAAAGAACTGGGTTGAACTAGAATAGTGTTTTCCTATGCCTATTTATAGGTCTTATTTTGAATTAACAGCAAAGCTTCTGTTTCAAGCACAGAATTATTCGATATCATTAATTCATTGATCAGAAAGTCAGGAAATAGAAAAAAACATCGTCAGTCAGTTTCAGTGATGTGACTGTGAAAAATGTGTAATGTCAAGAGATTGTTCAATGTGTTCAAAAACGAGAAACTAAAAATGCGAGGCAAGTGAATAAAGTATTGGCATATTGATTGTACGATATTTATAGCTATTTATGTACCAAGTGCGTGGTGCATACAAGATTTTATTTTTCACGATAAAATTATCTTAAACGACGTTGTTTACTTCATAAATTTTTTCTCATAGTATTTACTGCGTTCTGGTCGGCAACTGAGCACAAGTGAGCTTCTATGCAATTGCCATGGAAACATTGAAGAGGTTGCTAAGGGTTGTTTATTTAATAAAACGACGCTGCATTTTTCAAACTTGGTACTAATTTTTCAGGAACATTTGAAAATTGTAATTTCTATTTGAGAGAAAATAATTAGTCCCTTTTTTATGTACAGTTATAAATAAAACTTTTCTGAGTAATTAATTTATTGAACTACAGAAAAAAACATTTAGCGGGCGTTATGATTCATAATGCCCTCCATAACGCCCCGGGCGTTATGGGTCTGTTAATAGCAACCGTTGCCAAGGTATTATAAAGCAGTAACGATCAAGTGAAAAATCAAGGTGGATATAGGATGGTGAAACAGCTTCCTATTAACAAGCACTAGAATAAACTGTATACCTTTGCCTACTTGATTTCATACCGTATTAATATTTCCTGAAGTTATCAGAGATGGCGACATACCTTGTGTCGGTAAAACAGAAACTGTGCATCTGTCATACTTTTATCAGTTTCATCTGTTCTAAATGAAAAATGATTGAGAAGAGTCAAAATATCGATATTCATTCAAGATTTATCGAAAATTTATTGTTTTAATTTCGTTTCAAGTCACGTCTGTCAGATGTGAACCACAGAAATACGTAAGCAACAGAAATCTTCTTCGATAATCGATCTTACCGCCATCTTCTTTTAAGTCGTGGAAATATTAGTACCTTCTCAAACGGTCTACAAGTTTTTCGCAGAAACAATTGAAGAGCTGTTTCACCATCCTATATCCACCTTGTGAAAAATAAATACAATTTAAATAACTCACGTTGAGTTGTATTGCTCCACGCATATTTCATACCCACTGAAGAAAGCACACAAAACTTAGTCCTTCTCTAAACTAACACACCACACACACTTACATTCACTTATTTACAACAATTTTCAGCAGTACACTTTTGAAAAGATTCAAAAAATTTTACCAAACCCATCGAGAACCGAGCATGACGGGAGCTGTGCTTTTTGACAGTGTCAAGTTGACAGCTCAAAGTTTCGTGCTCGTGTTTTCGAAGAACGATACATGTTTTCAAAAATATTGAATTTTTTCGCTAAAAAGTGTTGAAAATAAATAACAAATGGTGTATTTGCGAAATTAGCGTTTAGACTTAGGATTCTTGTTCTGGAGGCTAAATTACGTGAGTACCACCAAAAATTTTCCTTGAAATGCCTTATTATTGTTCCCAAAAACTGGAATTGGACCTATTTGAGTAAAAATATGTACAAAAGTAGAAATATGTCAGATTATGATAGATATATGATATGTGCTGAAGTTAGAAAAAAAAGAACACAACTTCAACCTAAAATTGGATTGCTGACGGAGAATAAACTGAAACAAATGATCATCGAACGACTTCTATAAAGTAGCGACATTATCTTGGAAGACGTTTGGGACTTGAGTGAACAGACAATAGAGTATTTTAGAATGCTGTCAAATTAGACCTGCTGGACCAGAACAAACAACCACACATAGTTTCGCTGTCATTCGAGTTTTTTTTCTGTTGGAAGTATTTAAAATCAGTTCTCGAAACATGTTTGGTCCCGAAAGAGTCTAAATACTGATGATGTCCAAGGAGGCAACTTTTGGAAACAATTCCACGTCTGTTTCCGCTTCATCATTTTTCATAACATAGGGATCAACAGAATTCATGACTCTTATTTTATCGATCCCTATATCACTCTGCAGCATCACTACCAGAATTTTCTGAACTCAATAAATATTTACTTTCACCTTAACTAGCCATGAACGAAATAATATTGAAAATATCTGGTAAATCAGCAACTAACTTTTCTGTTTACTGACATTTACTTTGTATTGACATAATTTGGCGCCATGTTTGGTCCTTAGGTCACAATACATCATATATATAATAACAACTATATGGATAACACCTATTCTTCTCTTCACGCGAAAGTGAAGCCAGTTTTGGAAAAACAAAAGACTGTCTGGCTTGCTAATGATGAATTGTGCGCATGCGCGGGTTTTGACGAGTTGAAATCCACTGACGTTTTCAGAATTTCATAGGTTAGGTATGTTTGTTAACTCAAATTATGTGAAAGAGCGTTAATATAGTTATTAATGTACTTACTGATTGTTCACAGAAGTGATTAGTTAGTGATAACAGTGAATGATCATAATTTAACCCACGAATCTTGTTCCGATGACTTTATCGTCACAGGTTTCTATGCAAATCGCAAGTATCGCTTTGTAGAACACACCCATTTCTGCATCTATCATCAACTATTATGAAAAATATGTCATGATGAAATAAAAACATCGAATTGAAGGTTACGTGACACATTTGATTGATTTTTAATAATTATCATACGTTTGTCGCTCACTAGAAAGCTACTCTCCTCCATGATGAAAACGAATGTCGATTCTTAATTCAAACTTGCGCATGCGCATATGCGCGATTTGTCCCGCAGACTGTCATTTGTTTTATTTTTCAGCTTCAGCTCTGGCATCCGTGTTACCTATATAGTTATTATTAGATATATGGGTCACATATGCTTACGCTAGATACGGTATCCAGGTTTATTCGTTTGGTAGGTCCAGGGGGATTTAACGTACTGCCATTGATTGATCGTTTTAAAATTTTGACCATACATATGTATGTGTTGTACCACGTGATATCATTGTACTTTTTCACAGACCCCTCTAATACCAAACAAATACTACATGATGCCGGATCTAGCGTAAGCCTTTATGATCTAAGGTTTGGTCCAACAAGGTCACGTGTTCTAAAATGCTCTATATTATAGTTCCAGCCTACTAGGTTTCCATTTAGAACGACAATAATGTGTAACTCTTAGGTCACAGATTAGAAAACCTCACAGATGAGACACTCCGCCCATTTTGTTTGATGTACATCCGTTTTCATTGACCTCGGACCTTTAAATTCGGCGCATTGCAGTTGCCGGATTGTCGTTGTCACCGCTAGAACTACTGATGTGCAATGTTGCCATTTTAATGCATGATAGGTATACAACTATACAATATAAAAGGTTACATCCTTCTGAGTAATTTATTATGAACAAGTTGTCATCAGAGATTAGTTTCTATCAGGAATAAGATGGATTCCTCGATGTATTCTGAATGAAGTTCCATATATGAAATTCGAATATTTCGAATTTTAGCCCATTCATTGTCATCAGGAAAAATGAAACACTATTCAATTATCTGACGATGTAATGTATAAACAAATACACAAAATATGGCACATCTTTTATGTTACATAGAGTATTCTGAATTTGAGAAGCAAATCAGGAAGATATATTTGAGAAAAAAATTAATACAAAGCGATTTTATATATTGTTTGGTGAGGTAGGTATAAGTTTTATGAAAAATGCCTCGAACTTTGAGTAAGAATACAAAAAGTGTTACTTTCATCTTGAAACTTGAAATGTGATATAGCATAAAATGTTAATATACTCGTGATGTGATTATTTTCAAAACCTTTATTACATTTCCTATTGAATTATGGTTTATGGAAAATAAAATATGTTACACATTGTGAGAACATCCTAAATATTGGACCGTGAATCGTGTGAAACGAAAACATTCGTAACATAACCAACAAAATGATGACAACGATGTATTCGATGTAAACAAAACACGCGATCAATAATTTAGCGCCTGCGCAAATCTATGACTGGCCCTTTAAATTAAGCGCTTTCGACATCTCACTCTAATTTTATTCGCTCTGTCTGACTGTCTCATCTGTAAGGTTCTCTAATCTGTGCTTAGGTGTTACATTTTTTTATAAAGCCACCCTGAACGGATGTTAGAACTGTCGAAGAATGATCATTGCAGGCCGCGCCAATGAGCAAGCAAGTACCTGTACATCTCGCCGCTGCGCACGTTGTTGTCGACGGTGCCGCCGAAGACGTACATCGCGTCGCCTGCGACGGCGGCCGCGTGGAACAGCCGCCCAGAGGGCACGAGCGATTGGGGGTCGGGCGGCACGACCGCCCAGCGGCGCGAGTCCAGGTCGAAGCTGTGCAGATCGCTCGAGACGGTCGAGTCGGCCGCCCCGCCGAACACGTACAGGTGGCGGTCGAACGCGACCATCGCGTGCCCGTAGCGGCGGGCAGGCGGTGGTGGGGCGGCGCGCAACACGTGCTCCGTCGATATCCTCGTCCAGCTGGGATGATGATGATGGATTACAGTGTTGGGATATTTTTCGTGGGGATTTTTTGATCTTGTGGGTTCAGCAGAGCATAAGATAACATATAAAGTAGGCGGCACTAGTGGTATGTTTGTGCCGCCCAGTGAAAGTAGGTTGTGCCGTGATTTTTTATATATTATTCATTTTGTTATCAGAATTTGAAACTTATTTCATCAACTTTATGTTCTCGAAAGCGCAAATGCGTATCGAAATAGTCTGTTTCGATACGCATTTTTTATTATCAGGAGGTTGGTACAATAGAACTCAAGAACTGTCGAATGAAAGTCAGAAGAGTTAGGTACAGCTTGTAGATTGTAGGGGGTGTCGTTAAGGCTGTGCAGCCGCTCAAGCACCTCGACCTATTAGATATATCTATTATTATCAAGAATTTTACTGCGTTTTTGAAGATTCGAAATATAATGAATTGCACTAACCTCCAATGGAAAAGTATTTTGAAGTAGAGAAGTAGATTGGATTAGTACTTTCGAATTATGGAATACAATTTTCTTGTGGAATATGGAATGAAAAAGCTGGCAAGACTCACGTTTTATCTCTGAATTGAAACTGGAATAGCGAATTTGTTATTTTTGCCCCACTCTGCCCGCTGAAAACAAACATGCAGTCTCTGGAAACGGCTACAGGAAAATTGCAGCAAGTTGGAGGGCTTTCTCCATTCTGTTCAATCTGTTCCCAACTCCTCATATCCCCCTTAAAATGAATAAAACAACATTGAGCGTGGCTCTTAGTTGAATAACATATTCTCAAAGGTATTCATAATATGTATTCAAATAGGCAATTTCATATTTATTTTTGTGGTTTTGGAAGATATCATTTGAGACTGAAAAAAATCAGTGAAATGCTCTAGAATGCACCTACAATAAGTGATATTGTCCACATATCATTCAGTCGGGCATTGCCATCATAACCAGCAAAAATCCACAGTTTATCATCGAAAATGGCAGCTCCATGGGCAGACCTGGGAACTGGGGTTTTCCCCATGAATCTCCACTCAATCCATTGGCCAGAATGGAACTTGTACTCAAACAAGTCATTTTTGTTGGTAAGGTTTGAGTTGGAATGGATGTCTCCAGTGTAACCTCCAAATACATACATAGAGGTGTTGTGGACAACAGCAGAATGATGATACCTATTGACAAAATTGGAGGTAGTCCATACCTAAGATGGATGAAATTATGTGGAAATATTCAATGCATAAATATTTTGATATATAGAATGGAAATTCTAATAAATTGGCACTTTTTTGAGCAAATAAGTTTTATAAAAGCAGTAGGAGGATATCATATAATATACGTTTATATGTAATAAGACACACACAATATAAATTCTTGAAATAAATGCTTACCTTGGAGCAGGGGGATTTCCATGTGCAAAAGCTCTTCCCCAACTTTTTTCTTTCACATCAAACCTCAACAAATCATTCAACATACTCTTTCCATTATCCCCTCCAAACACATAAATGGCATCCTTATACGCCACCACTGTATGTTTACTCCTCCTGAAATCAATTTTTATCAGTTATATTCTTGTTTCATTCAACAATTCACTATTTTTAATCTTTGGTTTTTACTATTCAAGAAAAATAGACATTATCATCACAGGAATAGAAAATGACATGAACTGGTGAAACTTTTGAATTATTTCATTGCCAGTGTATATAAAACAGAAGACATACCTAGCTCCTACGAATTCGTCACATTCAGGCATACGTTTCCATCTATGAACAGTCTCAATTGGCCCAATTTCCAGAGTCAAGGCACTTCCATCGGATGGTGTGGGGCCACTCATAATTACTAGATATTCACAGGCATTTCATTTCGGTTGAAGGATATTTTTTTCTATAGATAAAAATATGATTTTCGGATTTGGTGAATAATAAACAAAACAAATGACTGTCAATTCAAATCTCAAATCTGACAAATGTATAACCTTAAAATCAAATTCCTAGAAGAAACAGAAGTAGAAGAGTAGAAGTAAAGAACTCAACTCTCCGATCTAATGGCGCGTTCACATGACAGCATTTGCCTATACTTTCGCCTATCGCGGAAAACTTGAATAAAACATAACTACGCAATAATTTATAATAATGTCGGTAATTTCAACCTGAAAATTGAACACCCTGAGAATTGGAACTTCTTTTAGGCAAAAGTCGGAACGTAATCGACTTTTTGGTAGATGACCTTGATGATCGCTTACAAAGATCGGCCAATGGAATCAGAATAACCCAAAACGCGAAAAGCCAGGATGTGAACGAGCTGTAACACCACTCTAACACCCGTGTTCTCGGGTTACGATCCTCTTGGCTCAGAGATAAAGAAGAAGAAGTGGAAAAACTTTGCTTGTCGTTCCGTGTTAACTGTCAATGAATAGTGAAGAATGATTGGTGAAGTGCAAACATTGTAGTAGTTTGTGGTTTTATGTTTGGTTTGTTGGGCTTTGGAGGTGTTTTTTAGGTGCTTCATTGTGAAATTTCAGAAATTTGTTTGATACAGTTGAAAGTGGTTTTATTGGAATAACTATGTCGGTTCCCAATTTAACGAACAATTTAATACAACAGCAGAATATAGTAATCAATCAAGTACCTCTTACCCACGCGATCATGACCAATGTGAATTCGAATAGTATCCCTACAGTAGTGAATTCCATTGGCAATATGAACTCTCACGACCACAATAGTGGAGAATTCAAAGGAGGAATAACTATGGTGGAGAATATAACAGCAGGCAATAATATAGTGAGAGGTAAATTACTTCAAATATGAATGTCGCATGTATATTATAAATTCATTATCATTATTTCAGCACCCAACATAGTAGGAGCTCAAAATATATCTTCACAAAATACCAATGTGTTACCAAAACAGGCTCCACAGAGCTCAATGTCTGGTGAGCCTCTTCAAGTCTTGACAAAACAACGCCTACAGGACTTGGTTCGTGAAACAGACCAGACTTTGAACTTGGAAGAAGAGGTGGAAGAGATTATATTGAGCTATGTTGATGAATTTGTGGACCGTTGTTTGAATGGAGCTTCACTTATTGCCAAAAATCGGCACACAAATACAATTGATGTGAAAGATGTGCAACAATTTTTGAATCGAAATTACAACATGTGGACACCTGGTTTTGGTACTGATGAACTTAGGCCCTATAAGAGGAGTTCCACTACTGAAGCTCATAAGCAGAGGATTGCTTTGATCAGAAGAACTCTCAAGAAATTTTAGATCATTGGGAATTGTGTTATTTATTAGATAATGAACTGTTGGGATTACAGAGTTGAGCTCATTTTGATTGTAAACTTTTTATCTATGTATTGAGAATTTGTATTCAATCTCAGAATTGTAAGTAAAATATTTGCAATGCACATTCTATTTTCATGAAAGATAAAGAAAATTCTTATAATTTTAGGTTTACAATTTAGTTTTGGTTGAATGTATTACTTGGTGTTTGAAATTGGGATATCACAATTTCAAGTATCACTAATTGTGTTTGTTTTTTTCATTAAAATAATATATTGATATGAGAGTTTTGACTCCATTGATGATGTTCACATGGGTATTTTTATTCAGTCAAGAACGAGGGTAAATTTATTGTAAACAGAATGGGAATAAAATATTTCATGATCAACAGAAATTTTCAGAAGAATAGTATGAAAGCTTAAATTAAAGAAGAATAGTTGATTTTGAAACTAAGATTTTTTCTGATTTGTATTTTATTTCCATTAATTTAGTGAAATATTTAAAAACTATTGATAGGTGTTGTAGTTGGATTCTTTCATTAGTGGTTGAAAAATAGTAAATGGAAGCGATCGCGGTGGTTTAGTTAAAAAAAGGACGTATTTTCAATAATAATAATGGTTTTACAGTTGCCATTCATAAGGGGTTCCAATCAATCACTCGTTGAGTCTGACTTTTTGAAAAGGTTTTAATCGCCAACTTAGTTGCAAGGCAACCCTTGTGAATCTAGGACTTGTATGACGGGGACCTTAGCTTTTTAAGTGTTATCCGAAGCATTTCTCGGCTGGTTATCGTTGAGAGTCCGAAGGGTTGAAATCTAGGTACCAAGAATGTTCGGTTGGTCACCTATCTCCTCCCGCTAAAGGATACTATAGAAATAAATCAACATTTCCGCGCGGGATTTGAACCCGGGCCCTCTATATGGTGCTGGCGTAGAGTTCTAATTAGTCCAATTCAATATCCACTAAACGTATATTTGCATCAACCACATCAGAAGAAAAGTTTCTTTATAATTATCACCAATCAGCAGAGGCCATGCGTAGCCAAATATTAATTCAGTTGAACTGCACTGTTACTAGAACAGGGGCTGATGGTGTATAATGTGTTGCCTATGAATTCGGTTGCATCGAGGGAGTTGAACAAAAATAATACCTACAAAATTATTACAAATATTTGATTAATTTCCCAAAAAAGGATCGTGGTATAGGTGCCTATAGGAAAACCAAATTTAATCAAAATGTGACGTTTATCAACTATATGGAGATCGAATCAAATTTCAAACATTTATCTCCAAAACTAAAAAAAAAACCGGTACACAGCATCATAAATATAGGTGTCCATACGGAAGGTGGTATATTTCCAGTTTTTTTTTGTCTCTATGTGACATTTAGAATACAACCATGAATCATATTTGTTACGGTTACACTCTAATTAACTGTTTTTTTTCAATAAATGTCTTATCCAATAGAGGGCTATGCATGGATACGTTTAAAACTTCAAACAACTCTAATTTCAGTACTTGAATATTTGTAAAAATACAAATTGACTGTGTTCAATCAAAATGTTTCAGCTATGTTTGAATTCGAAATTTGTATTTCTATAAGTATATATTACGATTAATTTGATACCGCATTCTATTAGATTTTGAGAAAACTTTAAATAAAAAACTTGAAAATATGGTAACGTTAGGTGTTCATTTGAAAATCGAAAGTTCATATCACTTCCGTCATAAAATGCAATTTTATGATTTACCAAATTTCATTCCGCATTTATCTCCGAAAACAAAATAGTTATAGGGGCGAGCCACTTTCCGTGGACAGCCGGTATATAATAACCATTTTGATGTAAATCATGAAACATGTCTGCTATTTATGTTTTTGTAAAGATATACTTTATGACAAAAAAATACCCATTCTTTCAATTCCCCCAAACTGACAGCAACTCCTTCCATCCTCTTTCAATAATCAATCATATCTTAACTTTAACTATAATTTTTTTGTTATTCTTGCTATGAACCTCAATGTTTTAACATTTTGTACTCTTTTGTCTCCTCATGAATTTCTTGTGTTCCCCTGAAATTTTTTCTGGCAGCGCCATTGGTTTAGAATCATGTATAATGATGTTGAAGGAGGTAGATGAAGGAATAATTTTCCATATTTTGATTGTTGAAAATCATAAATCAACATGTTTGCATTAGTTTTTCCTTGAACGCATGAAAATTAATTAATCCGTTACATTTGGTGTTCACTGATGTGCTTACAAATATACCAGTAGGTATCGAATATTATTTTTTATTTATCGATGCAAGTAGGTGCTTGGATTTCAGCAACGGTTTTATGAGGCATCCTATCAAGTTTCAACTTTCAATTTGACTGCTCGAATTTATACTGATTTGCAGCCTTGGGAATAGGGAATCGCCTTGCATGTACTGGGGTTGTTCAAATATTGAATCGTTATTCGTTATTGCCCAGATATGAATCCACATCAGACATCTAATTGACATTTGATTCTACCCTATAATGGTGATTCCCCCTACCGAGTGAATTTATAGGTATACAGCGGGTGAATAATAATAACAGTTCCTTAGGTATTTTTTGTAATAGGTATAAGATGTTTCAAAAGCTATGAATTTCATACTTATTGTTTCTGAAGATGATCAAAATAGTATTAAAATCCCTAATGATTATGATTGGAGTAATATATTCACCACGAATTCATGTAAGTATATCTACATAATAATTAATAGTCACGTGGAAAAAGTTTATAGATTGAATGTTGAATGAACTTGGATATATCCATATACGTACCTACCTTTTCAAATTTAAATGGAAGAAACTAGGTACTTTTCCAAGATGAAAATCTCATATAAACATACCGGGTGTCAACGAATCTATTAGACAAGTCATAACTTCTAGAATATTAGGTGTATCGAAATGAGATTTGGTATAGGTGAATGGCACGTGAAGAGGAAAGTTTTCGCATATTTCTCACTTTCCGGTCACTTAGGGCTTTACCGAAAATGGCTCCGGTTTAGATTTTTTAAATGAAACACCCTGTAAGTATATTGTAACATTTTTTGATTTCTCAGACAATTCTCACTACAATGGAACTAAATAAACTATGATTCATTGCACACTTGACAAAATTATTATCTAGTATTTTCCTTAGTTATTTAATTTATGTGCTTATTTTTAATACAATCGCAAATAAATTATCGTTAGATTCGTCAAATAATCCTTTTTTCGGAAAGTGCTCGTCAATTGCCATTTGAAAAATAATAGACACGAAAATGTAATTTTGCCAACTTGTGTTATTCCTATCAATCATACCTACTAGTCACTAAAACTTTTCCATTGTAATTTTCTGACCTGAGGTCTTCAGATCAGTTTACGTCCGATCATGGCCTCCTAGATGCAATATTAAAAGTGACTCTAAAAAAATTAAGTATGCTTAAAAACCTTTTAAAATGTCCCATTCTGATACAGAATTGTCTCAGAAATCGAAAAAACGTTACAATATACAGGGTCTTCCATTTAAAAATTCAAAACCGGAGCAATTTCCGGTGAAACCGGAAGTGACCGGAATGTGAAAAATATGACAAAAATTTCCTCTTCACGTGCAATTCACCTATACCAAATGTCATTTTCATACACCTAATATTCTATAGAACGTATGACTTGTCTAATAGATTCGTTGACACCCGGTATAGGTATGTGTATACTTGGAAGCTTCGTTTGCGATTTATCGTGTGTCATTAAGTTTCACATATTTTTTGTTTTTGAAGTTTTCTCCTACAAAATATTGGATTTAAATTGGTAGGTACAACCTAACAAATCAATAATTGGGATCATTCAGCATTTTTGACTACATATATAGGGTGATCCCCCGAGAGTCCATTATCTAAAATGGAAAATTATTAAAGCCGAAATAATAATAATAAAAGTTATCCAATCGAAGGAAGACAATTTTAATTGCGTAACTTAAATATTTTTAGGATTTTAGGAAGAAAAGTAGATATCTACTAATAGCGATATTTTGACCCCATCTCATTCTCGAGAGGAAAAGAGACAGTCCTGGACACCCTGTGCATGTATTTCAATCTACTTATCTCTCTTCGATGAACACAAATAGCAACTAGCAATTCACAATTCAGAGGAAAGTAGCCATTCGTATACTTATATCTTAAACAGAGAAGAAGGGATCTGGTGTTTATTTTTCGAAGTTGAAAGAGGCCAAACAAAAACGAATGATTTCAGAAATCCGCATCTCAAAGGAACCCATAATGGTGTCATCGTATGGCGTGGAGAATTTTGCAATTTCGCTTGTCGAAGGGACAGCCGGGAACAAAAATAAATACAAAGTCAATTTTCCCAAGCTGACAGGCAAAACGAGTCGGTACAGATAATCAGATCGGACTCACACCAGTCGCTGAATACGCCGCAGATTAAGTCGTCAAAGAAGATCATTGCTGTTTTCCCTGCGTACGGGCGGCAGACTTGAAAGCCATTCCACAACAAACACCTTCATTTATTTCGTCCTAGTGACATTTCCAATTCGCCATGGGGATTACAACTTAACACGTGACAATTGCCGGCGTTCCTTCTTGCACTTTTGTGTTTGTATGCCAACGATCTCTGTGCCAAAAAGTGGAGGCTGGGCTTTGTGTTTCGGCTTTGTTTTCGGAAATATCTCCCTGAAGGGCACTTTCCTAACAGTTTATTAACTATCAACAAGTCTTGAGTTTGAGTCGATGTTATCTGAAAAATATTTCCTATTTTCCTATTCACCACCTTTCCTCGTTTTCAATAAAAATGGAAATATTCGTTGAGATACAGAATGATTCATCAAAATATTTGGTTTTAGGTTGAACTTGAAATGGGTGGACAGTGGACGGTGGACAATAAATGGTAAAATAGTTCAAAAGCTGCTGAAAGATGTGAAAGAGACGTTATAAGAGTTAGAAAGAAAATTATTGATTCGAAAAAATATAAAACAATGAAATATTATCGATATATAGGTATATTACACGGTATTACGGTATACCCAGAGAGAGAGAGAGAGAGTACAAACGTTTGAGAATCACTTATTCTCATGCAGAATTTAATCCTCTGAGATTTAGTTTACCTATAATAGGTACCTATAGTGGATTATTCTTTGCGATGGACCTTTTTCGAGTTTGGAGTCCTCTATCTACGGATGGTCAAAAATGACTTCTATGAATTATTTTTCTATGGATCGATTATTGATCATTATAAATAGTGCAGCAACATCAAGAGAAAATTATAATTATAACGAAGTCACATATACCTATTATATACAAATGAATATTTTTTATGAACGGCATCTGATTGCTGCTTATTATTATTATATTTATAATTATAAGGTTTCTAATCAGATTACCATAAAAATTGTTTGAGAATGATATGTTAAAAATGTTGAGCTTCAATTTGGCGTTAGGGCCATTTCGTTGAATATTGCTGAGGATTCTATGATAATTGAAGAGGAAGCTCATCAGTAGATCATATTAAAAACTAATTGCCTCTTTCGTATACTAAATCCAATCGTTTGACCCTTTGTAAAGTACAGCACAATAACTGTGATACTTTTCAAAAATCACAGAATCTCCACAGTGACCTCCATTATCATTTTAGAAGCCATCAATATATTGCACTACTATATCAAATCACAATACTGGATCATTGATATGTTCTATATACAGGGTTATTCAAATTCGACGCTCATCATTGGGATCTCGAGAACCGTAAGGGATACAAAGAACTTCAAATTGTGCCAAAGTTGCGGAATTTTATGGTCATCATTATGGTGAAGGAAAATCCGCGATAGCTCTTTTAGTTTTCAAAATATTCGAAAAAAAAAGTGAATTTGTGAATCATCTATTTCATTTTATTCTTGCTTTATTACTGGAGATAAAAACTGAAAAAACTTCTTCATTATTGCCACATTTTGCTATCTTCAAAATAGCATTCTCAGATTTCGAGTTCGATGTTTCGTCTTCTCGCGACCATCATCAACTTTTATTTTTTAAATAAGGAGATTCATCTTTTTCCATATTTTTTAACATGGACAGACCCCTGAAATACATTGACACTCTAATAGAAAAAGAAGACGAAACGTCGAACTCACAATCTTAGAATACTATTTCGAAGATCGTAAAATGTGGCAATGAAGGAGTTCTTTCAGTTTTTTCTGTATCTCCAGTAATAAAGCAAGAATAAGATTAATTGGATTATTAAAAAAAAACATTTTTTTTTTCGAATACTGTGAAAACTAAGAGAGCTATCGCGGATTTTTTTTCACCATAATAATGACCATAAAAATTCGCAACTTTGACCCAATTTAAAGTTCTTTTGTATCTCTTACGGTTCTCGAGATCCTCTAATAATGATAAGCGTCGAATTTGAATCCTTAACCCTGTATTATTACCACACTATAGCAGAACCCATGCATCAACCTTTATGCTAAGAAATCCTACAACAGACTCAAAATTTATAAATAATTGCTTACCATAAGGTATATTTTATTTAAGCAAATTGTATATATTAGGATTCATTTCGATTACTTATTTAAAAAATAATAGAATAATTTTCATGTATCCTTTCTACAAACTGAAATAATTGTTTTATTGTTTAGTTGTGAATCATTCAATTGATAAATTGATATAGGTACTTCGAATCCCTTTTTTTATAGGAATCACATGTTCGCATTTTGTGGAAGTATACCTACCTTTCTCCTTTTTTCATAACCCTGTATAGATCCATAGATTATGCATACATTTATACTTTCGTCAGTTATTCCACCCTTCTTTTGATGAATTTTCAGTGTGCAGCTTTGTGTGGAAGGTTTCTGGAAAAATATCAATCAGCGAAACACACGAACACCCGTCTTTGTTTTTAAATGGTGCTTTGGTCTGTGTTCATACTTCCAGTTTTCGTCCCCCTAACGGACAGTAATTGATTCAATAACCATAAAACACGCTTCACTATCCCGACCAAAAGCAAACATAAATAAAATTGAACCAATGAAATAATCTATACGTACCATTTTTCGGGCAGGCGAGGCAAATTTTCTGGTGGACCCGAAAATTAATGTCTATACTTGGCTTCCGAGAGTTATAAGTAACTTTTCATGGAGCGATTATCAGGTTTTGGTATATATAGGTACTTAAATGTGTGGATACCCTCACAAAAAACTAAAATTACTGTCACATGATTTTTTTTGGAATAATAGGACAGGAAAGTCTATGTACAATGTCCGACTGTCCGCTATAAAATTGGCTACACACCTATAGTGAGCGACAAGAATAAATAGGTATTGATGCACAGTAAAAACTGGGTAGTTAAAATTAACTACAACTTGTTGCTCAGCTCGATCCACTAACCTTATTTAGTTAAATTAACAAAAGTACATGTAGTCGAATGAATCTTGTCAATTTGTGCAATAGCTTAGTTGACAAATAACAAAACTTAGTTGCGAAATCATACTAGTTTTTTTGGAGTTACTACAAAACGGTTTTGCGAAATCACCGGATATATTTCGTATTTTCAACAATATTCTTTCGATGAATGTGAAACCAATGATGGTGATTCGACAAATCATTTTGGTTAATTAGTACTAAATATTGTAGTGGATTGGTATTCTATTTTGTTACTTTAGCAATATGATATTGTTAATTCAAAAATATAATTTTGCTCTTTCGAATATAATATTGTGAATTTAACAATATAATATTACATACTTAATAATGGCATATTGTCGATTTCACAAGTTCAGTAGTATGGTATGAAAATTTATAAGCAAAAGATGTACCATGAGGAAAATGAATAGAACTCAATGAATATCTTTCAATTCAATTTTATTTAAAAAATGAGGACATTCACAAATATTTACAGTTTTATGAAGAAAATCAAAATAACTTGAAAAATAAACACTCGAATAAATGTATTACCTCTTGACAGATTTCTATACATTGAGAAAAAATGTACATATATGATTAACCGAATATTACCAGCGGATTTGGTAATATATAACTATCAGAGATGATATAATTCACGTAGATGTATTCTTTGCCTGTTTATTCCATCTCTCCGTCTAGAATGAAACAAAAAGGTGAATGATGAATCAGGAATAACATGAATTTCAAATAATGAAATTGAAATAAGAATGAATGAAATAGGAATGAAAAAACTCAAAGGAATACTTACGTTCCAAAGAAGTTATTGAATATTCTTATGTCGTCAACCCTGATCTCCTATTTTGGAAAATTTTATGAATGCCTTTAGGAAATCCCTCGAGAAATCCGCTTGTAGTTCCATGCTGAGCAACTAGAAGGAACTTCTAATTTCCAAGTGATGATCATAGTTGCCCAAATTGAATGATGCTGAAGTTATAAGATGACGAATTTCATCTGGAATCAACTGCATCTTTCCATAAGTCTCCAAAATATCTGCAATAATTGAATAAAATCGGTTATGATTTCAATTATTATTGTTGAAGGTACTGGGTAGTTTGTTTGAACACGATTAGTGAACTTAACATCAAAAATTATAGAACAAGCATAAACCGTAAAGATAGCAGTAAAATACCTCTACCTTATTGGAAAAGACTATTCAGTATGAGTACCTACTGAATGGTTTGAATAATAATATACTATATAATACCCTATTAATATTGAGTATGCTAAAATTGAGTGCAGCACTTGATTGAGTTTTTATACTCAAGGGTACATCTAATCTGCTCTAGGTCAATGAATACATTTTTCATCTACTTACTTTCTGTTGCAATTTCTCTGTTGGCGTTTACTACTCTCGCATACTGCTTCATTTTTCACTCGAATTTTGTGGGATATGTTGAATATGAATTTAGTCAACCACGTCCATCTTGAATTCTTGAATCAACGATATTGTAACTTGATATATTATAGCTGAAAAATGTAATTATTATTCACAAATTGGTTTCTTACCAAAACAATATTGCCTTTATCTTTTTGTGGAAGTTGGGCACTCTTATTACATTGTCAATAAGACTCCACCCTATTGATTTTTCCTGCTTTTTGAAATAATCTAGAACCAGATAATTATACTTACATACATATTATAGTCGATAATAATGCATTAGATGAATCAAGAAACGGTTTTGCGAAATCACCAAACATTTTGTATTCGTAACAATGTACTTTCGATTAAAGTTAAACCAATGATGGTTATTCAACAAATTAATTTGGTTAATTACTACTAAATATAATGAAATATCATTTCATTTCGTTAATTCAACAATAAGATATTTTCAATTCAACAAATGGTTTGGTATGGAAACAAATATATTCTTGAATTAATTTGTGACCAAAAATAAACAATTAAACCTTACCTTCATTATATATTTAATATGCAGCAATTCTTCATCATCGACTAGAGATAAGTTCAGTGAATTCTAACTAGATGGAGGTGTTGCTTCTTTTCTGATGAGACAAAACTTTGCACGCTCACCTCACACCGCACACCTCAACGACACGAAAGACTACCAAGTACTGAGCTTTCCTCATTCTGACTTGCATCACATCGTCGTCAAACGTTGATTAAATGACAACTTCTTTTTGGAAGATTAAATATTTGTTTTGTCTATTTCACTCAAATTCATAGAAATCAACAATAGACATCGTATTTTTCACTACAATTTTAGTTACGGACATTTTTTAACTAATCGTTGTAGTGAAAAGAACAAATTTCATCATTAACAAGTTCCTCGGATGAATTTTATGCTAATATAGATATAATATTTGTGGTTATTAACAAATTTCTTGCTATTTTCAACTAAATAGACATTAACAAATATATTTTTTTTACTGTGTGTTTTCATAATTAACCTCCCGCAAAATGTCTATTCTACAAATATTTTATAAGTTTTGACCTCCGAACAACAAACCCACTAGAATAGTAACACCCCAAATTGCCTGAAGCCAACATGAAATTCATATTCATATGTTTTTCCCCCACAGAGGTTGCCACATCGTAACATTTGAAAGTGATAATCATCCCAAGACCACATTTTTTCGTGGTTCCCAAACATATTATATATCCTTCTGTTGGTACTTATATATGAGTTATATGAGTGCATCAAAAGCTATGCATTCAATGTTCTATATATACAATGCCTAATTTGTGGTTTATAATATAGATAGCACGATTTCAACATTTTTTGGTGAATGCGCCAACGACGCTTATTTCGTTCAACCGATAATCAACCGAACGCTGACAGTGACATCGCGAAACGTCTCATTTTCAAATCAAATTTTGTTTGATGGTTCATTAAACGGCATACTTCCAGTTTTGTGCGAAAATTTGAATAAAAACCTTGCTTATTCTGATGTCCAAATCGAATTTAAAGGATGGTGAAACGCTGATGTGAAATGTGTAAGAGACGATTTGAAAGTGGAGACCAGAACACAACATTCTACTGGTGAGTTACTCAGTGTCGTATCATTCGTTGTATAATCATTATTCACCCACCCTCATATGCAAAACGATTTTTCAAGTTCGACACTTTAAAACTTTATATTGCCAGAAAATAAATAATATGACATTGAATTGAATCTATTATCATTCGGGTAATAAATCAAAGATGTATATTTTCAGAAAACTTTGATATAAATTGTTTTCATTCAGTCTTAGGAAGAATGGATATACGATAATTTTGTTAGTAGGTCAATTTATTCAAATTCAGACCCTTACAAGATATAGCAAGACACTGGTGCTGGGGGAATCTGTTGTTTTGCTATCATTGTTTTAGGATGAGGTTACCCTAGAAACTGATTTAGATGTTGCCTTAAACAACTATACTGTGCGGTAAGGATTGAGCGTTATTTATCTATATTCTGTTATATGCATGATCGAAGGTTTTGAGGAATAAAAATTGTATATCAGATTATTTTTTCAATCTGGTTCAAAATGATATAGGGTCCTCGTTGGATTCCAAGCACATTTACTTTATGAAATTTTTCTGATATCTTATTGATTTGACCCATTTTTCGGCTCCACTGACATATTTTTTTAAACACCCGCCAAATCTGAGGTCACGTGGTAGGAGTCGCAACTTATTTTTCACTTGTTAGACATGCAGAAACAAGCGATACATTTCAATAATAAACTTATTTCTCATAGCCAACTTTATGGCGAAGGCCATACCTATATATATATGTGTTGAATAGGTATCTATAAAGTATAAGTGGATAAAATCGATAATTCCTATAATAAAGATATTATCGATAAACCGATAGTACTTATCGATAAATTCTGATTATCGATAATCGATATTTCTAAATTGTTAGCGCCCATACCCCTTATTATCGAATACCTATACCCAAATGACAAAACAAAAAAATATGTGGTTAGAGAGTGCAGCTCCCTGATCATATAGCTACACTATAAAATGATCCCGTTTTGTCAAATTTATAATATAATAATTTACATTTTGCATCAAAAGGAGTCAAGCCACCGTAAAAATCAACATGGCGTCGCAACATCCGCGTGCTTGTAGGAGGAAATTATCCTTTTCCCAGTTTTGTGACGAAGAAATAAGTGAACCAGATCCTTTTTTGAATAATGAAAGTGATGGCAAGTGAAGGTGAGGAGGACTATATATGCAGAATCTGAAAATAATGTCTTTTCAAGTTCCTCATGGCATCTAATATATATATATATAAGCCACATTTTTTTTGAAAATGTTTTAACTTGAATATTTTTCAATAAAAAATTTTGAAACCATAACTGTATGTCTGATCACATATTTTCCAGAAAATGTTAACCTCATCAGATTCGAAAAATACGTGTGATATGGATTTCACGATTTGAAAATATAGGAAAAAACTATATGCGATATCTCCGAAACTACATTTTGTGGCTTGACATCTTCTGGTCCCAAGGTCTTCAATTAACTTCTTTCTTCTTTCATCACCATTCTCTGGAAGGTATACTGAGATATAGTAGTTATGTACTTAGATTCAGAAAATCATAGGTATATAGTTATACACTGAAAAAATTTTATACGTAAAATCACAGTGATTAGCGTTGGTTATGTGATGCCATAAGAAATCGAATATTTTTACACGCTACATGTTTCAATACATTTAGCACGGAATATTACACGTTGAATGTATCTGCAATATTACAGTTTTGATGTGATATAAATTCCGGTTTTTACGTGGATTACGTAATAAATGTATGTAATATTACATTTATATTGAAAAATATCTTGGTAATCTTACACATTATCTGAGTACTTTCACACTGTGAATATCACAGTTATTTTTACTGTTAGTGTTATATTATGTGGATAAAAATGGGATGAAATAAATTCTATTCATTTTATAGATATCATTTATTGAAAATACTGATGAGTCAAAACAACATATAATATACATGAACATAACATGAACTATATTTGTAACCTATATAAAACATAAAACAAAAAAAATAAAACTCAAATATCAATTCTTGATGTGAAGTACCCAATAATTATCTCAAATGGATAAGGTGATTAGTACGTACTTACGTACATAACATATTTCCTTCTAAAACAATGACGTACTGCTTAGAATCTGAAAATATAAATTGATTAGAAAATTGTCCGCAACAAAGTTTACACATTGAATTGAGGGAAATGGAAAGTCGATCGATTAAGCTTTCGCCAATTTTTTATTTCATCTTATTTTCGGTATAAAAAATCCCATGTAATTCAAATTATCTATTGATGAAAAATGTATTTCAGACGTATTAGCTTAGAGATGACTTTGATTTTGATAAACAACCTAAATAATTGTATTGGTTGATTATATAATAAAGATTTCTAATAGCCTCAACTATTTTCTTAGCTTTTTCCTCGAGATTGACAATAAGATTTTCAGTTTTGATCCCTGCCAATTATTCAAAAACAGTATTTGAGTTAGAAGTAGGGTACCAGAATTGTTGTCATCAATATTTTTCACACTATTACAATTTGATTTCTAATAGCCTCAACTATTTTCTTAGCTTTTTCCTCGAGATTGACAATAAGATTTTTAATTTTGATCCCTGCCAATTATTCAAAAACAGTATTTGAGTTAGAAGTACCAGAATTGTTGTCATCAATATTTTTCACACTATTATACGTTCTTGATGTATTGGTTCATTTCATCGTACAACATTCAATTTATTTCTGTATCAATACATTGGGATTTATCCACAGTAGAATTACACGATGTTTTTACACATTATTCGCAGAAATATTACGAGTCCATGAATTAAATACATCAGAGGAGATGTATCAGTTTATTACACTCCTGAATATCTAAAACTACATTATTGTAGCTTGAATTTCTATCTGTGATCCATAGTTGTTTTTTCAGTGTAGTAACAGATTACTTATACCTAAATAAAAAAGTGTTGTGTATATAGGTAGGTATATCTATAACTATACCTTCATGCAAAAAAAGGTGTTGCTTTAGCAGAATTATTATATGTTGATGAAACAGTGTTGACTTTTGCCTTTCAGAGTATACCTAATAGGACAATGTTAACTTGAGGTAATCGGCGCCGCAATGGTTTAGTATACTTACCTTTAAAGCAGGTATAGGATGACTGTAATAGTTCCAGGATAACGAAATAATATGTCTTCACCGAAATTTTATGATTTTATATTGCCTCCTCACTAATGATAATACTTTTATTTCGGCCGCAACTCATTCTTCTCACAGTAGTTCAGATAGGGCAACAATATTAACTTTTTGATCCCTTTCAGTAGTGACAACAGATAGGTCAACAAAATTAACTTCTTGATCCCTATTATACTCTGTGGCCTTTGAAAATTTCCGAACCAATCTATACTCAGGTAATAAGACGAGTTGTTCTCAGAATACTATATTATAGATACCTCATTTTCAAGAGATGAAATTCAGAAGTTGTGAAATAAATTATTATACGTGGATTTTGTATATAATAAAACCTATAGTTTGGGTTGTACAGTGTGTTCAACTCTTGTGAGTTGTGAGCTGACTCCCAGTTGCTTATTTCATGTTGGACAATTTGTTGTTTTTCAAGCTCATCTTAAATTGGTATAAATAATAGAAGTGATAGGTATATACAGGGTCACTCACGGTTTTCGATGGTATATGGGTTAGACGTTTCTGGAGAACTGGACGTATATATATATAGGATTATTCTGAAAATTTGGTTTCTTGTGTAATCAGTTTTGTTCTATCGATCTAAAATATTTTCAGTGTTGCGGCGTTGCCACTTCTATCGAAAAGTAGCAACAACTTATTTGCTGATTTCGTCGTTCTAATCCGTTTTTAGCAATAATGGATAATTTCGGCACAAAAAATTCCTAAAGTTGAAAAATCTCGATTTTTTGTACCTTATATTTCTGTAATCATTCACCCTATAGACCCCCAAGTATGACGCATTGACGAAATCAGCTTTTCAGGGAGAATTCGAGAATGTAACAGAATTCAGGGTGTTCTGCTTGAAATAATAAAGTTGTTGCTACTTTTCGATAGAAGAGGCAACGCCGCAACGCTGGAAATATTTTAGATCGATAGTACAAAACTGATTACCCAATATACCAAATTTTCAGAATAATTATTCTATACGTCCTGTTCTCCAGAAACGTCTAACCTACCATCGACCGTTATATAGTGACCCGTATAGGATTGGTAAGTACTTACTTTTCAACATCGCTCTGCTTACTAAATGATGGAAATAAGACCTGGTGGCGCTATACTCTTCAATTGTTTCAGCAGACAAATCCTTGATTTGGAACAATTGAATTTCAGCTCATTACGTGGGGTTCTCATGTACAACAATAGATGGCGATACTGTCGAAAGATTTTTGAAGAATTTTCTTTCAATCATGTTCGATACATATTCGCATCAAACTCATTGGAAAATGGCTTCATGAAATTGTTAGAAACGATTAGAAGTCATTCAGAATCAAATATTCATACTTTCGTTTTGACGCCTGCAGTAACCTGTAAATTTGGTTGAAATCGCGGCTTCACTTAGCGAGATTCACCCACGCCATGTCACGTTATACACGTTTTATCGAAGTAGGCGAAATCAAGAGATTTGCATGGGACATGTCACAATATAGGAAGTGATTTCACCAGTCTATCTATCCACCTCTGCTTACTATAAGTAGAAAACAAATAGCTGTTGATGGATATGTTGACGCGTTAACGCTTGTCAAATTTTGATGCTATTAGGTATAGGTACATTAACCTATGCGGGTTTCACACTGATGGTAATTTTTGGGTATTAGTAGGTACTTATACCTACTTACCTATATAATATATATCATTGTTATTTTCAATATACTTATGGTATAATAAGTATATAGGTAGGGGCTTTTGGTAGGTACTTATTTTGAGTTTCAACAATCAATAAAAGCAAATTGTACTTATATATAGTCCATTATTGTATAGGGCTGCGCGATATATATAAGTAGGTATGTGGATTTCTGATGTTTGAAAATCTCTAAAACAAATAATTGAGAGGAGGCATTTAAGTAAACTGATATAAGGTGATGAAGCCCGTTAAACTATCGGTACCTATATTAGGTACCTACCTAAGTACCTAGGAGTTTTTATAGTTCTTTGCAAATTGTATAAGTATATCGATCATTTATTTATTCGTGTAATTAGTTTATTATACTTTTTTTCATCCAGAAAATAGGAATGAATGAAATTTTATATACCTACACGTATTGTTATGAGAAATCTTAAAATTGAATTGTTCCAAATAATACCTATAGGTATAGCTACATGGTGCCTAATGAGAAAATGTCCCGCATAAAGTATAGGTAATCAAAATTATGGATGAAATTATATATAATTACAATACCGATGGCTGACTTGAATAAGATTGTTGTCCAAAAATGTTCTGTTTCGATGTCATTATTTTCATTATCTTTCTTTAAAACACTTTCTTCCCCTCCTTATTGAAATTATGAATTATTCATTCTCCATTTCGTAACGAATCTCGTCAATTATTCCCCGCACGCATTGTCAGAATCCATACCAAAAATCAATGATACTTCAACATTCGATTGTTGTATGCCAGGTGGAGTTTCCGAACATAATACAACTCATTTATCCCCAAGAAAACCCGCATTACTCCCATGCGGACATCATGCGGCGATACCAAATGTTACCAGCGAATTTACAAAACAAACATACAAACCCCCCAAATATCAGTAAACAACTCAATATATCAGATCACGGTCGCGGAGAAGGAGGCAACCCAGCGAATGGGCGTGCCCAGGCCACAAAACACACGCCTATTGGCGCAACTCCATTCGACCCCCCCACCAACGAACGTTCACATTCCTCCCACCACAATTGAAGCTCCTCCGAATCAAGGCGTTCTCCGTCTCGACCGTCTCGTCAGTAGTCAGCTGCGTTTTGTATCCGAGTTATGTTGGTTTAGTGTCCGTGCGGAGAAACAGTTGTTTGATCATACTCCTCGTTATTGAAATATGGTGAACAGGGAAGAAGCTGTAGTGGTTGTACCGACAATGGCGCGCACCCCCTTGAAGTCATCCTTCTCGATTAGTTCCCTGCTTCCGGAAACAGCCCTCGAGGTCGCAGATTCGCGTGATGCGGAGATAACCTCGATCCACATGCCCGAGCACGAGCTCAGCGAAACCGACAGCGAGTTGGACGTCACCGGAGATGACGATGCCTCTTCCCCGCTGGACTGCAGCAAGCTGCCCGAAGACGGTGACAAGAAGAGCAAGGACAAACCCCCCTACAGCTACAACGCCCTGATAATGATGGCCATCAGGAACAGCCCAGAGAAGCGACTCACCCTCAACGGCATCTACGAGTACATAATGACGAACTTTCCCTACTACCGCGAGAACAAGCAGGGCTGGCAGAACTCCATAAGGCACAACCTCAGCCTGAACAAGTGCTTCGTGAAGGTACCACGTCACTACGACGACCCCGGCAAGGGCAACTACTGGATGCTGGACCCCAGCGCCGAGGACGTTTTCATCGGAGGCACCACGGGCAAGCTGCGGAGGAGGTCCACCGCAGCCTCCAGGTCCAGGCTGGCCGCATTCAAGCGCACCTTGTCCATGTACTCGCCCATGCAGCCGATGTACCCGGCGTTCTACCCGCCTTCGCCGATGTTTGCAGCTGCCTACCAGAGGTACCACCCCCTGACCGCCGTTCCGGGGGTTCTGCGGCCCATGGCGTCTCACCCCCAGCATCAGCCCTTTGGCATGGAGAGGCTGCTGGCGCCTGGTGTCGATCTGAGCAGCAACCCCCTGTTCCGGCACTCCGTGGACTTGTACAACAACTACCGGCTGCCCCATCCAATGGTGTCGCATCCACCGCAGATGCCTCTGTCGCCCACGAGCAACAGTAGTTCTCCGGAGCCTCGTAGGAGCCCTGAGGCGATGCTGTACAAGCCAGTCAGCGTTTTGCCTAGTGTTTTTTCACGCCACAGTTGACGCGATTAGTTTGGGTCTGATGGGACTGTTTGTTTTTGAATTGTTGTTGTTGTTGGAAAGAGGTTGTGGTTTTTGATCTCAGTATTACCGAAAGCGAAACCGATTTCATCTTTGTTGTATATATTGTATATATATATTATATATATATATATCTATATTCTAGCCAATTTGTGATGTTAGCTTTAGGACATGAGAAATTGTACAGTATAATATATATATTGAAATGAATTTTACAGAAATAAAATTATCTGGAATCATATCCCTTGCTTTTTTCTTCACAATTTGTTTTCAAGAGCAGAAATTTCTTTGGGTATATGTCCTAGATACTTGATTCAATTGAGGCAATACAAACATATTCAATTATACCTAATGGTTCACTTATCCAATTGAACAATAACGTCATATTCTTCTATCGACAGTAAATTGTTGTATAAGAGTTTGTTGAGAAACTACTTTTATTGGGGTCTGCGGGAAAAAAGAAGCTAAAAAATGACTTGGTGTTTTTATTATTTGGATATTTGTTTGGTTTATTACATTTTTATCATGGCCCAATATACTGTGGTATCCCTGCTATAGAATAGAAAGTATAGGGGAAACCATAACTGTCAGTCAAATTTGTGGTACTGGGTCATAAAGTTTATTGCTTTATGGCGTAGAAACCAACGTGTTTCAGAATTTTCGTTATTAGAATAGGTTTATGTCATAGTGGCTAGTATTTCCTGGAACATCACAGACAAACAATCAGTTTATAGTCAAAGCAATATTTGGGTCAACTGAATGTGTGATACGCCAATTTGAAAACTAAAGTGAAGATACCAATCCCAGCACAGCTTCTGTTCAAGCGGAGTATGTAATTGTTTGACTCAGTTCTTGAAATTCGAGAAGTATAATAACATTGGTATATTTTAGTAAGTAGCCTATATAGGCTTATAGAGGGTAAGATGTGGTCAGTTAACCTCTAATATAGTGTCAATTTGAACATTCATTCTCATATATAATTATTGATTCCTTTTGCGATTGTCGTCGGTATATCCTATATATATCAACGATATTTTTTATGACTTATTCTATAACTTACCTATCTTGCAGTATGAGAACCAATGCGATTATTTATCCAAACAAAAGAGGTGAATTTCACTATTTGTCCAATATCATATCAAAGCATGGCATGGTTTATTGCACTTTCAAAGAGTTGATATTATTTTTATCATTATGTTATAGGTTGCAATCAGTTGCAGGCCAACATCATATGGGAAGAAGGTATATAGGTAGGTGTGAACAGGTCAAAACATTATACCTCATTGTTGTCAAATTTTCGAATAATGATCGAATATAATATGACAGCTCAGGTAGGTATGATAACATAAGATACCTAATATATCTAGGTATTATATCCGATGATTCATGATAGGTATCTGTTTTGATTATTTTCATCCGATAATAATTTGGATGGTCTTTGCAATTTTGATTTTCAAAATGAAATATCTACAGTGAGAGTTCGTTATTTGGAAGTTGACGAAAGTTCCTTTTTTGTATAGCTATATTTATTCTGATAATCAGGAAAAATGAAAATTTGTAGTCAGAATGTTTTGTGTTATGCTCACCCAGAATTTTCGCAATGTCCAATGTCTGCTTATTTTGAAAGCAACAAGTAGATAGGAAAAATCGGAACCATTTGTCTTAACTATATGTGAACCTATACCTATGAAAAAACTGTTCCGTCACCCTATATATACCTATCTCAGTACTAAAACGCCATTTTCAGAGAAAAAAGTATATTGACATGAACTTTTTCATCATCACTTTGTCTACAATAAGCCCTTCAATTTTTACTTGTACAGTGTTAAGTTCTTGGAATAATTGGGTGGCATTTCGCATTTCTATATATATATATATTATATATATACATTCAATTTTATTCGGCCATCAATAAACCTATACTGGACACTGATTTTTTCAAAAATAGTGATTCATCAGATTCTATCGAAATTTGACGAATACTTTTTTTGTAGCAATTTATTCTGGTAATCAAGAAACAAAAATTCTGGTCGGAATGTTTTATGTTACCCGGAATATTCGCAATATCTGCTTATTTTGGTCTATATATCCTATGCGAACCTACCTAATGGAAAAAACTGTTTCGTCATCACCCGTATATCAGTACTAAAACGTAATTTTCAGAGAAAAAAGTGTTGGCATCATGAACTTTTTCCACCATTTAGCTTTGTCTACAATAAGCCCTTCAATTTTGTACTTGTACGGCGTTAAGTTCTTGGAATAATTGGGTATAGCATTTTGCATTTCTATACATTCAGTTTGTGCGGCCTTCAATAATCCTCTTAGGGTAGGCATTATCCATATACTATTTGATAAAATAATGAAAAACGTCTCGACGGTAATTAGAAACGATGACAATAATAAGCGACTGAATGAAGTTTACCAAAGTCCGCCTAAGCTACTTACTTTAATGCCGGTTAGTGGTTAGTATATAGGTATTCTTTATGCTTGCCTGATCAGGAAGAGGCCCACATGCCTGTTACCCGACATGTAATCTGTTTACGTTCTTGTGTGACAGAACTTCAATAACTGGATAAAGCTGTTTTGGGACCACAACCAGTGGTGGGTCAACAAGGAAACCAATAAGCTCTTTAACTTGTTTCTTTCGAAAAATGATTAGATTTTTTCGGTACAGACGGATTAACGGATATGGAAGGGATACGTTTCAACGTGTCTGACCGATGGAAGGTGCTTTGACATTTTCCGATCACTATAATAAAAGCCCGGCTGGTGCATTGTCGATACCAATACGGGCCATACCATTGAGTTCAAATAGATGCGCTTCGACAACATCTGCAGGTTTATTTATTCTGGTTTTTGTATGGCTACATCAGAATAACGTATTTTGAGATCATGATGATGCTTTCGTTATGATGATTCTATTTATGTATTGTTCCGCATACCTAGTTGATATCCCCCTTCCAACACTTTTCAATATTGCATTTCTATATGTATTATAAACAGTCAGATAACATTGAAATTTCAAAACAGAAATCGTATATGTAATAGTAATTTACGTAACAAGTCCGGAAAATACTGTTTGGATGAGTGGACAAAATTCTAGGACGAGCGTAGCGAGTCCTGGAAGTCTGCGAGTCCAAAATAACTGTTTTCGGGCGTGTTGCGTACACAATTTTTTCGGCAACCGTGTAGAATAACAAATCAAAGAAACACATTTCTTTCAAAAATTTAAATGTTAGCTAATTTTATGTCAGATAGCTGTCAGTCGTTATTTTGCTGCCATGGTAATGATCAACTGCATTTATCAAAACCATACTACCAAGATTTTCATATTTACAATGACAACAACGATGTGATTCTTCCCGGCCTAGTCCGGGAAGTACGTACTTCCCGGACTAGGCCGGAAAAATGCCACTTTCTCAAAAAAAATCGTCTGGAAAGTACGTACTTTCCGGACGGTTGCCGAAAAAATAATTTTTTTTTTACCAATTCAAAAAATCGTACATATGCATTTACATCTTTGCATTAAATGAAGAAAAAAGTCCTCTGAGAGAAAACATGGGATGAAATAAATTCGATGACATCATAATATACCCCGAAATAAATTGAATCTGTTGGCAAAAACTTGCTAAACTGTTAGATTAGATTAGATTAGATTAGATATAAACAAATCATCTTATATATTCTTGCCTATAGTTATTCTCACTCTATTTTTTTACAAATGCTTACCTATTTATCGGTTTCAGTTTTATAAGATCCTGTAGGTGATGAGTTAGGCCTATTGGTGGTTATTCAAGTTGAATGAAATGAAATGGGTATATATGAATGAAAAAGGCGTATGTGATTTTTTGTTCTAATGCAAAGATATTATTCTGGTTCTCATTCAAAAACTTATCTATTCTTCAAAGTGAACGGATAGAAAAAAATATCAGATCATAAAACTGAAAAAAGATGCGACAAAAAATACAAAAACTTGAATATCTCATGACCAATCTTTTGAAAC
Organism: Chrysomela aeneicollis; assembly: GCA_029955515.1. NCBI lineage: Eukaryota > Metazoa > Arthropoda > Insecta > Coleoptera > Chrysomelidae > Chrysomela > Chrysomela aeneicollis. The sequence continues at coordinate 4,697,150 of JARUHQ010000007.1, forward strand.
CAATAGAACGGATTGATATTTGAATACGACTTTTACCTGTGCAGCAATATATGTATACTTATTTATAGGTATCTTATACAGAAAATTTTTTCATCAAGTAGAAATCCAATGAAATCAGTTAATTTGTGGTCATCTGATCAAACACAACCAGTCAAAACAAAATTATCCTGAAAAGAGCCCATTGGGTGTTTTCACTCAATAATGTTGCTATGGATTCCTACGTGATTCCTAAAATTCGATTTCGACATTTCAAAAATTCAATATCTCGAAATGTCACGATTTGTCAAGAATGATACCAAAGAATACTCTTTACAGTAAAAAATTTCTGTGGAAAGCGCTTATGGACTATTGCGATATGTCAGAAAGTATGAATCAGCAAAAAAATTTCTATCCGAATAATCCTTGAACATTGATAAATGCTCAAAAATTTTATTACTTCCTCAAGCTTGTTGCTTATATATAGGCAACAGACCTCCGCAACAAGCAACAAGCTTTCGAAATCTGTTGTAAAATTTTCTTGAAGAATTATCAATGCATGTGTCCTTGGGTTACTATTACTGATGATTTTCTACTTGTAGGTGACAGAATGTCATCAAATTCGAATTTCTGTTTCTCCACTTATATATTTATTCACACACTCAAACAAAGGAAGTAAATAAAACTCCATCTCAAAACATGATTTTTCATTATACCTTTAATTTTGTGGAAACATATTATACTGACAAAATACAAATTTTACTTTGGAGAAGTATATATATCAGTCCATAAAGAATGAGTAGGTATAAGTATAAGTATAGATATATAGGTACATTTGCATAACGCTGATGAAATCAGAAGAATCTCTTATAAAGAGGGAGGTAAAGTTTAAAAAAATGGTCGATGAATGTCATTGCAAAAAATTGAAATTGCAAGAAGAAAATCGATCTGAAATTTTTAGTAACGATATAAGTTTCAAATTTTGGTATAAACTTCTTGAACTGTAGTATAAATCTGTTTCTCACTGGAAGTCAAAAAAAAAGTTCTACTGGTAATATACAAGATACAACTCGAGTAAGTACCCAGATAGCACATGACGTCCCCGGGACGTCCATTTTAGGTCCACATTTGGTCCGAACGTCCTGGCTATTGAAAGGACGTCCTCAGGACGTTCATGAGTGGCCGTCCATTTGTATTCGTCCTCAGGACATCTTTTCAAGGTTTCAAGAGATTTTTTTATACTTATAGATCCCATCATTCAGTGCCTCCGAAAGTAAGAACCTGTATTATATAACTCGGGTAATATATGTGCATGAGAACTTTCTGAAAATCAACTCGGTACGTTATTATTTGTGGAGGTTTGACCAATATTTTCGGCAACAGTATTCGCATTTTATTTTCTTCCTTCTTTGTTATTGTGAAATATGTATATCAACTATAATAGAGATGAATCTACCTTTTCAAAATATGATGCATTTATGCATTAATGCATTGGATAGAAGTGGATCATAATTATTGACATCTAGTATACTGATTTTAATTCAATTTTGAGGACTAAAAATATGCCGAATTGACAGCCAGGAACACTAATGGTCTATTGAGTAATATAAATTGTTGAAAATAATCGTTGTTCGACTCACACTGGAGTAATCCAAGTAATAACAAGTCAAGCAACCAAAGTCGCGGTTAGGGTTTGGATGGGTGACTTCGTGATAGCGTTTTTTTTTATTTTTTCATTTCATATTAGTTTTCAAGTATTCCTACAACATTCGGAGAATAACAATAACTCTGTGAAAAAGTCACAGAAGGTTTTTATGTTGAATTGTCCTGTTCAGACCTAATGAGGCCCTAATTCGTACGTCCTGGGGACCACCGATTTTGTAACATCGTATGTCCCCGAAACGTCCTGAGGATGTACGCCGTATCTAAATAGGACATCCTCGGGACGTCGTTGAGGTCTGACGTGTACGGTTTGAGGACGTCTTCGGGACGTACTTGTGCTATCTGGGTAGGTACCTACTAAAATTATGAGCCCCCCGAGCAACGGACATTGTATTATTTCACTTTCGAACAAGAAACAAGGGTGCGCATATGCCTCCAAATAGAATGTTATCTTGTCCAGTTGATCGTGAAATTGCGAATAAGCAACCCAATACTTTTGTATCAGACTTATTGTGCGTTTGTTTGTAAGCATCAGATTAAACTCAATATGAGGTTGTCCGTGTTCCCATCCGAAATTCTATTGTAAACAGTTGCCCTTTTCGTCGAAGAAAAAGTACACCTATCGTATTACAAATACATAATAACGATTTGATCGCAGCACTCGGGCAATTTTTTTCCAATTTGCTGAAGCACAAAAATGGGGATAATCTTTTTAGAAACGCAATCGTGGATTGCGGTTGATGTGGTTCGGGTCATGTTTTAGAATCTTCTGGGTGTTCAGGACCGAAAAACTTCGAATATGAGTTTAGAATTACGCCTCTGATGCCTGATGTTTGTTGTGTGACACAAGAAACGTTTCTTTTTGTGAAAGTCTTTACGGGTTTTTCTGGTAATCTCATTTTTCTTTTCACAAACAATTTGGTAATATGCTTAGCAGCTTAGAACTCGAAACCGACCGCCCGAAATTTCGAACTTGAAACTTGATGAATTATTTCGTGAACGTGAACTATGAATTTTACTGACAACTCACTTCATGCACTAAAAATGCCATATGTCGCAGTGTTTTGTCATTATGACAGCGAAAAAAGTTTGCCCTAGCCTTTCCAGCGACAAAACGGAACCTTAACTTTTGAAAGTATATGACAACCGGCATTGTAATAGTATTTTATTATGAATGATGGAAATAAGACCTGGTGCCCCTGGTGGCGCTACTCTTCAATTGTTTCAGCAGACAAATCCTTGATTTGAAACAATTGAATTTCAGCACATTCCGTGGGTTCTCGTGTACAACAATAGATGGCGATACTGACGAAAGATATTTGAAGAATTTTCTTTCAATCATGTTCGATACATATTCGCATCAAACTCATTGGAAAATGGCTCCATGAAATTGTTAGAAACGATTAGAAGTCATTCAGAATCAAATATTCATATTTTCGTATTGACACCTGCAGTAACCTGTAAATTTGGTTGAAATCTCGGCTTCACTTAGCGAGATTCACCCACGCCATGTCACGTTATACACGTTTTATCGAAGTAGGCGAAATCAAGAGATTTGGGACCAGTCACAGGATAGGAAGTGATTTCACCAGTCTATCTATCCACCTCTATATTATGATACAAGTTTTATAAGACGCTATTTTGTCGAACGCGTTGTTTGCGACAAAGCGTAAATCCCAGTTTACAGTTGAGTGATTTTGATTTTTGCAATACTAGCGGTGAAAAATTCAATGTTGCTTTTATTGGTCTGAATTGAAATTTGCTATTTAAAGCATTGAATTTTTCACTGCTAATATCACCAAATCCAAATCGCTCAGAAGTAAACTGGGCCTAACTCTTCTGAGTTTCATTTGACAGTTCGATTGTACCAATCTCCTAATAATAAAAAATGTGTATCGAAGTAGAGGCTATTTCGACACGCATTTGCGTTGCACAATAACTTCATTATACAACCAAAATAAAAAAAACAAATTTTTGATGACGTTATGTCAATTTTTCTCAAACTTGCGTTGTCAGAAAAGTATCTTGTTTGTGGAAATGTCGCGATTTGGAGAGTCTTCGAGTAGAGAAATTGAAAAAGCCAACACTGATAATGTGCCTCGCAATACTGTGAATTCAACTACGTCAATTTGGCGACAATTTGCGAAGTTTTGTTTGGAAAAAAATATGAACTCATTGCAGAAACTTTCACTGAGAAGTTAGCTTCTATTTTATGTGACTGCTGGTGACGAGGCATTCAACATGAAGAAGAACAATAGGGAAGATTATAAAGAAAGTGCGCAGTCAAGACGACTTGGAACATTTCATATTCATTAAACAGTCTTCCCGATACACTCTAGTTTTTTTTAGGCGAAGTAAACTTGACATTTATAATTCGACCAATATAGACCAATGTCTATAGCGAGGTCTATAGTCATTTTGAAATGCAAACTATATACCGGGTAATTTAATTTCGTAATGTGCTTAAAATTGAGATTTCTTATTGTGCTTTTATATGTGACTAAGAATATATTGTCGAGGAAATTTGAAAATTCAGAGTATTTCCACCTATACGAGAAAACAGAAATGTTGAATAATCATTCGGTTTTTTTCCGACAATTTTCAATGAGGAACTATGCACTGTCACTTCTTTCCTGCAATAGGTATAATGTTGTTTTCAGATTCACCATCTGAAATATTTTGGCCACCATCAACTTTTTTTTCTTATCCATCATTTCACGTTTATTATTACATTGAAAGGGTAACAGCAGAGAGACAGATGTATGTGTTGCAACAAATCGATATGCTTGACGTGTTATTTGTCATATACGTACATGTTTGAAATAGTCAAAGTTGTAAGGTAGAGAATAAGTATACCATGTTATAAATCGGTAAAATCTGCTACTATTTTACATATAAAAACCCAACACGGCTCGCATTTTATCTTTGAAATTTTCAAATCACCTAACGGAAACGGAATCGATTTTTCTCATCGGGCTGGCAATTTCTTTAATTTTTATCATATAATTCAGTTTTGTTATCAAAAAATTCAAAAACATAAGATCAATTCATGTTATTTTCGAAATTTTTAAATATATATCTTTCAAACGGGTGCATCGTTTGTACCATCGGGCTGGCATTCTCTTTCTCGTTTTATCATAAAACTATTCAGATTTGTTATCCAAACACCCAAAATCCTGTAGTTAATCCATATTATCTTCGAAATTTACAAATCTTTTTTATCAAGAGCGTCTTGCACAGAGAAGATATTTTGACGATATATATAATAGTTATTGGTAGCTTATAGCTCAAGTTTCATTTATCGATGCTCCTCATTTTTGTTTTCTCTTTGAATGTTTTACAATATTGATATTTTCAACATCTGTATTTGGTATTCCTGTTTGTTCTGTCCGACTCAATTTTTTATTCAGTCAGAATTCATTAATAATTAAAAACTGCAAATTCAATACCTATCCATCCCGAAGATGACAAACCTCGAACCAATGCTTTCTTCGTCTCATCTATATATTCAAAGCTAGAGCGGTGACAGTTCATCGTCTTTCATGTGAGAACGAACATCTTACATATAGGTATGCATTCTAAACCGATGTCACCCGTACAAATTATTTGCGCTAATCCCGATATGAGTCGCTCAATCAAATACCAAAAGCGGCTTCCAACACCATAATAGAGACGTTAGTGTGACAATTCGTAACGAATCACCCCCCGACCAGATTTTGCGCCCTGCGCACAACCGTCCTAAGAGTCAAAATGGCTCGGAGTCCCTGAGATTAACACGTATGTTTAATAAATAGCTGGATTAGGCAGCTGTGTTGGAGTGGAGAAGGGTAGTTAACCCCCGTTTGTGGCCCACGAGAACTGTTGCTGCGACTTGTACAGAGAGTATTCGGGGGTTTAGCTGGCCGATTGCACTGCCTATTGTTGTGACACAATACCACAAACATTTGTAATAATATCGATGCGCTTTTGAGGTTTCAATGAATATGCGAATGGCACACATTTTTTAAAGATTTATGTGGTCCGCAGAACACGTTTTCAATTTGTTCTGAATCGACGATATTTCTGGGTTGCTTGCTGTGGCTAAGACCAGGACTATGAGTTGATCAGAGACATGTGTGGCCATATGGAGGATTATCTTTTCACTTCCGGGGATATACGCTATGTGATTTTTAGGTGACATTGAGTTTTGGTAGTTGATCGTTGGAAAATATACCAACTGATCGAAAGAAACTCGGTCCACTGTCTCCACTATATGACTCCATGTGAGAGAGCAAGAAATTCTTAACAATCATTCGACGGTGCTAAATATACCCAAAACATTTGATGGAAACAATATACTAATGTTCATGACAATAATATATCTCATCTAATTCATTTAAAAGTGCCAAGTTCTTGATCATTTCAAGATCTTGTCTTGATTTCAAGACAAGACAAGACAAGACATTTTTTATCAATACCAAGATTTCTTGTCAAGAAAACAAGAAATATTGAAATATCTTGAAACGTATTTATTTGTGTAAAATATAATGTATTTCAACATAACAAAACATATGTTCATTTATTGTACACAAAATGCAAATCAAAAATGATAATCCTGATGAAACTGAAATTGCAAACTAGGTTTTTGAATCTGAATTCATAAGCTATGAATTAAGGCACTTCTTTATGGAGTCAACATCTAGCCGATTTCTTAGCTTTTTGATTGTTAAAGCAATGTTTACAGAAAGTATATTCTGTAAACTTCGGTTAAAGTTGCTGCATAAAATAGCCTTTCTATTACGTAAGTACAGAACTGATTTTGGGTCATTTCGTATATTTAAACAAATTCTACCAGGGTTTATAATTGGAGATGAAAAAACTTCAATTGCCAAAAGTTGAACCTCCAGAAAATCAAACCAGATGGAACAAATGAATATCGCTGATATAAAATATGCGTGCCAACTTCCTTATTTTCAATAATCCCCATATATTAAAAAAAATTAAGATATTATTCCTCTTGATTTCAGAAATATATTGGTTATTGATATTTGGTTCAGCCATTTCCGAAATATTTATAATATAATTTATAACGTGATTTTTCCAAATCGCCATAATTGACATGAAGAAACAACAAGACATATGACTATATGAGTAGTTTTAATTTTGACACTACTATAAACAAAGTCGATAAGAATTTTGATTGAGATTGACAAGCTCGACTTAAAATAATTTTTTATGCACACAAGTGTACTTACTGTGTCACTGGAAATTTCAAGGTCTTGAAATTTCTTGACTCAAGATAAGATATAATATGTCAAGAAAACGTCTAGTCAAGATTTTTTCAAATTTCTTGACTTTGTCTCAAGACAAGACAAGAAGTTGTTATGAAGACAAGAATTCTTGTCTTGTCGACCTCTATATATAGTTACTATATAATAGGATTTACAAAAAAGTGGAGGTCGCATTATCAATTGTCTTCTTTCTCCTCCATTTTTTGTATCTCTTATAGTTATACCGAGTTACCCTCTACAAACATCAAAATAAGACCACCCTGTACATTTTTAAAATTCGTAAAGAGCGTTTCTACAGTGTTTTTCCTGGGGTCAGCCACTGAAATCCAATGAAATTTATAGTGTTCCGGCTATAAAGTGATATATCAACTATCACACATCAGGAACAAACACTTGCCCAATGCCCACTTTGATGCAGGGAACAGCGTTTGTCGCGTATTGCAAACGGTCTCCAAAGAGCGACATTCTTTTTTTTGTCAGAACCTACGGCAACATAAAATGTCATCCAGCTGAATACTGAAAATGCATGAAATCGCAGTTGGTCGTGGCACATGCTCGAATCTGATTCATATCCGCTGTGACCCGGCATCTAATAAAGGAACCACAATTAAAAGTAACAAATGCCCATTTAAGACATTATTAGTGTATTACGAAACTGCTCGCTCAATTCGTAGTAGTTATGAATGGAGAGAAAAATGAACTGGAGAGCATCTGCCGTATCGAGATACATTCATTATCTAGTTAAGAAGATCAGAGTTCAGCCAAGTACATTCATAAAATTGATTGTAGTGACCGAACAATGAATAAAATGCATGTGGGTTCGTGAATAAAACTTCTCTGTTGAATGTTGAATCCATTCGGAAGTCCAGGCACTTTATATGGTCAATGTGACCAACATGAATTGATAACATAGCCACTTGTAGTGATGGAATTTGAAAAACTATTTATGCATGTACCCCTAGGAACATTATACTCTTTTAATTATACATCAATTCATCACAAAGAAATCATGTAGATCATATTAGATTGTAGGTGGGTCGTGAAGACTTTGTACAAAGTTCATGAGTTTGCTGATTGTGTGATTTCACCTAAAAAAAGTCCGCCGAAAAAGGTCCATTGTCAGAGTTGTCTAGTTGTACTTCAAGTTCATATGAATCTGGACTGTTAGTGAGGAATAGGTTGAGCATATTGGCACAATGACAGTTGATCTCACGGATCTGTGTGGTGTGTGGATGTGGATGAATTGATATAATCACGTTCAGACATTATTCCTCAAAAAATTGCAACCTTCCAATATAGGGACAAGAATCGATTCTTTAAACAAATATCATAGTCGCCATAATATTATGATAGTCCCATCTGTGAACCTGCGGCTGAATATTCGCAGTTGCTAATAATCACAGTGGTGAAAATTACTTCAGCCAGAGTGAAATACGGAGCAAACAGATGTTTGTTTGACTGTGTAGTATGGTTGCTCTTCCACTTAACCAATCAAGAAAAGTACCAGTTGAACAGGAAGTAGGGTCATAATATTTATTCTTACTCGTGCTCAGTTTATTGAGACTCACCAAATGCTGTCTGATTTAGATAGAAGCGAATTAAATAATTGACCTCACTTAAGATCTACGCACAACTTCGTTAGGACTTTATGGTAGTAAAAACGTTCCGTTCCGACTTTCGTCAGTATATGTGGCAGATGTCAGTCATTAGACACGAGCTCAGATGATTTCAAGCAATCAGGGAAATGAATAATTGAATGATTATTGTTCTGAATTGGCTAAGCTAGATATTTAAAATTGCTCCATATGAATCAATATCATCATTTTTCCAAATGATGCTCAATTTGTTACTATTGAAATGTTCTTCATGATGAAAGACCATACCTTCAACAGATTTATCAATCCTGAAAACTCAGCCAGAAAAACATTAATAGAAAAAAATGTGTGTGAAGAAGAAAACAGCAGACCTGCTGATTCTGAACAGGTTACAATTGAAAATCGTAACGACAGGGCACATAACTGGACATGATGCATCAGTGCAAGAGCACCTTTATAAAATTAGACTGTTCAATTGGTTACCAGACATGTAGATTATGTGGAAAGGAACACATACTGCGGATCTTTTTGGATCGCAGATGACCAATAAATTTCTGGGCAAAGGCTTACCAAGCTGGTACAAGGTGCGAAATCACTGGAATGGTAATTTTAGAGAAAAAATACAGGCAAACAACAATATGCCATCGGAGGTCAGTCACAATCAGACGAGCCAACAGGGGTTTTAGTCAAACCATGACTCATTGTCTGTCACACCATCACCATAAGATCCATGAAGGATTCTTTCCAGGATCCCCCCCCCCCCGCCTCATAAAAAATATACAGACGAATTATGTTGATGTTGCAAGATGGCGCCACTGTCAACACTACGGAAGAACATATATTGATGATAACCTCCTTTAAATGTCTACATTTATAGACATTTCAAAAGTGAGTTATTTATATCCGAAGAGAATTAGTTATTGTGAAATTGCGTAAAGACGACAGAAAATAACTTTATTTGTTTCCTCGTTCTCGTCCTCTATATTATAATAATTGTCATTGTAGATTGGGTTCGTTAAGGCAGTGCAGCCTCTCAAGCACCTCGACCTATCAGATCTTTTGTGCATAACCCTTAATCTATTTGAGCCCTGGGGCTCGAGGCTTCAAGCAAAGCTTATAAATTTCCTGAGAGCTAGGTTCCTGACATCGGAGGGCTCTAAGAAGGCCCCTTCCAGGAACTTGAGCCTCTTACAGAAGAGCGCTGGGCATTCGCAAAGCAAATGGTATGCAGTTTCAGCGAAGTTCTCGCAGTAGCGGCAACTATCACTCTTAGTTTCACTTATCTTTTTGAAGAGATACCTCAGAAGTCAGAACCAGTTTCAAGACTTTTTGTCCAACTTGAGATGGCGGAAGACTCACTAGCCTTTTCAGTGAGATTTCATTTCATCTGCTTCCCAACGTCGAAACTATTTTGTTCTCTCGATAAAAAACAATTTGGTTTCCGTAGTGGATGTTTGAGCATTACCTGAGAAGTAAGAAGTTTAGTCGAAAGTACAGTCTGAGGGATCAAAAAACGCCCTGGATGAATAATTTCGAAGGAAATATCAGTGCTTGTGATGTTAATACTATGATTTCTTTGCATGCTACCCCCGACCATCATTCGTGACCCAATCACCTACCCTTGTTGTACAAATATATTGCATCTGATTCATGAAAATGCTAGACAGAATGTTCCCACCACTGATTAAATTCAATTGGCTTCATAGGGGCATTCTCGCTTTTAGCTTACATTCACAGCGTAAATGAACAAGTATCACGTCAATATTTCCTTGTTACAACGGGGTTGTCTTCAATAAATCATATTTAGGGCCCCATTGTGTAGGCCGCAACGCCGTACGATGGTTAAACGGAATCAGATCACAATGGAAATGTTTCGAACCATAATTTCTAGGTTTGAGGTGGTGGAAGGGCGAGCCGTATTTTTCAACATATTAATTTCATCGCGCATGATGGGGTGACACCGTGTCTGGTTGGCCACCAGACCTGGTCCTTTTCTTGTGGTACATGCTATACTGGCACTAAATCATTGGTTAATCACACGGGTATATCTTAATTGCGGACCAAAAACTGTCATCATCAGGTAAAAAATTGTGTCGATTTGAGTTAAAAGGCTATAGGTACCTTGGGCTATATAAGTACTTGTCAATTCTATTGATATCCTGAATGTATGCCGAAATGATCGCTATACTATATACTGTACAACAATGCTGCTTTCGTTTCAATTATTTCCTGCTGGGAAAGTGAAGTGTGGAAAGCTTCAGGAATAAGTATTTGTGTTCCATTTACAGTTGAAATTTACTAATTATGCATGAAAATAAACTGTTCTGTCACAAAATCCAACTCTCTCGGTACTCGGTATCATTTCAGCAAATAATGGCATTTTTTGCACTCTGCAGCGTGTCTCACTTACCATAGGGAATATTTATATGTGTTACTGTGGTGTTTGGTCTGGGAAGTTTTTTACTCCAAAGAAAAGCTCTCATATTATAAATGTGTCAAGCTGGAGTTAGATATGCCTGCAATGTAGGTCAATTTCTGTATGTATCCACAGAGCATTTAAATTTTGATATGCCAATACGTATTTAGGAGTCTCCTGATCCGCAAAAAATTCAAGGTGTCTCACTATACTAATAGACTTAACTGCAGCATCAGTCATTTTCAATTCCTACAACAACGGAAATGAAAAATTTCATATTTTATACTGGATAAAACCCTTCCATCTCCACCTACAATCATAAGGAGGTTAAAAAATACTACTTCAGAAATGTTACTACAATCTGAATAATTTCTTATTTAACAATTCGCTCTCGAATTAATGAAATTGATAAATACTCATTTTGTATCGAATGACCATAATGTATGAAAAAAGAAAAAACCTCTCAAAGTTCTTACCACCGAATACTTTCCTAGCTAATTCTACGCAGATCAATAATTTTTATCTTCTGAACGCAATTGTTAATGGCACAGTGCACAGAGTAGTCACCGAGTAGATATCTTCATCTGAAGTGATCCCTGATTCAATCCAATAAAAGCACACTATCCCACGTATTTGACCGCAACTTGGAATCAGCGACACCATGCGGCGAAAGATAGAAACACTTGCGAATGAATCTTCCATTTCAAACAGTAAGAATGGCGGCTGCTCGACTAGCATTGTTGAGACGAATGCCAAAATATCTCGAAGTGGAAAGAATGGTTCAAAATGATGAATCTCGAAGTCCTTACCACACGGGGATGTTGATGTTGTGACAGTGATGATTTAAAAAAAAAACTACGTAGCTATGTCGCCTATGACCTCTGAAATTTCAAGGGTAAAACTTCGTTTATCGCACTCCTATGAGTTCGGAAAAAAAATTTGGTGCAACTTACGTATTTTGACCTCCTGATCACGAATCTGAAGTCAAAACGCGGCGGTCTCAAGTATTTTCGGAAATGTACCATTTGACATATCAAATTTCTGCTAATAAAAACACACAAAATTAATCCTACTTTGAGCCAAAACATCACACATGCTCACATTCACTTGTTTCCAACACTTTTTTGCATAAAAAACTGTTATTTTCACAAAAATTCGCCCTTCTTCAAAATGTAAACAAAACATCTTTTTTCACTGATTTTCTGGTTATTTTTATTTGAGATGTTGGCAACGTCTTACCATGAGCCAAACAATCACGTTGCCAACATCATGAATACCAATTACCAGAAAATCAGTGTAAAAAGGTTGTTTTGTTTACATTTCAAAGAAGGGAGAATTTTTTGAAAAATAATCTTTTTTTCTGCTGAGAAGTGTTGGAAACAAGTAAATATATGCGTGTATAGTGTTTTGGTTCAAAGAAGGGTGAATTTTGTGTATTCCTAATAGCAGAAATTTGACATGTCAAATGGTGCATTTTTGAGACAAAATGGGGCCGTATCTCCAAAAAATACTTGAGACCGCCGCGTTTTCCCCTTGAATTCCCCAAAAATTCAACCTGTTAATGTGTCAACTTTCTCAAGATAGGTATAAATCTGCTCATCGATTTCTTGTTGCATGACACTCAATCATTCCGTGAGTTTGCCATCCCAATCAAGCAACTAATTAGCGAACATTCTAACCAATCACCTATTAATTGGCTCGGTGACGGTCCCAAAGCAAAGACTTTCTCTGCAATTATTCAACTGCGTTCGTTACGGAAGAAGTGTGGCTTGGCATGATTTGTGAAGCTTTTATCGCATGGAATGAGAGAAAAATACATTTTTCCTACGACCACGAGTTCGAGTTGAAACGTATATTAAAACACACTGTTTTGTTTTTTGGAGAGTAGCTCATCTCACAATGCGGCATTGTTATTTGTAATAAAGAAGTTCGCATGAATGGATGACTTATTACCCCAAGAACTGACATGACAAATATTGGTGAATCCTCTTGAAATTTTGAGCTATTATTCACGAGAAGATTTTGAATAAATAACTCAGTGGTACAGACAAAGAATGTTTCACTATTGGTCAGAGACAATTACTTTCAATTACTGGATAAAAATAGGAGTTGGTCGAGAACATTCAATGCATCTTATTATTCACAATAAAGTAGATTTATACATATACTGTGAATGTATAGATATTGGTTTTGTGTTCTTTCATGGGTTTTCATCGCATAAATATGGGAAATGACGAAATGATAACTAGGTATACCTATTATTTCTATTTCACCATTTTCCCTTTTGATTAATATATTTTTTCCATTTATTATTTATTCCAGAAATATTCCCTCTATAATCATTCTCATATTTTTTTCCAAGTTGAAATATTAGCAGATGCGTATCAAACAGGGTAAGATTGAGATAAATATATTTCCCTAATTTGTTGTATCCTGAAGTTTTCTTAAATTTGATTCCATAATATACTGGAATTCTAAGTTTTGTTTTTTTAACGATTTGAAAATGTCACATCATGATTATTCAATATATCATTTAAATGAAATTCGTTCTAATTACTCACCATTTTTCTATAGTTCATACAACTTGCCAATTTTTATCAACCTAACACAAAATTATGCTGAAAGACTTATCCATCTAAGAGGAATATCTTCCTCATGAGCTATTTGTCGACTATGTTCATGTGAACTTCTTTTTTCATTTTCGGTAGTAGGAGACTCCGTTGAAATATTGCACGCTAATTTCCAGATGACAACGTCCCAAAATTTGAAATGATGACGTATCTCGCTACATATTGAGTGAAATATTCTTATCAATTCGTTACAAACAAAATAAACGACGCTCCTGTCTCGAACTCCTATCGGCCGTCTAATTTATTTTTGTTTATGAGATACTGAATCTATGTCCATGAGAAAGAAAGGTTAAACAAATTGAATCAAATTGAAGTATCCCAGTACACGATGATTAACAAATAATTGAACGTAGGTAGACGTACAAGTGACATGGCGTGGGATTCAATAATTGTCATCAGTCAAAGGTCCACGAATGAAAATAAACAGGGTGTAGCCAAAACCTTTGGTATAGAGACAAATATCATGTTTACACGTTATTTATATCACGAGGTGACTGAAAATCTGATATATATATATACCTATACGAATTGAAACAAATCATACATTGTCCTTCACAAGCTGCCGAAAATTTGGGAAAATGTCTGTAATAATTTTCATAAATTGCTTGCTTCATTTGACATACTCATTATAAGTTCTTCCCAAATTCTCCACAAATATAATAAAAATTCTGAAAATCTAAGTGTGTCAGGCGAATTATTTATAGAATTTGTCTGGATTGAAAATTATATCTCAATTTATCAATGAATGTACTACCCTTTAGAAAACAAGAACCGGTTCAATGAAACCTTGAATTCTAAAACGCTGTTAGTCCATTTTGTAAACCTGTGGCTTTTTAATCATAAATGCTTCTTTCGAAAAAGTTCCAATATGTTTAAAGTAAGACGATACCTATATAGTTCTTTCACAAAAAGTAAATACAATGAAGCCAGTGAATATCGACCCATAAATACACAAAGTACCTACCAACTCAAATATGTTGAAATAATTCTGAAAAATCAATCTGGTTTCCATAAAAAATACCATGCAAATACGCATTGCATAAGTTTCTTTGAATTCAAAAAAAAGTTAATTTGTTCTTCTTGATCTGAAGAATACATTCGAAATTAATAAAGAAGATAATGACATTGATAGTGATGTTTATCAAAAGGTTTGCTGACTAGTCGGCTGATCCAAGATAAAATCTCACAGAAATCGGATGTAAATATAGGTGTCCCACAGGTATAGTATTTTGGTGCTACTGCTTTTTGTAACATATTGAGCCTAAATTTGAAGGTGTTGTTATACCCCTTAGTAAAACTAAAAAGAATTAATGTTAGGTCCATTTATTTATCATATATAATTGATATTGCTGACCTATAACATTATAATATGTTATGTACACTTTTTATAATGATTTTTCAAGAAATGGATCACTGTCAGATATTCACGAGCCCTGACAAATTGAACAAATTTGTGATAACCTCTGCAGACCAATCATTTAGATATAGAAAAATGGAATTGATTAAATTCATCGTCTTCTTTTCGTGGTATCACTTAAAGGAAGTTCACTGCTATTTACGATCCGATCGCATATTTTTGGACAATGAGAGGATCATAAAAAATTTGGTTTGGTGGTACAATGCCTACATAGCCACAATTCGATTTGATCCACATCTTCGAATGCCGTTCACAGAAGTTTTCTAATATTCTGACATTGTCACTCACAATGGACATCCTTCCGTGGTAGCCTAGTTTCTTTCATGAAATTCGAAGTATATAGCCCAATTTCAGACTTTTATTCGAAAATGATTCTGGTTGGGAGTTTGGTTCCAAACAAACGGCCTTCTACGTCATAAATCAGTTCGCCATTATCTAAGTGGGAAGCCTTTTGTTTCGGTGCCATAAAAATATTATCTAGAATACTACAGATTGATGGTATGTTGGGCGAAGTGAAATTTAACGAAATTTAACGAAAGACAAGATAATCAATGTTTATGGTCCTGATGGACGAAGTGGCCAGTTGTAGTTCTGTTTTACGACTGCTTTGTGGCGTTCCCTGTGGGACACCAGTAGCAGTTGGTGTCAAATTAAAGCGGAAAGCAGTATAACTGCGACGGGTTATTTACAATTATCATCAATAGACTTTCGTCTAGTTCCAAGTTACGTCCACCCTATACGATGATGAAGAGACGTTTTTACCTGGAACGTGTCTTTCGAAAACCATATTGATTTGGGTTAAACTACTCTCTATAAAATGTATACCATACGGTTTGTACCAGTCCAAAGGCCAACGTGGTTTGGATTCCAATTGCATACACTGTAGGTCTCCCCTATCCTCAACCCAAACAAGCCCTTGAATATGAATAACAAACGTCATTTTATATTTTTGTTTGAAGGTGGCTGACAATGTCTCGAGTTGTGAAGAAAAGTTTCGGACTTCCATTGTCTAAAGGTATGAAGATTTGAATCCTGAGAAAAGAAAAGATGAGTTATGCTGAAAAAACGAAATAAGTGATGAATAAAAATTAACTATTTTATCGAATCAAGAAGATTCGAGTATCAATAAATCAGGTTAGTATTAGTGTTAGTATATATGAAGTCGAAAAATGTAGATTTAAATGGGAGTTTATCTAGTCGATGAGCCTGAAAATATGGTCTGCTATCTGAAGGATTATGGTCTGCTATCTGAAGGATATAGGATAGAACTCTAGTTGTGCACGAATCGACATTTTATCTGATCGAATTTAAAGAACGAGATGTATTAGGAAAGGTTATTTTTCATTCCTGGGAAAAATAAAAAAATAATTTTGGAAAATAAAATTGGTAGGTACTAAAAGTTGATGGGGTAAATATCTACCTATTTGCTCGTATTATTGATGATATTCCAATATTCCATAATTTTTTCGAACTATCCTACTATCTATGTTTCTCAGATTTTCTTTGGTGTTTGCTACCACCATCTTCAATTTTCCCTTTGGGCTATTTTCGAAAACACTAGTTTATATTCAATCCTTCCGGTCTCCTGCAGAAGCACTGTTGCCTGTATCTACTTTAAAATGAAATACCTCACAGTTTGTTGCTTTTCTACCTTTGAAGATAATACAATTTCAAACATTTCTTGTTCTGTGGGCGATCTTTAGAACCCATTGGAAATGTTTGTGAAATTTTGCGTTCCTGATGTCACGCAGGCGTTTCTTGCTTGTTTGAAAAGTATGTTGTTGAACGGATTAAAAACTCGTTTATAATCAATAAAGAACCTACTTCTCTTGTAACAATTTTGATATAGTATTCCATATCGTCTTAACTGCATTCTCTTTAGAAAGAGAAATTAGTCTATCCAATTAGAATATCAAACATAGTTTGAAATGAATGTCTGGTAGACTACGATCGAGTGGAGATCTTACGGTCTCTACTCGGATAACTACCCTGCACTGATGAGGGCCAATAAGCCCGAAACCGGTCTGTAGGTTGTTAGGCGTGCCTGTCCCGATGTGAATTTGTCACGTCTTAGGAAGAAAGAAACATTTGCGATCTGCATTCACAGTGTGAATCGTTGCATGGATTACGAGCAGATATAATTCAATGTTCTGCGTGGTATTTACCAGGAAAGTAGTTGTTTTCTGCTCGTAGTCTACCAGACATTCATTTCAAACTATGTTTGATATTCTAATTGGATAGACTAATTTCTCTTTCTAAAATTGTTGTCCAATTTATGGCTTTTCCATTTTTCCTGCATTCTCTTTGTAATCTTCAGCATAATTCTTTACCCAGTCACATAAAACAGAAGGTAACTCTTCAATGGATGCTTTTTTCATAATTCCGTTTTATTTTCATAAAAAACAGCGTGAGTTGCAGCTGTTGATGTGATAAAATGAATTTACAGTTTTTGCGATTTGCATTTGTTTGTTTTGGAAGTGACAAAAGATAATACCGATGAAACCCTACAATTTTCAAATCAAATATTTCTTCCTCCTCGTGTATAGTTGAATCTGTAGGTATAGGGGTAAAAATATAACAGGACACCCTGTACCTATATATAATGTGTGAAGGATGTGATGATGGAGATGTATATGGAAAACAGGAAGTTACCAAGTATTGAGTCTTGCGGGACACCGTTTGGAATTTGGAATACTGATGACTTATGAAGTTTGTAGCTAACATACATACTGTCTGCTGCCAGTAACATGACTTTCCATGATTCAAAAAGATAGTGTCCACTGAAGCCAAAGTAATGGAGCTGATGTACCATCAATATAAGCGATGATTGATCCTGTCAAAAGCCTTATTCGTACAATCTGGGAAAACTAGATTGTTTGACATATTTTTATCAGTTGCTGACAAAAATATCCATGGATCAGCTATGTGAGGATATGAAGCTGCATTGGTTCTCTGGTGCACTATGATTTTAAGTTTTTTCAATGCTTGGGACAGAAGAAAAGAGATGATTGGTCTCAAATCAGCAACCTTCCATTTATCAGGAAATGTAGGTATACTTATACCCCTGGCACTTTATTCCAGTGAGATTACATTATTTCATCTGCCTTCCAACGTCGAACCTCTTCTTTCATGTAGGCCTTGGAGAGTCCACACAAGGGTTCTGGGTCGAGAAATTATGTATCTGCCCCATCTTTGGAAAGACAGTCTGCTTCCTCATTGCTTTCAACTCCCTTGTGACCTGGCACCCACATCAAAGTGACCTGGTTGTTCGCTGCCAGTTGTCTCAGGGATTGTTTACAGTCCCAAGTCAGCTTAGACTCACAAATGTATGACAGAAACATTAGTGCCGGTTGCATAAAAGTCCATCTAGCCTTCTATTAACTTAACGTGGGATTAACTCTGCTAACTCGCGAGCTAAGGCATGCGTGGCGATGGTTACAAACGAATTAAATATTCTTCATGCAACCAGCCCTTAGTCTTGAATCTGGTTGAGCCTCCGCACAGGCCAATTGTGTTCATATGCTTATTGAACTTATACAGTGTCCTGTGAGGAGTCCCACCTCTATTCTGGTTGTTTTTCTATTCCTTCTTAGAAGGTAGCTGGCGTTGGTTTTTTGTTAAACTCTTCAGCCTGTATCATTCCACAGGCGAGTTTTTCCAGCACCATTCTAGAGACTTATTTTGCATCCAGATTCTGAAAATTGCGATGTTATCTCCCATACTATAGTGAATGCAATCTCTCGCAAGGTGTTTAACGTCGCCTCAGCAAATTAATTGCGAAAAAGTGACCCAAGATTAAACACATCCACCCCAGCAGCAGGCGACAATAATGACGTCGACACGTATAATTGGTCTCATTTCGCCGGATAGGCGTGCGGGCGTCGCATTTCGGATTTCGATAGCGTCGCGGCGCGTCGCCATGCGGTTTGCCAACTGCGCAAAACGTACAAGGCGATGACGATGCTGACTTGTTTGGCTCGTGAAAATAAAACAGTCGGACAGGCGAAGTTGGGGAAACTCTGGGGGTTCGTTAATGACTCACGTTTCGTACAGTGCTGCTCGTTGAAAAAGTACGACTATTGTGTATAATGGTGGATTTATGCAGCAATTACAAGTCATAAGTTTTAGTCTCAAGTTTTTAGTATCAAGAATCAAATCTTTGGTAGAAGTCCATATAGTAGCTCAAAGTGGAGTAGTGTATATTGAAAGAAGAAAAAAACTCTAAATCATCTCCACAACATTTAATCTGAATACCTATATCAGGGACATGTTTCGAACGTATATACGTTCATTTTCAGCCTGAATAAACGTTATGTAGAGTAAAAAAAATTGTTTACAACATATTAAATTTAATCAGGAACAAATAGGTTAGTTATTAGGGCCCTGTGCCCTAAAATTCAGTCCATCAGGATTGAAATATATACATGAATACAAAATTATCAACCACCGACATCTTGTTAACGGAAATACGGGAATTAATTCCCGGAATTAATTCCCGTATTTCCGTTAATATGTTGTAAACAATTTTTTTTTCATCTACATAACGTTTATTCAGGCTGAAGATGAACGTATATACGTTCGAAACATGTCTCTAATATAGGTATTCAGATTAAATGTTGTGGAGATGATTTAGAGTATTTTTCTTCTTTCATTAAGATTTAAGTTATAAAGGGAAAAAAGAACATTTATGCAGGAATTATTAAGGACTGTCATGTCTTTGGAGGTAACATCTCCCATTGGTCAATTTCTGTGGTTCAGTGTCAGAGTGGTCGCTTTACAATTTCTATAAGCCAGCAGTAATCAATATCCATTTTTTATTTTCATAATCTAATAATTCTGATACCTATAACTTTGAATATACAACAAAATCACAGAATAACCTATGAAACTATATGCAAACTTCGAACGCATGCGCAAATATGATCAATTTCAAGTTTTAAGCCATAAGAGATAACCAACTTTCTTACGACCAAAGACTTATAACTTGCAACTTAAAACTTATGTCAAAGTGTATAAATGTAAACATTTAAAACCAATGATAGAACTTCTTATGACTTATGACTAAAACCTTACGACTTGAAACTTATGATGGCTTAAAATTGCTGCATAAATTCACCATCAAGTCACGTAGCTGCTACCTATTTTTGAAAATATTTTTGAAGGTCGTCATCAGCACTTTATGATCGTTGGGTTTAAATCGAGGGTTGAATACATATATCTATTAACTGAAGCCGATAAAGAAGAGATTAGGGGAATGTGGCTTAAGAATATACAACAAATGGAAATATAACCCAAAAAACCACAAAATATTTTAGAAAAACCAAATACGTATTTCGACAAGTAAGTTGTCATCTTCAATGAAAATACCAATGAAACTGAGTAGGAAAACGGGCTTGAAATGTTCTGTTATCTGCACATGCTGCCACGGAGACGCGTGTGAAAACAGCGCAGATATTTTTACGGGCTCAAGAGGAAAAGAAGAGGAAGAAGACAAAGTCTACAACGAGAATGGAGACCTGAACGTTGCGAAATTATTGGCACAGGAAGTCGGAGATATAAGAAAAAAGTGAGCTAAGGTTCAAAAAATTCGTGAAAAAAAATTATTCCAGAGAAGTTTTCGAATTACCAAAATATGTTGAAAATTGCGACGATAAAGGGGGTAACAAGATATCATGTCAAGAAAACGTCAAGACAAGATTTTAAAAAATTTCTTGACTTCGTCTCAAGACAAGACAAGAAGTTATCAAGACAAGAATTCTTGTCTTGTCGACACCTCTACTTCACAGTATAGAAGTATGCTCAATAATGAAATTCTGCAACCCCAGATGGAAGAACTTAGCATAGGAGCCGAGATAGGAGCCGTCATCAAATATTTCTTGTGGGGATATCTACTTGAGGAATAAACTCTACATTGATCATCTAAAACCGCTAGAAGACTTGCAAACAGGAAAATGAATATTCGCTAAGAGAATCATTGGTCATTGTCTGGATCTTGGTGATGTGGTGATTTCAATAGTTTCTTGTGATAACAGGAAAACCCGAGAAGACCTCTTGTGATTTGTAATTGCATTTTGTGATGATCCTTCGTATTTCTGTGAAGAATAAGATGTAATAGAGGATGGTGCTATCAACGCAGCACCATCCAAGCGACAGCAAATCATCCTGTTTGTATCACCATACACACATAAAAAGAATTACTTAATTTGATTTGATATATGCTTTGATCCAAGAGTATGGCTTGTTTATATATACTGGAATAAATGTCTGCTCAATTCAAGACTATGTTTCCAACTAAATACACTCATACCAATGTTATAGATTTCTTGAATCGTAAATGAATGGAGTTCTTCGTGAGAATAATACAATATTTCAGATTGAGAACACAATATATTCAAATCAAGACAATCATAATCTCTCAATGACTCGCATTTTTCTTGAACAAAGACAATCAGATTTTCAGTTTTAGCTGTAAATTGTTTTGTATTTGTATTTGAATTTCTTGAATTGAGAACATTTTGTTATACCAAATGAATATTCCAGTGAAATAATTTTCTACAATTGACATATTCAATAAATTCATTTCAAATAAATTATTTCAGAAGAAGAATGCGCTTTCTCAAAACAAGAATTGGACGTTGAACGAATATATCGTTTTCATTTGAGAATTTGTTTTTATGTGTGTACCCATCAGTATACGTTAATTCGTGAGTCAGTTGAAATATTCACTCAATTCCTAATTGACCTGCAGGCCAACATGACCCACACAACACCTACACGAATTAATGCAGATAGATCGTCGAGCTAACGTGTTCTCAATTGATAAATAGGTCTACACGTACAATGTGCGAGGCTAGGACGCGCCAACGAAAATTGATGGTTATTTTCAGCTATGGACATTCTCCATTAACAAATAAACACATGAATAATTCATGAATACGGTATGCTCAACGCTCATTGAGCAGAATTAGATAAATGGTGAATGAGCGTTCGGAGTCTTTTGAGCTGAGGAGACTACACTCGAGATTATATAACATCTATATCTTATTGAAAGGAAACAGCCAAAAACTCTAAGTGAAGTGGTAGTGTTGAAAAGAGGAAAATAAATTAATATCATTCCCACGTTATTTAGAATACCTAATCTAAATTACAAGAGGTAGAATACGAGCAGAAAACAACTACATTCCTGGCAAATACCACGCAGAATATTGAATTATATCCACTCGTAGTCTATGCATCATTGGATCGAAAAAGTCGTGACGTCACACACTATGTTGGTATTCCTGAATGTTTCCAATAGAAAAAAATTTACATGTAAATCTCCATAAGAAAATTTTTGAAGTCTCTTCTAATATTTATCGTGAATATTTAACGTATTTCAAGATTATTTACGGAAAGAGGGAGGTTCGATGTATCTCGAAAAAATTAGAAACCTGTATTGACCATTGATAGTTTTGAATAAATCTCTATCAAAGTGAAGAGAGGTTAGGATTTTGCTTTTTGTATTCATTCTCTAATATTATTTTAATTTCCATCACAATCGTGATATGAAATAAGAATGAAAAGTGTGTAAATCAAAATATGGTTACTAGACATAACAAATGTATTATTATATCATTATTTGTTGTAGATTGAATAAAGATATACCTAAGGTTGATGATGCTGTCAGCAGAGATTTTTCTTTTCTTTTCTTCTTTGGAATATGTAGAAGCTTACCTGGGAGTTTATTAGCAGTATCATGAAAGAATTATAAGTTCTCCCAGGAGATATAAGTTCATAAACAACTTTGAGAACTGTCCCTAGGCACTGCACTACATTGATAAGTACTCAAGAAGAAATAAAATGATTCTTGAATGTCAGTTTTTCATTATAACACTTCGAGAGTATGATGTCGATCGATATTCACTTTATTTTATAATTAATATTGTATAATATAATTATAGTGTGCAAATATTGCTAGAGCTGCCAATGTGATGGCCAAGAAACTATCCTCTTGAACAGGGACTCACATACACTGGTACAGTTTATCTACAACAAACATTTCAAAACGTTCAATTTATCCAATATACCCTTTAATATTACAGCTCACCTGTACTTTATATGTTTTATCATGAATATTCGCTTGAATCAACCACATTGAGGTCTTGAGATCAGCATCAAATACCAAGTTCTCAACATGGACTTTCAGCCCCTAGATATCAGTTTTTCCTCATCTCTAGAGAAATGTACCATTGTTGATAGCTTCAACTGGCTTTAAGACAAATTTTCCATTCACTACACTGATATATTATATAATATTAATCGAAATTACAGTCGAAATATCAGGGCCTCAAAAGTGAACACTGAAAAAACATAACCTCAATAGATTTCAATATAATCTCATTCAAATTTGTTGGCGTTTCTCACCTGTTTCTATTTTTCTAATATGAATTAGTATGTCCTATTTTCCATAAATGGTATCGAAATATGTAACTTTTTCACTATAAATGAGATAATCGATTTCAAAGAATCTCTTATGGAGATTTACATGGGAAAATAATTTGTTTGGAAGCAAATCAGTAGTACCAACATAGCTTTGACGTCACACTTTTTCGGTCCATTCATATAAATGAATAAAAATGCAAATATTTCTTTCTTCGAACATGCGTTTAGGCTCCCAACGAGACAGACACGCCTGCCAACCTGTATACCGGTTTCGGGCTTATTGGCCCTCATCAGTCAACCGAATGGAGATCCTGAGATCTCCACACGAGGCGAGGTCTGAATCGATGGAAGCATCCACGCATATTTGATAGCAGTGAGCCGATCCCCAAGCAGTGTATGAAGACGGCGACACCAAGCGGCGAAGAAAGAAACATTCCTAAATAAATCTCCCATATTAAAGATATGAGAGTGGCTGGGATTTGTTACGGTCATATTTTACACGGTGAAATCCTTCTTTAGAGTACCAAAATCTCTTGTGTTTGTAGTAATCATATTAGTGGTTCATCTAGTATTCTGTTGATTTTGTAATCTCTAGCTCCGTTATGATATCGTCATTTCGTGTCATACTCACCTTATTCACATATATTTTGCATGATCAATTCCTGTGGTAGTCATTATCAAATGATTACGATCCATTCATTGTTTACATAAAATCCACATAAGTAAATTAATTATGAAATGTCAATAATGAATAATGAGTGATGACAGCTATCAGATGGGATCAATCCAACCACATCACAGAATGCTAGGTGCCCACATGACAACACCTGATAATATCTAAGAACACGGAAGTGATAAAATGCCCGTAACTCTTCTTCTGACGATCGCCACTCAAATGATATTGTAAGAGATGTTCATGGGATAGTTTGTTATGTTCTGATACGAAAATTAGTGCATAGATGGCTTGCGTTCAATCAATGTTATTAGACATTGGATTAGTGTTCTGCTTCGATAAGCAATTAATAGATGGCGTCTGTTCGTTTATGTCAATAATAACTGATTGAATGTGATCAATATCTGCTATAGGGTTGTTCAGACACAACAATTAAACATCCCATGATCATCTCGAACATGAGTTAGGTTTTCGGAATTTTGTCCCTGCACCATGGGTTGACAGTGATCAATCGACGGATGACACTTTGTCTGATTCCTGAAATCGGACATTTGACTTATTTCCGATCTTCGATTATCTTTTTCCTGATTCCTTATCGAAATCAAGTGCATGGCGAGTTGAGAATTTTCCTTCGATTTATCGATCATCATTGGATGGATATGGAAAATTTCAACATTTTATGATTCCTTATTTATCGGACCATTTTTGGATGTTTATATGGTAATGAATCATTTATCTGCTTAGCAGGATTTGCGCGCCATGTAAGTAGGTTATTTTTGAGGTTAAAATTCCGTTTTTAATCTATTTAATAATTTTATAGATTTGATTATTTCGATTACTGGAAATTGAAAATACGGTTCAAACTAGATCTGAACCATATATGATTTGACCCTCCATACATACTCGAGGTGAGTAGAAAGCACAAGTGTCCACCACCTGTGCAACCTGATTGACCACCCGTCGAGTCGTGCTTAAGTCTGTGGTTATTCTTTTTAGGGTCTTATCTCCACCTTCGTCTTTCCACCGTCTTATTTCCACCTTCTTCTTTCCACCTCATTCATTCACTCCTCCAACGGATTAAGACTGGTCAACTCTCTAGCAGTATTGAGGTGCCTAGCAAAGAGTTCCCCAGTGTTCAGGGCTGAACACCGAAATTTACCTGGCAGTTTCAAAGTATTCCATGAGCCACAACAACTGTTGACTTGCATCCTACATCTGCAGTCTTGAGAGGCACTGAGTGGTATCAGCAAAGGAGCTCCACTGAGCAGTCAGCTAAGTCATTTGAGAGTGAATAACCTGAATCTACTGATAGATGTTACAATAATAATTATGTTTTATTGAATTGCCCATGTAAGCTTCCCCGTGACGTCACGTGATTGGCCCCTTCAAAAATATCATTTAGTAGAGTATATTTAGGAAATTCCTGCTGTTCATTCTTGGCTCACTGTTTATGTGAATGCTGATAACCCCTCTTGGATACAGTGTTGATACCAATATATTCGTAAATTTCAAGGAGTGTGACTATTATTCTTTAGCTACCTAACCCCAGGGTTCATTCCAGCTTACACTAAAAGTACTTGACTGTGTCTCATTGTATTGATTCTTTAGCGCAGTGTCCTGTCCCTTTCAACTGGGTGGTTTCTGATTTTTCTGGCAAAAAATCAGTGGCGCACCGGAAAATTAAACCCTTATTAATTTCTCCAAAAATTTAAGAAATTTTACATTATTGTAACCGTACCCACGCCCTACTGAGCTGCTGGGAGAGTTAGTGGCGAGTACCTACGAATGCACAGGCACTGCTTAATAAAATCTTGCCCTAACAGATGCTCAACTAGCCGATAGATTTTGAAAGGAAACAGCCAAAAACTCTAAGTGAAGTGGTAGTGTTAAAAAGAGGAAAATAAATCAATATCATTCCCACGTTATTTAGAATAATCTAAATTACAAGAAAGAAATATTTGCATTTTTATTCATTTATATGAATTGATGCATAGACTACGAGTGGATATAATTCAATATTCTGCGTGGTATTTGCCAGGAATGTAGTTGTTTTCTGCTCGTATTCTACCTCTTGTAATTTAGATTATTCTAAATAACGTGGGAATGATATTGATTTATCTTCCTCTTTTTATCTATATCTTAGATAAGATACTCGATTGTTTTTTTTGTATCCGGGTATTGTCATACCGTTGGATTGAGAACAATTTATTTCACAATATGAGGTTGAATGTCTGTGATATTCAGAACTACAACAAAAAAGGCTAGTACCTACACAAAATTCATCAGAGAATATTCTGAAAGTAAGCAAAGGTTGGAAAAATTTTACTTATTGAGATTTTCATAATAATAATTAACCAAGTGTTCTACAAAAGTCAATGAGTTCGTCAGTGAAAGATCACAGACCAGACGCACAGCTCTTCTCTCGATGGAATCTGAGAGCGTCAGCTTATTTTCGATTTTTAATGATGCTCCAAAACGGGTTATACATTTGTGCTTTATGAATCATGATGGGAATCTGTTGGGGTGTGAATTAGCTCTTGGCTTTTGGCACGAAACAGAAAACCGAGTTTCTGAGAAGCAACTTTTGCGATGGCAGTATGAAGTGTACTATCATCCGCAA
Source organism: Chrysomela aeneicollis (assembly GCA_029955515.1). Lineage (NCBI taxonomy): Eukaryota > Metazoa > Arthropoda > Insecta > Coleoptera > Chrysomelidae > Chrysomela > Chrysomela aeneicollis. The sequence goes on from JARUHQ010000007.1 coordinate 4,723,830, forward strand.
AGCAGTGGACGGGACAGGTAACTTCCAACTGATTGTTGATGTGTAGCGAGAACCAAGTTGGTGTTGAAACATATTCTTGTGGAACACCGGCATTGATTTTATTAGATAATATCGATAATATCGATATGATCGATATTATCGGATCGGGATAATCGATATGATCAATAATTTTTCAACTGTGTTGCTGATTTTATTAATAAATCGATGCTTTTCAAACCTTCACAAGCTGTGAAACCAAAAATTCGAATAATTTCTTGTGTGGGTGAAAAGGATTCTGAAAATAATGGGTGGGCGATAATGATTTGGAAATATGTATTATCGATGATCAGAATTCATCGATATTATCGATTAATCGATTATTTATTTTGTAGAAGTACCTATCGATATTCGGGCGAAAATTCGGGTCTGCTTTCAAATAGCAATATGGTTACAGAGAAGATATTGCTATCAGCAGAGATTTGATAAGTTGCCTTTCTAAAAACCGACTCTGAATTATATAAATTGTCAATTTCGATGATATCTTGTCATTTCATCTTGGCTAAGAACTGAATATAAGTCATAACACCGAATTTTATAAACATATAACAATATGGCTTATTATTATAACAAGATTCAAACAGAATTTACTCGATGTTCTGGTCCACATTGAGATGATGTTGTTAACTAAACATACCTGGGCCTTTTGAGGTATCCGTATTCATTTGAAGTATGACCCTCATTCCAGGACTATGGATTAACTCCCTTGGAATTCTATTATTTTGTTTTCTTCACTAATAACAGCACTCCCCTTTCGGTCACAATCCCGTCTATCCTTCTGTAGGTATATGGCAACAAAATTAACTTCTTAATCCGTCTTGATAATACTTTTGTCGATATTGTGAGTTGTCAGCTACTTATTCAAATTACTTGAATGTGGTTGTATTATTTCTGAGAAGGCATTTCAGTTTAGTAATCCTATTTTGATGATATTTCCTAGGAAAATTCTAACAACAGTAATTAGTATGAGCCTTTCTTATATTGCCGACCCAATACAGGACTTGGATGCCGACACGAATTTTCCTTTAATATGGAAATGGGGGATCGTCCCCAATAGAAATGTTGAACACAATGATAAACACTTTTTTCTGCAACCGACTGAAAAGTCGTACATTTTTGTTGTGGAATTAACACTTGAAGTTGACGTTTCTGTTACTATAACACAATAAAACGATCAATTGCTAAAAGCAACACTTTTATTGTCTAGGAGATAAAGTTGATTTTTTTAACTCCTAGGTTTTGAAAATGTGGTATATTTACTTAGTGTAGCATTTTTATATTTGTGATTATTATTTTAGAAATAACTAGCTCATTAGGAATCGATGACATAGTATATCATGATTTTTTTTTTGAACCCTGGTATCTCGAAATTTATGATGTTTTCACAATATTAAGTACACCCTGTATCTCAAGCGATTTCTTTTTGCAATTTGCAACGGAAATAAAAATATCAGTACTACTAATACCCTTCCAATGGCTAACAAACGTACAACAATTACCTTTCCATGTCCATCATCAGTGAAAAATTTAGATTAGTTCCAGATTTCTTGAAGTCATGGTTGAAATTTGATGTGTATAAAAATTATTCTCATGTCACAAAATGTGCATTATTCATTTGCTTCGAAATAGATCACTAATATTAGCTGCATCATGATCTCTGATGTGATTTTTGGTTTTGGATATATTCTATTTGGATGATAAGATTTACATCAATGCAACCCCACCGTCCTTAACTGTTGATTATTTATACTGGAACATTTTTATGTTTTCTCATTTTTGCCATTCTAGGGAAAATATTTTTTGGAGAAAAGACAGTGGTATGATTTGATTTTTACTTGACTCAATCTAGTATTGTAGTAAGTATACTGAATTTAAGTTTATATGAAGAATAATTAATCATTATTATGAGATAGTCTTAAATGATAATGGATTCAATAACAAAACAAAATTCATAAATTCTTTCATTAGGAATATACAAGAATATTCTTATGCTCCTGGCTTATACTCGGTACCACAACTTCAATAAAATTTATTGCAGCTATTTTATCAAGATTTAGAAATATTCAGATCTCTCAATAAAAAAGTAACCTCCATATGGGACATTCAAGACCTTTCATGTTTATGCATTTTGACACATTACAACTGAGTTTAATTTTACAAGATGTAAAAGTTAATTTATGTGCCAACAGATGCAACTGTGGAGTATTTAATAAATGTTGTAAATGTACTGAAAGACATTTTATTGGGTCTAATAAATTACGCTGAGGACAGCTACATAAAACCCAACAAACTTATTTTATGCACTGGCTATTTTAATGTCTATTGAAATTAATATTTCCCATCACTTAGTTTTCAATTTATTTATGAGCCCTTTGGAATAAATGGAAAAATATATTTTTTGATATTAGGTATACAGGGTGATATGTATTGAACCGTTTTTCTTTCAGGGGGTGTTATTAAGTCCGTGTCTCACGGTCAAACTATTTGATCAAATCTGTTTGACGTGACGTCATTTCTGTCTATTTGATTCAAATGTTTGAAATGTGCAGAAATCCTGTTCACACGATTTGAAGAAGTTTGCTCAAACAGTTCACAAATTGATTGATCGTAACGGAAGAGAAATCTACATTCAAGATGGAATCTCGCTTTTTCAACAATATTATATATATGAATAGAAATAATACACAAAAATCTCTAAACATTTATTTCATGGTAAGTTGCGCGTCCCTTCTGAGATTAGTGAAGTAGAAACCTCAGTTTCCTATTGAACTGTGTTTGCAAAACATTGAACAATGCCTTAACTCCCGATTCTATGGAATATATATGTAGGTATACTTTATCAATTGAAAGGATGACGAGTGATTCAGAACACCTACCAGTTATTTGGCCGTGAGGATTACTAACAATATCATTCAATGCATCTGACATCTTATCTCTCTTGGTAATATTTTTGTGATGTTATACAAAAGTTCTTTGCTTCTATAGAGATCTATTAGGACCGTTCCCTGTTCCTCGATCCAATTTCAAGCAGCAGACATTTCCAACAGTCCAAAACTCAAGTCAAAGTATTCTGACGTTTCGATTTTCGGTGTCAACAAACAACCTTAACCTTACTTTTTCATCAAACAGGTAAACTATTTAGAACATGTTCTAATTTCAGCTGCTGTTTGATGTGACGTCATTGATGACATCACACTTCCATAGTTTGATCAAATAGTTTGACCGTGAGACACGGACTTTAGGATCCCTTCGATTTGATCAAATTATGTCTCTATACCAAACAGCGGTTCTTGAGATAGTGTAAGAAATGTTTTCAACACCTGTTTCTTCACAATGGTATAATGGTTGGTGTTTAATGTCCTATGGGAGCAGATGTGCAGGGCCGGATTAACCCTACCGGCCTAGGTAATGTGATTCTCGGGGCCCCTTGCCTTTACCATTCTCTTACTTTTCGAAATATATTTTTTCTATCACAAAAGTCGAGTCGATCAGATCGACTCCTGCTTTTTGCTTTCATTGAATTAAATGATTTTGATCACAAAAATATTTTCACAATCAAAGAAAATATTTTTATGAATTAGGTACAATATAAGTTTAAATAGCAATTCTTGTAACTTTTAGATACAAAATCGTTAAAATCATCTTGGAAGTTGACCTTTTTCAACACATCATTTTCAATCGCCATTATCGACAATGAATTTAAATGTTTCTGTGATATTGCTGAACGAAGACAATTTTTATTAAATTTATTTTGAAGAATTTCGTTCACCTGTGGAGTTTTATATCATCAGACTTCTATATATTTGCAATGCTATCATTACATGCCCCCGTGGGCCCCCGTCGGTGCGGGGTCCTTATAGGCAGTTGCCTAATACGCCTTATGGATAATCCGGCCCTGCAGATGTGGATAATTTTTTAAGCCAGTAGATAGCGAAAAGAGTTATTTGAAAATATGCGAAATTTGAAATAGTTGGAAATAATCATAAACGTATTGATGAAATGGAATGAAACTTTTCAGGTTTGTTCCCGAATGCTAGTGCAAATTTCAAAACACTGGTTTTCACTACGACTTTGCTGTTGCAATGGTTCATATATCACAGTTTCAAGCAAATTTTACGTCATAACTCCATTTTTTTTTTCAAATTTCTCGACGCTACTACAGATTTCAGAGAGCTGATTTCGTCGATCTATTATACTTGGGGTATAGCGCGAAATATTACAGAGATATAGGGTGTGAAAAATCGAGATTTTTCAACTTTAGGAATTTTTTGTGCCGAAACTAATCATTTCTGCTCAAAACGGCTTACATGTCCCTATCTTAACTTTTCATTTACTATCTACTGACATTTAATAGAAACAAATAGAAGGTGATGCAAATCTCAAAATTTTGAACCACCCGTATTTGTTTCAATTAAATATCAATCGATAGTAAATGGAAAGTTGAGATAGGGACATGTGAGCCGTTTTGAGCAAGAATGGATAGTTTCGGCACAGAAAATTCCTAAATTTGAAAAATCTCGATTTTTCACACCCTATATCTCTGTAATCTTACGCGCTATACCCCAAGTATGATAGATCGACGAAATCAGCTCTTCAGGAAGAATCTGAAAATGAAATAAAATACAGGGTGTTGCATTTAAAATAAGAAAGTTGATATTGGCCACTGTGGCATGACACACCCTGTATAAAAAGTTTTTTCTGAAAAAAAAGCGCAACTAAATATACAAATCGACGTGTCCGAGCGTTTTTCCTAAAACGCCAACGTTTATTTATTAACGAATTTATTCCATTTGGCTGGTACACACTGTATATTCTGTATTGAATATCAAGGTACTGGTCTGTAATTTAAATTCAAAGGATTGATGGTGAAATTCAGGTAAATAATGTTTTGGTTGTAGGGAGCGATTCTTTCAAGCCGTGATCGATTCGAGCTCATGTCGAAATGTCAAACGTCACCCCCCAATCGATCGACGAACAACACATGACCACCACATCCCAACCACATAACAACATGCGAGATCCGTTCGATCATAGCGACGTCTTTCGAAAATCCAGCGTGTGGACAAACGACTCTGTAGGAGTTCCTCGAAATCTCCTTCGTACCTTTGTACCGACCCTACCAGGAATCTCAGAATGTGACGCAGCACGATTCACGGTACAAAGACCGATTATCTGTAATGGTCCCCGAGGGCACATCGCTCATTAACCATTGAGAGGGTGTATTGTGTAGATGGACAAATGCATAACATCTTTTGCTGTCGACTTTCGAGCGTGACTTTCAGGAGTCCGTAACCAATCGAGATTTTCCACCGATGATGGACGGCGATGTCTTATTCTTGAGCGACTGCCGGACTAAGGATGAGTGTTTAGTGGCAGTGATAGTTTTATTGGCGTTGCTAATTCCGGCCATGGTGCGTCATTCAAAGTTCGATCTGGAGGTGCGGAGGATGTTGAAAAACCTTCAAACGACCAAAAATGTGGCGAGGATATTTTCTTGGAAAGCCTCAGTCAAGGCAAGAATGCGTCGTCATCTACCCATAATCTTCATTTAACGCTTGATCTTGTGTTTCAATTCATGAAATATGCAGCCAATATGGAAATACTGCAATACTGAGTGCATGTACTTTACCCAAAGCTTTATTCTGGGACCACTACTGATAATCATCTACATGAATTACCCTGTACACTGTTGGAAATTAGTTGCTAAATCAGCAAAAAAATATAGTCCCAGTAGGTCTACACCATTTTATAGTTGAAATATCAAGAGTATTTGAAGTTAATTTTCACCATAATGGTTATTGCTCTTCTCAACAACCGCCTCTTTGTATGGCTACTACGTATTATTGGTGAATTAACTACAGTAAGTTAATAATTCTACTTCACCTTATAGCTGTTCGCAGTATTCTCTGAAGTTAATTGAGCAATTACAAATTGTCATTTTCACTTTAATTTGTTGTTATGAGTCCTACGTCATAATGTAGTTCTAGCTACAAAAAGTTGTCGATTGTACTACAACTCAGTGTATTTTCAACAATATTCTACTGCTAGAATAAAAGTTCAAAATACTGAAATAACCATATATCATGAAAGACATTTTATTTTCTGCATAGCAACAATACGAAAAAAAAATCCACTATTGGCACAAAAACACATCAAAAGCTGTCAGTAAATCGAAAGAACATCGCGGCACGTGATTCGCTACAATGCTGGTCAACCTCTGTCTGTGTTTGTCATCCGAGACAACTTATTCCTATCCTCCTGGAGTGTTGAGTAGGTATCTCTCGTTCAATTGCTGAAACAAAAATTATATTAATAATTCATTTTGGATTCATTTGGTCATGAATTTTTCAATCCAATCAACTCTTGAAATCACTTGGATTTATTAACTGGATAGTATAGATTATCATTCAAAATATAATTCAGAACGAATCTTACCAGTACATTAATTTCTCTTCAACTTAACTCAGTTTTTGTTATCTTTTTTGTTACCAGTAGTAGCTTGAAAAAATCCGAAGAAAGTGAAAATCGATCCATCGAACAAATACCTGAAATGAAGAGTTGTACAAATAATCACATCACAACTTCAACAGTTTTAACCTAGATGTTGCATTTATCTTCATTAGTATAGTAAAAAATATATGAAATATGCATGAGAAGTAGTAAAACTTCCATAATAATAATTTCAAAATGTGAATATAAAACTGATATGATTATACTCACTTTTTTGCAGCGAAACTTCAATAATCACAGAGAGAATCCAAGAAAAATTCTCAACAAATCATGTGAAATTATTGCGCTTGCAGATTCCGACGAAACATTGTTATTTGTTGCTCTAGATCAGGAAAAATATTCTCAACTGAAACAAAACAAAAATAATATTAATATTGACATGAGTAAATAAAATTTATGTACGAGTCCACATCAATCTACTCCATGTAGGTACTTACCTTTTTTATATCTTGACTACACGAGAGGAAAACCTAATGTATTCGTTCTAATGCTCTACAACGGCAACAGACAGCAGATAACTGAGTAAACTTGGGTTGGAACTTGTAAGGAATCGGTATTCGTGAGAAGACAAACGAAAAGTATCGAATATATCCGAAGAGATCGTAACTAAAAAATCTTTGTAACCGAGCACAAACTGTTGCAAATTTTAAAACTAGGTGATGTTAATTTGTCAACAGAGTGCGACAAAACCGCTATTTAATATTAATCTATTAGCAACTAGATTATGTTCTACTGTCTATGTTTCAATAACCATTATTGAAGTTCTATAGTTACAATTATTTGTTGTTGTGTTACAGATTATATCAAGTTGTTTGGACAGGAATTTCATCTGTTCATTTGATGCAAACTTGTTGCTGTTGTATTGACATTATCAGTAGTGAATTCGATAACTGACTGATTTAACAACTACATCGAAAATGGTGAAAGTGAAATTGAGACACAATTGTTGTTGAATTTGACTACAATTTTTTAACGATATGAGAAGTTGTTGAAAGTAACAACTATTTTCCAACAGTGTATGGCAGGTGATACAGGATTCATTTCCTAGGAAACATCCTAAGTCCAATAAAGAGGAAACTCAACAGGCTTGTATGAAGTTATAGTTATCTTCATTCATTCAATATGCAAATAACTATCTTATTTTTATTTACAGATAGTGGTCTGGAAAAACCATGGTAAGGTGATGATGTAACAATTACCTACAATACAAAAAAAATATCGATACGAAATCACTACGAAATTCATTCAAAAAGTACAATAAACTTCCAATAGACATCATCAGTAAGGTTAGATAACCCTGAATGTTTTTAACATTGGATAGAGTCTTATGCAGGTTTCAGGTGTTAAAGTGGATGTTATACGAATTATGAATGTTTCATTAAGATCAGGTTTCATACTTCTAAGCTTCCGTATGAAAATATTTTATTCTTTGAGTTCTCATGTTCATAACATTAAATTTCCCGCCAAACTTTTTCTCACAAATTTCATTTTCATCATCAACGACAAAAATAAATCTTATAAAATGGCCAAAACAGACAAGATAAATAGTATATGTCGCTATAGGTCTTCCATCTAGGAATCTAGGATATATCCCAGAGGGTTATATCTGGGGTCTAGACCCATAAACTTATATGTATACCTATACTCAAAATCAAAAAAGATAGACGAAATCATAAGACTCTATTGCAGGAATTTCATAGAGCACTTACAACAAAATAGTAAAGGGTATGGTCAAACTATGAAGGGTATTATTCAATGCATGCACATTAAATTTCAAGCATGACTTCAAGAAATCTGGAACCAATTGAATTTTCTCACTGATGATGGACAGGGATATTTCTTTGTTGTGCATTCGTCAGCAAATAGAGAGAGTATTAATGTCACTGATGTTTTTATTTCCGTTAATAATTGCCAATAGTTTCTTCTTCCTACAACAAATTCGATGTGCCTACCAGAAGGAAGGAAGCAGACACTTTATGACTAGGCTAATCTTCAGTCGCTAAACTTACGCCCACTTTTATACGGTATGGTCAATTTATTTTCCAGTCAACTGTCTGAATTTTGTATTTGTTGCCCGATTTCAATAAATGTCTCTGAAACCATTATGGATTTGTGAAAACTATTCTGTATAAATATTGAATGGGGAATAATGTTTATTACAGCAAATGCAAGCATAAACTTATTGATTATGAGTTTCATTCATGAATTCTTCGAATTCGTTGCGGAAACTATCTAAATTAATTTTTCAAATATGGGGTTTTGAATTTTTTATCGCTTTGTTTCTATAGTTCACAAATTGGCAACAGCGCCTAGTAGGATAGAAGAACAACAACTCACATTTGGCCTCACTTTCATTATGTACACTTGATGTCGTTATAATTCAGGAATCAAACTGCTATGTAAAAAAAATAATCAGTCAAAACATGAATTTGAATCCAACAAAAACACCAATCCATGCAAGTCAAATATAAACATAACCTCCAAAACTGAGTAGCATATCTTTTGAGGAGCATATAACAGAAATAAGCAGAATGGCACGTAACCCACAGAACTTATTGGTAGTATAAGTTCTGTGTTTTAACCTGATCAAAATATAACTTTATTCACCTAATCAACGTAATGGATTTGCTGTTCTTTATTATTTATGAAATCTGCAGTCGATGTTGCCAAATGGTGAAATTAGAACAAGGTGCTTTAAATTTTAAATCCTCATAGCACTTGAAATGTTTTTTTTTCGGAAAAAGAATTATTTCATTATCGTCCGAAGGAGAATTCCCCATTGAAGTTGACGAAACTGGTGTATAAAATCAAATGAAGTCAATGAAATCTTTCACTATGTCCATTTTCTGCGTCATATTATAGTAATTTTTTTCTTCATAGAATGTATAGTTCTCCAATCACAAAAACCTAAATCTTGAAATTCGAATTTTTCGAATCGCCATATCTTCCAATTTTTCCCATCTTGGATAATATCATTTTGCTTATTTTTCATTATTACATTTTTCAAAAACAAGTAGATACCTTGTTGTTTTTATAGTAACAACATTATGATGAAACAATCTGTCAATCAGAGTATCATGTTTATTCATACAAAATATATTATTTCAATACATTCACATTAAATGATTAAGTATTATAAACACATTCGGAATAAAATAGTTTTGCTGTTGATGAATACCCAATATCAATTCGGAAATGAAAATCGACGCATTAGAGCATATTTAAATTTTAATCAATTCACTTTTGGAAATTACACTACAAACATGAATATCTTGCTGAATATCTAAAGTTGTTAAAGAGTTGTTGGCTATTCTTTCAATTATTTTCGTAGACATTGATAAGTTATTTGAGCCATGTACTCTATCTATACCATCGTCAATTGATAAGCCAGTTACTGTTTGTTGTGGCCCTGAAACTATTTATTTTCTGTTAAGTATTTCTGAACCTATCTGATCACACTCGAGAGGGATTAGTGAATCACAGCATCCACTGCAAGAGATTATTCCGCGAGCATTTTTTATCCAGCAAATTGGCAGGGTATACCATCACTGTTATTTTGCCGGTCGGTCCTATTTCTAATCCCTGTTTGCGACCCTCTATTTTCAATAATAGTCATGTTCATCTCGTCATTACCTCGCGTTATTTTCGTTACCAATAGGACAATGCCAATTCACACACAAGAGGAAACAGACGTCGTTATGTACTGTCCGTAACGACCCTCCTTTGTCCAGTCACGTGGCCGGTATATTGTTACTCATTTGTTTCAAATTTCCAGCGGCAACTATGCGCTAGCTTGATGTGCACACAAGCTGAATCCAAAATAATGAGGGATGCCATGGATGCAGATAAAAGAGATGAAAACACTTCGTGAAAGATCTGTACTGCTTCACATGCACGTAATATTGAGGCTATGGAAAATGTCAATTCTTCTCAAAATTTCAAGGTCAATGCGCAGACCACACAGATAACAAAACCTTACAGATTTTTTTTTTAGTTAGAAGAGAACACTTAACTGCCAACTTCTGTGGTAGCACAGCAGCTACTTTTGAAAGTAACTCTGCTGACGTAATAAGGAAAAGTAACTATGCTATGGTGGAAAAGATGTTTCATTCTATCATTTTGTTGTTGAATAGTACATTGTTTACCGGGTAGGAAAAGCTTAACATTCCTGGGCGACTGTGAAGATTGCTAAGTCGAGGCGCAAGCCGAGACTTAGCAACACAGAGTCCAGGAATGTGGCTTTTCCTACGAGGTAAACATACTATTTTTCCGCAAATCGTTTAAAATTCGACAGATATTGATTGATTTTAAAAAAAACGCGATAATTTTATTCCCAAATAAATGGTGCTTTGAAATTCCTAATAAAATTACTTGGGCTACTATGGAAACGTATTGAGGTTGAATTGTCAAACTTGACGCTTATAAATTTAATTGCTGGTGTTCTCGAAAGTAAAATGATAAGTGATGATGAAATTTCCATTCCTGGGACTCCTCCAGAGCTGGTTGAGGCAGTGAATACTGCTTCATTAGAATTATTGCCAAAGAAATCAAGAGAAAAGTACGAAAATGCATACAGACGTTTTATGGATTATCGCATGAGTAAAAATACGAGTTCTTTCTCAGAAAATGTTGTAATGGCATACTTCCTAGACCTTTGTTTAAAGATGAAATCTTCAACATTATGGGCCAATTATTCAATGCTGAAGTCAACCCTTGCAATTAAACACAATGTAGATATATATATCTACATACTCAAAACTTCGTTCTTTATTGAAACGGCAAGCTCAAGGTTATAGGGCAAAGAAATCTAAGATTTTAACGAAGGAAGGAATCGAAAAATTTATCCAGGAAGCTCCAGATAAAGAAAATTTAATGATTAAGGTAATTTACAAGGTTTTAATTTCTATTTAGATTGTACCTTTTTTTATTTTTTAGGTGGCTGTAATATTTGGTATTTCTGGGGCCTGTAGAATAGATGAGTTAGTCCGAATGACTGTACACGATATAGAAGACCTAGAATCTAAGCTTTTAATCAGCATACCTGATTCGAAAACCAACAAACCAAGATCATTTGTAATTAATCAGATCTACTTGAATGTTTATCGAAAGTATGTTTCGTTAAGACCAGAAAATATGTACAGTGACCAATTTTTCTTTAAATATCAAAGCGGAAAGGGTTGTAAACAAGTGGTAGGAATTCATCAATTTAGAAAAATGCCCAAAATAGTTGCTACTTATTTGAACTTGGTAAATCCGACAGAATACACTGGTCACTGCTTTCGTCGGTCTTCTGCAACAATATTGGTTGACTCTGGTGCCGACATAACTAGTTTAAAGAGGCATGGCGGATGGAAGTCATCAAACGTTGCTGAAGGATATATCGAAGAATCGCTTAACAATAAGGTTGAGGTGGCAAATAAAATTTTCACAGTACAAAATATTCAACAAAATAACCCTACCACCCCGCATGTTGTCCAAAATGTGTTCCTCCAATGTTCAATAATTGTACTAACTGTCAAATTACTGTAAATATAACAAATTGATCTTGAAAATGTATTCAGCAATGACTTGATGTTTTCAAAATATAAATTAATTCCTTATAAGCAATGTGTTTTCAATCATTTATGTAGAACACTAACAACTGTACGGAAATATCATTTCCTTACAGTAAGGAAATGACATTTCCTCACAGTAAGGAAGTCCTGACTTTTTTGACAGGAATGTCAAAATTTCCTAGCGATTTGCGGAAAAAGTATATTACTAATACTGGAGAGATATTCGTTGTTGTTAATATGAATGCTTACTGATACAGGAAAGAGTCTTCAGTCAATGAAAGTTCCTGGGACTTTTCTCAGTGTAGTGTACCAAATCCATCCTGAATCGTGAATTGATGTTTCCCCATCTGTAGAAGATATTCGACGCCCTGTAAAGGGCTGCCATCGAACCGCGTTTTATACCCCTCCAAATCTTATCAATCAATATGTTACACATGATGCATGCATGTCACTGGGTTTCAGCTTGAAAGTATTCGAAAGTTTGAGTGTTTTGACACAGTAGCCATGTGTTCTCTGTTAGGACGCCGCCAATCTTTTCATCTTCACCGAAATAGCGCCAACTATGTAAACTATACCAACACGAATTTATACACACATATTAGTAACCTAATATATCTCTGCTTTAACAAGATACCAACTTCTCAGTCACGGCAGAGTTTTTTGATAAGTCGGAAACATCACAAACGGAATGGGAGGTTTATTATGTGTGGGGTCCCGGGATGTGGAATTTTCGTTTTCAGGACAGAAAGCAAACGATTCCAAGGGCGTATCTTACAACAGGAATAGGTGGGGGAAACATTCCCCCTGAAATACTTTCAATACTCAATAACTGTTACTGTGGAGGTAAACATTCTAGCGGCTAAAATATTATAAATGTCTTCATTGTCTCAGAACTTCTAGGTTATCATTATCACGGGAGTTACACAAGGCTCTATTCTATAGCCCCAACTCCCTATATACAGTATTTTAGAATGCTGTCAAATTAGACCTGCTGGACCAGAACAAACATAACAACACATATTTTCGCTGTCATTCGAGTTGATTTCTTTTCTGTTGGAAGTAGATATTTAAAATCAGTTCTTGAGACATGTTTGGTCCCGAAAGAGTCTAAATACTGATGATGTCCAAGGAGGCAACTTTTGGAAACAATTCCACGTCAGTTTCCACTTCATCATTTTCAATAACATAGGGATCAACAGAATTCATGACTCTTATTTTATCGATCCCTATATCACTCTGCAGCTCCACTACCAGAATTTTCTGAACCCAATAAATATTTACTTTCACCTTAACAAGCCATGAACGAAATAATCTTGAAATTATCTTGAAAATATCAGGTAAATCAGCAACTAACTTTCCTGTTTACTGACATTTACTTTGTATTGACATAATTTGGAGCCATGTTTCGTCCTTAGGTCACATATGCTTACGCTAGATACGGTATCCAGGTTATTCGTTTGGTAGGTCCAGGGGGATGTAACGTTTTAAAATTTTGACCAAACATATGTATATGTTGTACCACGTGATATCATTGTACTTTTTTACAGACCCCTCTAACACCAAACAAATACTACATGATGCCGGATCTAGCGTAAGCCTTTATGATCTAAGGTTTGGTCCAACAAGGTCACGTGTTCTAAAATGCTCTATACTGCATTTTATTGACTTGTTACAAATTATCACTAACATAGTCTTTAGCTCTGACTTATACTGACGTATACTTCCTGCAGAATATACCTACTGTCCTGCAGAAAATAGTTGAATACTGCAATGCTGCAAAAACTCAAGCAACAGTATTCTAGAAGAAGGAAGAATTCGTTTTCTAAACAAGCCCATCAGGGCGGGCTGTGCCCAGTCTGAGAAAATACTGACCATCAAAGATCCAACTGTAACAAGATCATTCCAAACATTGCATCATCAGAGACTTTTTGTTGACATTAAATGAATTACCAAAGTTTGTGCTCAACTCGTATATCACCGCTTTGATATTACTGCTTGATATTTTTCCTATTTTAATAATAATGTAATAATAATATTATTTTTAGTTAGGATGGGAAACTTTCGCATGGAAAAAATTTAACCACTTTTTATAGCTGCGTTGTATTTTATTGTCGGTGGTATAGCTGAAGTTTGGCTACGCCACTGACATTCTCTGAATGAGATGGGCGATTTGATGATTTGTAGCATGAAATTTTCACAAACAAGGCACCTCTTATGATGGGTTATGGAATATGCATATTTTTCACTTCGACCTCCTACGTTGTTGAAAATGTTGAGAGTGTCAAGTGGTTCGCTGGTTTCACAAAATTCCTCTCACAACGAATGCACCTAAATCAAAGGAAGATATATTTTCAAACTGAATGGATAAAATAAGAGATTGTTAGAGCATTCAGATTCGTAATAAAAAATTGTCCATGAGAAATCTACATTAATCAGATTATTACTAATGAAACAGACGAAGTATATAGTGATATTCCTATTATTCTTATATCTTCATAATTCACAGAATTAATATAAAGCATGGCTGCAACTTTAAATAGGTACTTATCAAGTTTTTGGTCGCCATACATATAGGACTTTTGAATTAAATGTTTGGGGCAATGGGTTTATGAATCTAACAGTTTTCAAGATGACCTTTCCAATGTTCAATTAATAAAGTGTATCTGATGACACTATTTGTTAAAAAATGTTTCAAATAAGAATTGTCAATCATTCGACGGTGCCAAATATATGCACAAAATTTGCCATTTACTACATAAGATAACACATTCATTCAAATTCGTGACTCATCGATAATCGATAACTGAAATAGGTACAATATCGCGTAGCCCTATAATTATTATCACTGATGATGTACTGTTCTCTATTATGAACTCTATATATTCAGGTGTATCAGTGGTATATTTCATTAATCAGGCGAACGACTTCGAGAATGTGGATGCTTAATACAACTACAGCTATTTATGTAACTGGATGCCCAACATTAAAACCTCAACCTCAAGTTCTTTTCTGCATCACGAAACCCCATTCAGTAGTTATTTAGAAGATAAGAACATTGGAATCGCCCAACTGCTCAACCTTACATTTGATGATATCTCTCAATTCGAGTTGTCAGTGTTCTTTAACGAATAGTAGGAATGATACAGGCCTCAAAACAGATCCCTGGAGCACTCCGCAATGTACAGCCGAAGAAATAGAAAATGCATCATTAATTCTTGTCATCTGAAATATGTCCTTCAGGTACAGATTTTCCTCTAATGCAACAACAATGGATTTTCTCGTTCATAAGATCTATTGAGGAATCATGTATTTTTTGAAGAGAAATTAATAAAAAAACTGTTAGTTTTATAACGAAGGTTGGAGAAGTACCGCGCAGATCACCCACCGTATGATTATCATAATCAAAAGAAGAAGAATTCTTACTCCATTTTCTAATTGAGATTTCGGTTAGTTGGAAGCGAAGCAAATGTCAGTTCGCGCTATTGTTCTTCTTGACACGACGTGACATGAAAATAATATCGATAACGCAATAACTCCTCACCAATTTGTTCGAGCACGCATTGTCCGCAATACGACAAGTCATCCAGCGGCCACATATATCCGCTCTAACCCGCCATAAACCCCCTCATTAGTTGGCGTGAAACCGTTCTGTGTTCTGTGGCCGCGCCACAGAACAACTGACTGACTCGATAATATCCTACGGAGGTGTTGTAAACCATCAGCAAACCTGTAATTATCCGGGCGAGCCGACCGGAGCCGGCTTGGTTGTTTCATTGTGGAGAGGAATTAATTTATATCTAAAACAAACGGTGTCGACGAAACGCCAAACGCCGTAGAGCTCATTTGTCTTCATTGTTTTGCCTACCAACTCCGGCGTTGCCTAGGGCGCGCTATCTATGCTGCTTCGTTTATCATTGGACTTTCGCTTTCGTCAAACAATGCACTTCTGTTTAGGTCGTGGCAGGCATCCGTGTTTCCTGGGAATTTGAAAAAATGCAATCCAAAAAAATGTTTTTCTATTTCGATACGCATTTTTTATTATTCGAAGATTGGTACAATCGAACTGTCAGATGAAAGTCAGAAGAGTTAGGCCCAGTTTACTTCTGGGCGATTTGGATTTGGTGATATTAGCAGTGAAAAACTCAATGTTTTAATTGGTAAATTTCAATTCAGAGTGTAATTCGATTCAAATTGACCAATAAAAGCAATAACAACATTGAGTTTTTCACCGCTGGTATTGCAAAAATCAAAATCGCTCAACTGTAAAATAGGCTTTGAGCTTGTACGTCATATTTCAATGTCATCATTGTTACCAATCGAAGATGTTTCTGTTATTTATCGATACTAAATCCATTTTCTTCTTCAAATCAATTCAAAATAGAAAAAATTGCATATGACACACGTTTTATAAGACACGTTGTCGCACTTGTTCACTTGGAGCACTCCTCGCTTCGCTCGCCGTACAACGCGTGCGACAAAATAGCGTCTTATAAAACTTGTATCATAATATACTATTTCTGACTGATGTTTATTATGACAAATGTCCAGTGTGTCCAAAACTGTCACTAAATTGATGTTCCCCCATGTTTTCCACAATATATACATACCTATTGACAGTTCATCAATATAATATTTTGGCACAATTAACATTATAGTTACATAATCAGATTTCCTCATAATATTTTCAACATAACAATCTGACCCTGAACTGTGACAGAACAGTAAGATATCTGCTTTTAGTTCGTATTTTTGATATTTCAAAGGCTGGCCAAATTTTGGAAGTCTTTTTATTTATGATGAAGCGCTTATACCTAAGTGTGAATTTAACATTTATCATCTGAGTTAATTTGCAGCCAACTAGGTATTTTTATCAAAATAATTACTTCAGATTCACACGCCAATGCTTTCATATGACCGATAAAGTAATACACTGACATTTTCAAATCGAATTTTCTAATTTTCATTACTGAATCCCAATGTTGCAATTTCAAAGTTTTTGAAGTAGATATCACTGAGCACCATGTATGATTATTTTTCTAAAAATCTGGAATGAGTCATTTTGAGTACCTTTTTTTTTCCAGAAAATTGTCCTAGTATAGTTTTCCATATACGTGTGGTGGAATAAAATAACGTTAAATTTTACTTCAGCGGCCTCTCTAATTTCAGTTCCTGTCGATTCGAACTCTAATTTTTAGGTGATAATTGAAAACTTTTGAAATATTTACAGATTGGAATTACTGATTTTTTATTTGCTCAAACAATTTCATTGATTTTTGACGACACACAAAGTTATTTCAAATTTTACCCATTATCAGTTGCCAGTAATCTCAAAACCCAAAATGAAGAGTAACATGATATTATTGACAATTAACCGATAAATATCTCTCTCATGAAACTCTTATAAATATTGATGTAGTGTGAGAAATTTTGATACCTAGTGACAGTTTTGATTTGTTTTTATTCATATAGTAACATTGTCAGTAACCATAATTATATCCATACATGTGAGCGTGGGCTTTCATTACAAATTTCAACACGAGTGATTTTTAATATCAAATAACAATGCCATGGTGAAATGAGTTACTTCACAAATTACAAAACAGTGTAGCTTTATTCTCTTCAAAAAATAATAAAACAGACATGTATTGAACGAATCTTAAGGCGGATTCCCACCAAACGAACAAAACCGCAACAAAACAGCAACTGTGTCGATTTCGACAAAACCAAAATTTCTTTGTCAAAATAAGAAACATTTTGAAGACTTTGTGTTTTCGTCAACAACAAAAAGTCCCGTGGCCAGACGGAAATTATCAAAAGATTTCGGTGTTGTGTCCCTGTTTTTGTAAACAGAGTTCGCTATGTGGAAACGGCTGGCGACAACAGTTCACTATC
Organism: Chrysomela aeneicollis; assembly: GCA_029955515.1. Taxonomy (NCBI): domain Eukaryota; kingdom Metazoa; phylum Arthropoda; class Insecta; order Coleoptera; family Chrysomelidae; genus Chrysomela; species Chrysomela aeneicollis. Next base: position 4,741,823 of record JARUHQ010000007.1, read on the forward strand.
TTGTTGTGGTAGTGGTATGTGACTCTGATGGCATGATGAAAACTGTTGGAAACGACAGAAAAAATCTTCGAAACAGAACACGCGCCAAATTTTCTGTTTCTTTGGTGGAATTCGAGTTTCGAGTCTGATCATGTTCTCGAAACTACAACAAGTTTTTCGTTTCTGTTTTTGAAACTAGTCGCAAGCGAATCCGTTTGATGGTGGAAATCCGCCTTCACAGATGAAACACTGCGCCAATTTTGTTTCTGATGTTTCGTTTCTGATGCTTCTCCCTGTATGGCATTTGACACGGTCAGTCACCATTTACTCCTGCAGTCACTAGAGGATATCGGTGTAAGAGGAAACGAACTGAAATTATTTCAGAGCTATATTTCCGAAAGACGGCAGACTGTAAGAGTCAATGGTGTTCAGAGCGATGTATCAAATATTGAGTATGGAGTTCCGCAAGGCACGGTGCTAGGACCAGTTCTCTTCAACATATATGTTAACGACTTATTTTATATTCAAAGCTCGAGCGATATCATCGCTTTTGCAGATGATACCGCACTGATCTACTCAAGTAACTCTTGGGATGATTTAAAATCAGAAGTAGAGGATGATTTCGCTCACATAAAGAAATGGTTTGACCACAAGCTACTCACTCTAAACCTTGAGAAAACTACGTATCTTTCATTCAGTATCAATGAAACAAGAACACCAACATTTCAAAGCCTAGAGTTCATAACACCAAACAAAGCTTATTCAATATCAGCTGGAAATGAAGTAAAATATCTAGGTGTGTTGATTGACAGTCACTTGAAGTGGAACTTACAGATAAATTTTATAATAAAAAAAATGAATTGTATATTATTCAGATTTAGGTTACTGAAGAGGATCTTACCCATTCGACAACTAAAAATATTATATCACTCACTAGTAGAGAGCCATATCCGATACGGAATATCTGCATGGGGTTGTTTGTCTAAGGCACACATCTACTCACTTGAAGTTCTGCAAAAAAGATTTCTGAAAATCATCTATTCAAAAAGACGAACTTACCCTTCAGATCTCCTTTATGAAGAATCAGGCGTTCTAGACGTCAGACAACTCTTTGCACAAAATATTATTTGTCATTATCATCAAAATAAAACAAATAACCAGATTGTCTCTCATAGATACGAAACAAGACAAAAAGGCAGCTATGTAGTCCCGTTCATGAAAAAAGCACTCGGACAGAAGTCTTATGAATTTGTTGCCCCAAAACTCTATAATGACATACCCAAGGAACTGAAAGAGATCATCAACATTCATGTCTTCAAAAAAAGATTGAAATATTACATCATCGCAAACCCACGTAATCTTTTCACTAATTTGCTTGAAAATGAATAAGTTCCCGTTCCTCCTTCCTCCCGCAAATAGTAATATTTAGCTTTAAGATAATTTTACATATCGACAGACGTTTATATGTTCATTGTTCCGCCTATTCTTTTATCATAATTGTGTTATATTATTACAGTAAATTTTTATCATACCTACTTACAATTGAATTTTTAATTATTTTATTATTGTATTTATTTACTGTCAATGTCTTTCTTGAACTTGAAACAAGTGTTCAATCACTTATCAAGATTACTTTATTCACATAATATTTATCCTTAGTCTTATATTGTATTTTGTATTGAATTGTATTATTGTATTGTTGGAAACGAATGTTCGTGAATAAATAACAATAACAACAACAATGTCTCCAGGTACACTTCTTGAATTTTCCCGTACAATAAGAACACGTCTTCCGTTTCTTGATGGAATCCGCGTTGCTTCTCTTCACCGAAGTTTACTGAAAATTAAGATCGCTTTTCAGCGACTAAGCAATATCGCTTCTCGTTAATGCCCCTCTTGAAAATATCGAAGTCGAATTATTCGGGGTGGTTGATGCGCGAGGGTGATGCGATACTTGCCGCCCAGATATTTCCTTTGTCTGGTCACGTACGAGTACCTCGTACAATCCAATGACGGAAACAATGTCCAAATATAAAACAACAAGCACGTGCCTCTCTTTAAATGAACATTGGAGATGCACGCTCCATTATCTCGACCGACAAAAAAAAAAGAATAACACTCGATGACTCGATGCGCTGGGTGTAGCGAAAATACGTGTTCGACGTGGAGAAACATGGGCGGATAAAGGGGGGGCTATAGGGGCTTAAGCCCAGTGCCCCGGATTCTGCAGGGGCCCCAAAATTGTGAAATAAATGGTTCATTTCAATTGCTAGTGCACTTGTATGATAATGGATGAAAAAATATTGATCTTTCATTCCAACCTAATGATGACATGGGCAATAAATTCAAATTCTAATTCGACCTTGGCTATATGAAAGGAAAAAATCTACGTGGATAGTATGAAATTCGTTATTCCCTTCAATCAAGGGTTGTTCAACGGTATTAATGAAAATTTGTGAACAGATTAAGTAGATTTCAAAGGGAATGACATAAGAATAATACTTGATAAATTCTCAGAACACACTTTCATGTTCACAAAGGCTTCAAGAAATACACTTCAACATATGATATAAATAAATACTCATAAATAATCATATATAACAAGTTGCCAAGAAGAAAGGGTGTTTTCAAAATTAAAAATCATTGAAAATACATACAGGACTACAAAGATAATCGGACTAGTTCTCAATTTTATCAATACCAAATAATCATAATAGGTAAAGAAACAATAAAAGAAATTATTTAAAGCAAATCCCGGATGGCTACTTTTAGTAAGTAGGTATAATAAGCATTGAGCTATATCAGAATCACCTTAGATTTCCAGAATTATTCTTTGGTCATAATTCAAGGCTGATTCAAGTCTAATTGAAAGCTAATAAGGTTAATTTGATGACAGTCTCTTTTGCCAAATTTTCGCTCTTCCTCTCTATTCAATTTAAATTTAATTGAAATTAAGTTTACACGAGCTAGAAAAACCAAAAATAAAAGAAGAGAATTATGAAAAATCTGAATCCATAGTTTAAGGCTCTCATTTTAGCCTATAATCGAATGTTTAAGGAAAAAATAATGCCTAATTGAACATTGAAGACAAATCTAAATATGCTTATTTCAGCCCAATGCAACGGAGAAAAAAATGGCTTATTCAAATTTGTCATATATTTTGTCTACAATACCTAAAACATTATCAGAACAGGCAAAACATTCGGCAATAGGGTAAACATTAAGCCTTAAATTATGGCCAAAGAATTCAAATTCTTCAGTACAGGATATAATCATGTGTCGTTGAATTTTTTCATTTCCGTTTTTTTTTTGTTTACGGAATGGAAACATAATATTTTTATAATATTAATCATAATTAATAGATCAAAAATCTGATGAAGTAGTTAGTGTTCAAAAGCCCAGGGCCCCGCCATCAGTTAGTCCACCCCTGGGGTTGGGGGGATGTTAGAAATGCATACGTTTCGGATTTTGACGGAAGGGGTTTGTCGCAGATCAGCTTATATTGACGATGTGCTGATGAGTTTCATCCCGGTGGTCGATAAGGTTAGTGTTGAGTCAAGAATTTATTGTGTATAACAGGATATAACGGATGAATTAACGTTAACATTATTATTTCGGCTTCGAACATTCTTCATTTCAGATGAGAAACACCAAAGTTGGATGAATTCGATTAAATATGGGGTCAGATTCAGAAAAACTCCATGGTAAATTAAATCCTACCTGTCTTAAGAAGATGCGACTATATAGAAGGATAAGATAATGTTTCACGTCATCATCGTGATCTTTGTAACCAAAATCTGATGATTGACACTATATATGGATTATTTCGAATATAAATGTAATAATAATGCAGCCTATAGTAAAACACTTCGGAAGTAAAATATGCCTCGTCATTCAGATTTCCGGGTGATTCACCATCGAAAAACAAGAACCTGAGAATGGACCTCTGTAACATCCGAGGTCTCAGTAAAAACTTAAACGATGTCCACTACCCCCTATACAGATAGCGAAAAGGCTAGTGAGTATTTCGCCAAGGAAAGCTAAACAGCTTCTCGAGTTGGACAAAAAAGACTTGAAACTGGTAACGGGACTCCTCACTAGACACTGCCCTCTGAGGTATCACCTCAAAAAGGTGGGTAAAACAAAGAGTGATAGTTGCTGCTACTGCGAGAACTTCGCTGAAACTGCAGAACATTTGCTTTCCGCCTAGCACTCTTCTGCAAGAGGCTCAAGTTCCTGAAAGGGGCCATCTTAGAGTCCCTTGATGTCAGGAACCTAGCTCCCAGGAAACTAATAAACTTCTCTCTCAAATAGAATAAGGGAAATGCACAAAAGATCTAATAGGTCGAGGTGCTTGAGAGGCTGCACAGCCTTAACGACCTCCCCTACAATCTACAAACCCCCTGCAGATAGATAAACCAGATATACTGGAGGCCCTGATCAATAATTTCTCGACCAATACGACAGACTTGCTCTGCTCTGGCTATGAATTTCACTCTTGTGGCTAGATTGAGTAGAGGTATCTGATTCTATTCCAAGAATAATCTTTGAGGCCATAGAAAGGAGGATCTAGAAGAAATATTCTGATGTAATTTGGTTCAAGCTTAATAACCACAAACAGGTAAAGTTTTTCTGCAATCTGCCGTCTACACTTATCACCAACCGAACCATCTTTTGGTGACCTCTTTTTCCCCGACCTGTTCTCATACCATTCTACGAACCAATCCAGCTCCTTCACGCACAATTTTTTGCTTCACAACTCGGCCGACTAGGAGGTACCTTGCATGTTTTTCTATGAGTTCCCTCGGAGAAGAGGTCTCCGAAGATATCTCGGAGATCATCATGCCAGATTTGGAAAAATACCCCATACCAATATAATATCATCATTCGAGTGAACCATGGTTCAATGGATCCTGTTCAAGAGCTGTTGCTTCTGAACAAACGCGGCATCAATGGGGAGAGAACCCATCATGTCTGGATACCAGAACAGTATATGTGAAAGCTTGTAATTGAACATAAGCCGCATCAAAAGAGTAATATGACGTCAAGATAAGATCAAAGCTAATCGAATGTCCAAATGGTTTCCATTCCTTTTTGGATATTTGAAAGCAATAGAAGAAACTTCGCTTCTATAGTTCATTATCTCCCTCAAACAGACATGATGGAAGAAGAGAAAGCTTACCACTTTGCTGAAATGTTCTTGGTTCCTTCTCATATATTGCTACGACCGATTTAGTTGTTTGACAGAAACAGCCTCGCTATTATGCGCTATAGGAATTCCTTCTGTTCCATTGAAACTTGGTTTCTCGTAATTAACAAAGCACATATTCCACCTGTCATTGTTCACATGTTGAGTATTCGACACCCAAACATATACGATGAGGCTCCTGAAGAGAAAATAAGAGCTGAACGTCTGGTTGGTAAGTGACTAAGTAAGTTTAGTGAGTAAGTAAAGAAGTATCCTTCTATTGGCTTGTTACACTAGAATTACAGGTTTTCTTTCCCCGTGCAGTCAAGTGATGCAACTTTTAATTTGCCACGCTCTACTATGGCAGAAACTAGTGAACTGAATGTTCATGTTTTTGTTCTCCCGACAGAGTCTTACCCGTTACTGGTGTCTCACCCTGTACATTTTTTCTGCTGACGGTGTTCTTTTCTAATCCCTGTATTTCGGTATGTGTTTTCTTCGATTATGTGCCTCCATAAACGAATAAATAAACCTACCGAATCAGGTATTTTAAATGAATGATCACAAGAGTTGACAGTTCAGTCGGTCGGCGTCTTTTGAGTAATTTTTCTGGCGACCGAAGGAAAAGAACCACAATGAGGACGAGGGGTGTGCCCGTATTTATGTTGATGGCAGATATTTCTCCGGCGATGAGAGTTCTCTATTGACCGAATTTGACTGTTCAGTTTCCAAACAAAGCTCCAACTCCCGACAAAAAAGCCGAAATCATAAATAAGCGTTCCCAGGCGAACAGATATTGTTGTAAATACCGCGATTATAATAACACAGATGTTTATGATGACCCGGCATTCTGATTATAATATTGGAAGATGTCTTATTCCGTTGCTGGAAGGCCGACCAACTGAATAAATTTTGGATGAACGATTGTATCAGGCCGACCGTAAAAGAAATGTTAAACCCCTCTTTAGCATATACTCGACATGAAATCGAGTATTTTATGGATCAATTTTGACAATGGCCGGAATTGAGGCTAATTATAATCAACATAAACATTTTGGTTCATCTCAACAATAATTATACAGGCGATTCTCGGAGCGGCGGAATATTGGCCAATGAGGGTCAACAAAGAAATAACTTTGGCTATTTATTTGGTTTGTTTTTGTCTCCACCATATAATTATAATAATGATGAGCGATGAATAATCATCTTTCCTCCATCGACTTTCACTACAGAAAATTGCAACTTTGTAGTCACTTATTTCTCCTTCTGGATCTGTCTTCCGGATCATGTTGAGAAATATGGAAACAGTGTCCTGCGGTCCCTCACAGGGTTTAGGTCAGATTACAAATGATTGAAATTTTTATAACATTTTTAATCTAATCATTAAAAGATATCTTGAAAAAAATTAACCCATAATCTCAAAATTCTCTAAGTGTATACAATTTTTTTAAACATACTTTTAACCTTTTATCATATAAGTGTATTATACACTTTCTATGTCATATCGATAAAAAAAACACAATCGGCGAAAACTGCAGTCTTTTCAATGCATCTTCAATGTTTCCAAGGTTATAAGAGCGAATATTACAATATAAGATTTTGAAAAATCTGATATGATTCAAAGTTAACAAGAGAATGAAAATGATGATCGCGTTTCCGTAAATAATGCTAGAAGTCAGATATTTTGGATATATTTATTCAACTTTAGTAGAATCTCGGGCTAAAAATATTATCATCCAACCCAAACCATCATTTAGATAAAATAGGGCATCTTACTGAACGCGGGGTGTCTTATTCAAAAATGATTATTAACACTAAAACAATTTGACAGAAAGTGTAATCCTCGCTAAGTTATCTAAAATGAAAGTTTCTGGCTACTACCAGAGTCGTACTACAGGGGCAAGTGAGTGGTTGATCCTCCAAATTGTACGCAACTGGCGGAATTGCCATTTTAGCACAATATTCGATTATCCAATACTTATGAAAATCAAACCCTGTTTAACTTCACAGATTATAATATTGGATGAGATTCAGGTTCGAAAGCGTCCAAATTTACAAGGTAGTAAATTGGTATAACAACAGTTTAAAATGGACCATTCTTTATGAATACCTGAATACTTATTGATAAAACTCTCACAATATCCTGTGGGAATAGCTCATCTCACACATCTAGAACTTTTGATTGATCAATTGGAAGATGTGTGTTTTTATGTGCTTATACGAATTAATGAAGAATTTTTTCTTTTAAAGCATCAAACGATACTTATATTTACAATATGAATGTTTCTCTGAGTAATAATCATAATAATAATGACTTCCTTTCAAAAATGTACCCATTACTATACTGTCATAAATATAAAGCAGGTTGTATATTTAAATAGCATGCCATCATGCAGGGTATCTTCAAATTAGTGAAATTACTGATGCAGTTATTTGTTTTTTCCTTCATTTGGCAGCAGCGTTCAACTTCAAGATAGACAACTAACATTCAATGGAAGTAATGGGCCATCATCATCAAGTTCTTGATAAGTACCTATATAGATCGAATAAGATATGTTCTTGAATAATCATGTATTTTTAATTTTTGTGAAACCGTCATTCTCAGATGTCATATGAGCATAAAAAAAATACTTGAATAAATTTGGATTGTTATGACTCTATGAAATGTTCAATCGTAATATCAACCCTTGGCTGCCTCAAAATTCAAATTTTCACAGCAAGTGCTCCAAACTCTGAGAAGAGACGCAATGTCAAAGACGCAACCTTGGGACCAACTAAACTTTGACAGTTATGTGGAAGCAGAGGGCATAATTTAGGTCTTCTCCTGAAAGGCGTTCTGTGTGATCGGTGCCGGCTGTCCCAACAGAACAATTGATAATCGTTCATCTGCGTGACCAATGTAACATGTCAACGGAAATAGGAATAAATGACTTTATTTGTTGGGAAACACTTTGAGAGCGCCGACTTTTACCTAAAACCAGTAAGTCCCCCGCTTGCGGGTTCGACACATTTCGAAAAGGTTGTTTACGAAAAACAAACTGGTCAGTGCCCGAAGATCGTATTCACCACTCAAAGCTATAATTATGCCATAATCATTGGGCAAGAGCAAGTACTGACATTCCATATTCATTCAAAACACTAAATGGTACCACTTTCAAGGATATTTCCAGCAAATATATTTGCTATTGTGAGAGAATTCACTTTCACTGGCTAAAAAACTACTCATGCTGCTCTTTGCAAGAACTTATGGCTTTTCTAACAAAGACTGTATCCTGTATCAGTATAAGCATTCATATCAACAACAACGAATATATATATCTTCTGTATTAGTAATCTACTTTTCAACAACAAAATAATAAAATAAAACCTCTTTCCTACCATAGCATAGTTAATTTTCCATAACAGGATAGTATATTTTCTACGACAGTAAAGTTACTTAGCTCAAACAAGTTCTTTTTAAAGTATCTGAGTTCCCACAGGTAGACGATGGCAGTTAAGTGATCTCTTCTGCAGTAGTGAAGATATTTCCTGTCCCCTATGTAGTCAAAATTTTTGTCTATATCAGCGCAAAAATCTGCTGGGACGATGAAAAATTTTTCTCAGTGTATGATTCTATATTAGCTATCAGAAATGGTGCCCATAACGTTTATCCCCTGCGTTCCACAGGGAGTCAAGATCATTGTCTACCACCCTGTACATTATATAATGTTCATAAATTGCTCATAATGTTGAATTTTTTATTCCAGTTCCAATATTATCATACACCTTATATTCTCTTCAAAAACATATTTGTTTTACACTCATCACTGAAAGAAGGTCACTACGATACACAAAACCCAACAGCATTAACAAAACAGTCTAACATTTGTTGATTAACCAAGCCATCAACATAAAAATCGAAGATTCCCAATTCTAACCATAGTATAGGTGACGAACCTTCATCATTTTTAAAATATCGCTCCCCGGTTTTGATGACACCTGTCGCAAAATTCTTGCTTCGTGGGACACTCTTTAGACGTAAAATATTGCCATGAAAACTCGCTTTCTTACTAGGCTAGGTATGTATCTACCATACTCTCAGTTAACAATTTTTTTCTTTGAATGCAGTGGAATATTTGTTTTTAAATAATGATAATTAATGGAGATGCTAACCATAGTTAGCGAAACACGTGTCGAGAAAGAAAAAGAAAAGAAAAAGAACGTTTTGGTGAATGGTAAATCTGTGCTCGTAGCTATCGTGCCAAAGGTTACAATATTGGTCATTTAAAAAAAGTTATATTAATTAAATTGACAGTAAAATTTGATCATAAATAACAACATGAACATCAAACCAGTTGTTGATAATTCTCTAATTGATTCGGATAGGTTTTTTCTAATTTGACTAAATTTGAAGACTCATTAAAGAATATGTCTTCAATTATTTGTAATGCCGCTCGTATAATCAATATTCAAGCGCTGCTATAACAATAACCAAATATCATGAAATGAATTTGATTTAATAAACTTTTTATCAATACCTACATAATACAAGATAGGTTAGATAGGTGATACAGGCATTTTTGAACCAATGAGACTTATATTTTTTTTTTCTATTTTGGTTGTATAATGAAGTCATTGTGCAAAGAAAATGCGTATCGAAATAGCCTCTATTTCGAAATGAAAGTCAGAAGAGTTAGGCCCAGTTTACTTCTGAGCGATTTGGATTTGGTGATATTAGCAGTGAAAAACTCAATGTTTTAATTGGTGAATTTCAATTCAGAGTGTAATTTGATTTAAAATGACCAATAAAAACAATGACAACATTGAATTCTTCACCGCTGATGGGTATTGCATTAATCAAAATCGCTCAACTGTAAACTGGGCTTCACGCTTGTGCGTCAGATTTTAATTATTTCAATGTCATCGTTGTTACCAATCGAAGATGTTTCTTGGGAGTTTACGTAATATTCCATACTGAAGATTATGATGCGTTCTTGATAATTGTTTACGATAATATTTCTGACATTCTGACTGGTGTGAGTTCTCATATCAAGACATCAATGCGATTTGCTTCCGACAAAAAATTCAACAGAAACAAATCCGTCCGATTGAAGGATGGCATGTTTGATTACTCTCGCTCAAAAGAGCCGATTAAGTCTTTTATCTTTGATAAACAAACACGGAGAGATGCAAGCAAAGTCGGATTATTTTGTCGAGGATGTAAACACTTTCGTGAACTAAGGAGCTTCAAAGAACGGCCACTACTATCAATAAATATTTTAATTTCTTTGAAAACTATAACTAGAACAGCGAATGTTGCATCAACGAAATTGATTTCCTGCTCACCTTTACCGGATCCACAGAAAACCATTGCTGTATTATTAAATATTGAGGTGCCCATTTTTTTCAGCCTATACAAATTGAGGATACATTTACAAAAAAGTTACAAGATGTGGAATGTTGTTGGGAGTCATTCCTCTCGATTCGATTCTTCCCTCAGCGAAAGTTAATTTTAAATTTTTTTCAGTGGTCACCATCACATATGGGATTTTCACATCATTAGATCAATAACATGCTCACACTTTTTCTCAATATGAAACCTGATTTTTTCGAATGTATACTTTTTCAAAGGCGCCGTCATTCTGATCATAATGATCTCTGATCTCCGTTCATGCAAAAACAATACTTCATTGAACTATTTTCATTGAAACTGCACTATATTAGTGCAGTAAAATTTTTATTTCACCCATCTGTGATCATGATGACAAAACATTCTTAGATCGATGTCATATTCAGTCCTCATTTTTTGTAAGATTAAATTATACGTTTTATACAGTCGCACAGGGGCGAACCGTGAGTTTTTGGGGCCCTGAGCTAATACTACTTGGGGGCTTGCCTAATTGATCAAGTAGCAATTTTGTGAAAAAACTACTACTACCACCTAGAATATCTTTTCAAAGTAAGTTGGAAACCAAAAAAAATTAACCAGCTGCACGGCTGCAAATCCTTTGAAGAACCTGTCGTTAGCGGCAGCTTGTCAAAGGATTTAACGACCGGCAGCCAATTACAGTTTTTTTGGAGTTTCAAGTGACTTTACAAGAACTATACACCGCGATACGAAAAAAAGACAATGCAATATTTTATTTATTCAATATGACTTAGACACATAAACAGCAACTGATGTGAGATATTATTGCAAAAAAATCAACACGTTATGTGTACTCACAGTCTCGGTTATAGTTTCTGAAATTTCAGTGTTTTGTTTAAATCACAATATGTCCATGTCTTCAATAGGGACTGGGGGGCCCTTATATCCACGGGGCACTGGGCTGCAGCCCATAAAGCCCTAATATGGATCCGCGCCCCTGCAATTGCATGTTCTTATTATCTTGAATCATATATTCATTACATGCTGGATAAAATGATAACATGATTACTATATAAAATGCAATTTTTCGAAAATAAAATCAGTTTCCTGTGTTATGTTGTTTATGCAACACATCAACGATTTTCTGAAAGCGGTCACATTCTGTCCTGTCCGCAGCTTTGTTTATGACAGATGAGGCCCTGATATATATCATCCCATGTAGGCAAGGCAGATACAGAGGTTGACAGGTCACTCTCTTCACGAAAGAGAAAACAGAGTTTCTGTGAGACAGTTTTTGCAAATAAAGATGATTTACACAAGAAAAATAGATGGATATCGAACACTACTCAACACTACCCAAAGTTTATATAGGTCCCTCTAAATGGTGTTCAATATCAACACTTGAGACTGATGTTTTTAACAGTGTTCATCCATCTACCCTGGATAATTCTTCGTAGTGTCGACGGCGGACGGACCCGAATTCTTCCAGGATTTACGAGAGAACTTACTTGTTTCAAAATACCTTTTTGAAGTATGTCACTCCCCATAAATGGTTGGAATTAAGAGTTTCATAGCGCTGAGATCGAGGCCACGAGATCATCCAGTTCCGAATCATTCTAGGCACGTATACCTCCAATATATATTTTTTTAATTTTCTGTTTATGATGAATTTGGAAAAAATTGCTGAGACACACGAATCTAACTAAATTTAGTGAATGTGCATCCCAGTGATCGAGTGAACAACTCCGAAGTTTTCAAACAAGGGTACCCATACACAAGTTGTTGGGGCTCTCAACAACTTCTGTGGTTTTTTTGTCATAATTATTGTACTTACTTATCGTATGATATTTTTTAATATGCTCTATTTAATACAACAATAAACATAATTCATTTATTTATTCATATAGGCTACTCGGGTTATAGGTTAACGAACGTGCAGGTTACAGATCGTGTTTATACCCGAGTGTCATGGATGCGCAAAGTTGATGTTTTCTCTTAATAGAATTCTATTTTCAGGAAAGGTTGAGACACCTTCACTATGGACAAGTGTATTCTTTTTTGTTCTATTGGCATCACACGAGGCATCATATCAGCTATATATATTGACCATTACTTTCTTTAGATCCAATTGGCCGCTTATTCCTCATCTACAAGCTTCCTGACTGCATAATTTTTTGCACAATCCGTACTTTTTCTCACGTTTTTCTCACAATCAACAAGTAGCACTAGCACCTTCGAGTCGTAAGTGATTTTATTTCTGACAGTGACATTATAAGCTTATATCGTCATAGTTACGATATCTATAATGAGGGTCATAACTCCCTTGGGATATTAAGGTTCAAATACTCCCTCTTACCTTTTACAGGTGAAAATGATACAAGAAATGCTTATAAACGTTTATATGTAATGAAAACTAAGACATATTTTCCTTATTCACGTCATTACAAATAATAAATGACTAAATGTACAATTTTCAAATGTTCCCTGAAAATTACTTCCGCCGCTGGAAACAATTTCTTCTTTTTTATGGGTGGTGCTGTTGCTGTTCACTACAGTCGAGGTGCCTGCCTCTTCTGATGGCAAAGTAGACAGCATACGCGCCGTTTTATTTCTCAATTCAATACTGTCCTCCAGATACCCCTCTGCCACCGTGGAACTTCTCCAACCTCCGTGTCTTTATAAGTTTGTCATAGTTGCTCCTGCATTGGCTAGGGCAGTAGCAGAAGTGCGACGAAGGCAATGTCCCGTATAGGTTAGTGGGTTTGGCAATCCTAAATACATTGCGATTTTGCTGGGAATTTTGCCAAACATATTCTTTCCAATTGGCTGAGTTGTACATTTATTTTGTCGGAAGCTCAAAAAAAAATCGTTTTGTACCTTCAGGACGCAAGGACATATAAAGTCTCAATAAAGGCAAAGCAGATAACTCTTTTTCATCCACAACTGTAAATTTCTTCGATACACCAGTTTTACTTTCCGGTACGTTCACTATACCATAACAGTATCCTGGTCCTCTATATCTGCTATACTCATATTTAGAAGTTCCTGAGTTCTGCATTCTCCAAAATAACCCATAATTAGAACAACCTATAACAAATAAAACGAAATAAACAAACGAAAAAGAAAATTATGAGAAAAAAATTACCTGATGCAATAAATGAATTTCATTAGGGGCGTCCTTTAGAAATTTGATGACATCTTTAGGAGATAAGACGGCTTATACCCCTTACTTTTTCGTTTCAGAAAAGCCTCTAGTTCGTTGAACTTGGTGATATCTCTTTTCTCATATATGATGGTCACCATCGATTTGAGCATTGACCATTTAGTCCATAACGAATTTGGGCTAAACGTTTCTGACTGCCACGAATAAATACAATTATTACCAAATCTACCAGAAAATACTGAAAATACTTTACCAGTTCTTGAAAATATGCCAGAAAGACAGTTTCGTTGGCATCTTTTGACATAACATTTCTCTGTGTCAGCCATGTCAGCCACTTCAGATATAAGTTGTATCCTTTTTGATATAGGGCTTCACTTTTCGATGGAAGTAATGATTGTCTTGCTTTTTCCGCTTTTTTTATAATATCCTCCATTATATCAGAAAAAGATCGTCGAATTTGTGGTAAAAAATAAACACGTTTTTAACGAAAAAACATTGATTGATAAAGAAAGTTTGCTTATAAACATGTAACATAGCGACAACCTAGCAACAACCAACAATGCTACAATCAACGCTACCTAATTCAAATATACCAGAAAGGTTATGAATTTAAACATTTATTGCGTTCTAAATATGGACATATTGTTATGAAAATCGGTCAAAAATAAAATTATCTATGTACCACGGGAATTATAGAGCCTTAATAACCTCTGGCAATTGCTGTCCCTCGGGCCAGAGGCACTCGGGACGCAAACTTTGCCATCGGTAATTAAGGCCCTCATAATTCCCTTAATACATATATAAGTATTTGTGCCAGCATTTTACGATATGACTGCGATAAAATGCCGCCACTTCTCTCGAGAACTGTGCGAACAACCTTGTGTGCTAACGGCATTCATCGAATAATAACTCGAATAATAAGTATGATATTGGAGGAGATCTCGAAATCGTTATGCTCACCCAAGCTGACGCTAATGCCTTGCCTAAAAACGCACTCCTGTATATTTTTGCTCGCGAACGCGCCAGTTCACAAAGATAATGAAGCGATATTCGCGATGAATACCCAGCGATGACTCGCAGCTCAAAAATCATAAATTCACTTTCGGATTGTTCAGTGAACACGAGTCCCATTGTGGGGCTGCTCGAGTATCGCTGGGACTCCCCGCGGGCTTCACATCAAGCGGGGCTTCGTCGTTCCCAAATCAAAACACTCTTCTCTATCGGCCCACTAGATCCGGCCCACATGCACGCTGTTTGACTCAGCGTGTTGGCACAACTGCACCCTTGTTTATCGGTGTGTCGGGATATGTTCTATTCCCACGACACTCGTTTTTTTTTTTCGGTGTGAGTGAGCTCGGAAATCGTTTTCGATTTGTTGCTAATGCGGCTTGTTGATATGTGTGGATCGGGGGGACGTGAGAAAAAGTGCGGATTATGAGGAAAATCATGTAGTCACGAGTATATTCTGTAAACTTTGACGAGAGCCTGTAGATGAGGGATAGATCTTGATAAAATAAGGTCAATGTGGGGTTGCGTTCATAGAAAAAGACAAAGCCCACCAAGTGCAATGAACAGGAAAATCAAGCGATGAATGTTAGCAATATTCCAAATAAATGTACAATGCGATACCTAATGTAGATATTTATTCAGAAATTTGAGCAAAAAAAAACTAAGATATGAAACGGAAAAATGTACTCATCATAGGTATATATAGGTACCTATACTTTCGAAACTTATTTCAAGAATTGTAATAGTTGACAGTTACATCATAAAAACTGAATGTCGTCTAACATTTTTGGGTTGAACTGACTGAAGTTATCAATTTCCCGAATAAAGAAAAGACAAAGATCTCGCGTGTACAATTTCTAAAACCATTACACTAGGGAACTGAATGCTAATGTTCACTAAATTTTATATAATATTTCGGAATAAGAATACTAAAAATATCTATCTCTGGTCAGATTCTATACAGTAGTAGAATTTAAACAACACTATATCATAGTTTCACGATTTCACAAATCAAGACACAATGAATGTTCAAATATTGGAAAGTTCAGGATAATTTATATGCCTACCACTGATGTTCTGACCTTAATTACTAAATTCTTTCAAATCTAAAAGAAATAGTCCTGTCAAATATTTGTATTCTTCCAACGATATCCAAGAAGTCGGATATTTTCAAAACGACAATATTCATTTGCATAAAAAAAATAGATATTTTTATTTCCCCTTTTTTAGATAGAGATAAGTTGTATGAATAAAGAGGAAACATCAGACATTTTGTGATTTGAATTTGGCGCTCGATTTTGCGCATGCGCCCTCGAACAACCTTGCCAGTTAGACAAGCAAATTTGGCATCAATTTTCTCTCGCATCATCTCTTCTTATAATAGCGTATGGTCAATATTATAGTTAACAGATATATACTATCCATAGTTACAAGGAATGTTGTTTGTATTATTCAGACTAGGTTGAACTCTAACTGTCTTTCAGTTTGAAGGAATAATCACTTCGAGATGAGAAAGGTTTCAAGGGTATAGTTAAACAATCTGCAAAGAACTGCTGGTAAATATAGGGCACATATCTTGGGCACATTTGGAGGATTTCTGTCTGGCTCCATAGTCCTCCTGATGATAGTGTTTCGTGGTGTTGCAGCCAACCATTTCTCCAAATCGACTTGTCTAATGTCCAAAACGAACGAAACGGAACGGTATAAGTATTTGGGCAATGATGGGCATTCCATGATCTGAAATAAAAGGTTAAACCATGCACTTTCTAGGAGAGAGTGCCTGATGCCCTCTATTATAGTGAATAAGTGGTCACCTCTAATTCTTCTGCTTTCGGTTACCGTATATGTGTCAGTGAAGACGAGAATGCGTTTCTGCAATCCAAGGTGGATATAGGATGGTGAAACAGCTCTTCAATTGTTCCTGCGAAGAACTCGTTGACCGTTTGAGAAGGGTAGTATATTTTTACGACTTGAATGAAGATGGCGGTATCGAGGAATATTCCTGTTTCTTATGTATATTTCTGTGGTTCGCATATGGTTCGCATCTGACAGACGTGAGTTGTAACGACATTAATACACTATATTTTTACTAAATCTGGAATAATTATCGTTATCTTGACTCTTCTCAGTATTTTTTCTCTTATTAGGACAGATGACACTGACAAATGCACAGTTTCTGTTTTACCAACGCCGAAGGTATGGCGCCATCTCTGAAATATTACTATAAGGTTCGATCGCAAAGTAGGCAAAAGTCGATAGTTTTTTCTAGTGAGGGAGTTGTTTCACCATTCATTATCCACCTTGCTGCAATCCCTTTCTGTCGTGTCATCTTCATCAGTTCTAAAATCAAACTTGAAGTCTCCTATAACAATGACTTTTGACTCATAGGTAATTGAGTTTTTTGTTTCCAGTAAAAAATGTGTCCCCGACTCCGTTGACTTAGCTCTCCAAATTATACTTGCGCCACTAAACAGATCCCTCATCTTTGTGTCTGGAAGTGGGCGGTTTGCCAGTCGAGTTCAGCTCATCGCAGCTTTGTCTCGGAACCGGTGCAGCAACGAATTTTCCATCGAGGATCATCGAAAACAGGAAATATTGTGTCAAGAATACGCTGCCGAGCACTTCATTTCGCATTGTTCCATTATGATTTCCTCGCCCTTCTCTCCATTATCGATTCGGTGTTCGTAGCAGGAAGAGGCCTTTATGGTTGGAGATGTCACGGTTTCCTTCTGATGGAGATTGTACAACTACGTGCATGTGAAGCCGCTGACGCATAAATTTGTTTATGGTTCCAATGTGTTCCTTATTTCATACTTAACATATTTTTTCCCGTCTGGATCTTTGATGAATGTTCCAACTAGGGATCAACAAACTCTTCCTAAGCTGTTGTTATTACATTGAAACATAATCAGTGTGTCTGATTCAAGAATAGCTAGTGGGAATATCTTGGGAATCAGTTCAGAAGAATCAAAATATTACATACCTATATACATCAGAAGGACCCTCGATATAAGTTCGCCCCCACTTCTTATGTTTAAATAGCAATGTGGAAAATGCGAAAAAATCATTTTAAGAGGCTCTTACAAAATATTGCTTTTCAGTAATCAGGTGATTTTCAAAAAAATTCCCGGTTACAATGATTTTTGTGTGTGCAAGTTTTGACCTAAAGGTGCTGCCCATAAGAAAGTTACATCACTCTGAAGTTACATCGTAAATAGGTACTTTACTTATGCTAAATAATTTTATGGAGGATATAGTAAACTCATATTGGGATGAACAAAAATGGTTCACAACTCAACGTTTCATATTTGACAGAAAAAAAGCTGTTGTGGGACTGTGCAGTGAAAAAACAATAACGGCGGATTTGATGGAAATGTCTGCAGTTTCCAAGATCATGAGAAATAGGCACAGCACAAAAAATACAGCCCATTTCTGATAACACATCAGAAAGTGCTGAAAAAATGAGAAATACAAAAAATACAAAAGTTCGAGAATAGTTTCTGACAATTGGTGAATAATATCTAAAAATAATATTAAAAGATTGATGGTATATGGTATACCTATACTATCGATAAAATCTAAAAAATCAGTCAGCAATAGATCAATGCAAAGGGAATATACTTATAGTGTCTAAAAGCGTCACCACCGGCTGAATTTAGTGTGTAGTCATTCGATTCATAAGTATAAATAATAAATCGTAAGAGCCCCAAAATCGAACCATGTTGAACTCCAATCTCCACAGTTAGAATTCAGAGATTATATACTATTCACCATAACCGCTTGCATTATATTTTTAGATGAATAACACTTCAATAAAGTTATTGCAACTTCAGAAAGTTGATCGAGCATAACAATAATTATTGCTGTTAGTTAATTATGGTGCGCATCAGCTTCATGAGGACATCTAAATCCAGATTGTTAAGGGCTAGAAAGAGAAATTAGTCTATCCAATTAGAATATCAAACATAGTTTGAAATGAATGTCTGGTAGACTACGAGCAGAAAACAACTACTTTCCTGGTAAATACCACGCAGAACATTGAATTATATCTGCTCGTAATCCATGCAACGATTCACACTGTGAATGCAGATCGCAAATGTTTCTTTCTTCCTAAGACGTGACAAATTCACATCGGGACAGGCACGCCTAACAACCTACAGACCGGTTTCGGGCTTATTGGCCCTCATCAGTGCAGGGTAGTTATCCGAGTAGAGACCGTAAGATCTCCACTCGAAGCGTTGCCTGTCCCAATGCACCTTCGTCGCGTTTATTTGACCGCACTGAGCCGCGTTCCAACAGACAATTGGAAGTGGCGACACCATGCGGCAGAAGAAAGAAACACTCCAGAACTAAATCTCCCAAATCACAGAACTTGGAAGTGGCTTATAGCTCGACTAAGCTAATAAATAAAAAATGGAAAAGCCATAAATTGGACAACAATTTTAGAAAGAGAAATTAGTCTATCCAATTAGAATATCAAACATAGTTTGAAATGAATGTCTGGTTACGGTCTCTACTCGGATAACTACCCTGCACTGATGAGGGCCAATAAGCCCGAAACCGGTCTGTAGGTTGTTAGGCGTGCCTGTCCCGATGTGAATTTGTCACGTCTTAGGAAGAAAGAAACATTTGCGATCTGCATTCACAGTGTGAATCGTTGCATGGATTACGAGCAGATATAATTCAATGTTCTGCGTGGTATTTACCAGGAAAGTAGTTGTTTTCTGCTCGTAGTCTACCAGACATTCATTTCAAACTATGTTTGATATTCTAATTGGATAGACTAATTTCTCTTTCTAAAATTGTTGTCCAATTTATGGCTTTTCCATTTTTTTTTTGTTAAGGGCTGATAGGGTTTATGGTTAGGTATTTTTTAATCCATAGTTATATTCTCGACCCGACATTTGAACATTATGATTGATAATATTATGAGATGACAGGCGTCGAAATTGATATAATTGGGAATACACCACCCGTATCAAAACACTCAACAGATATAAAAAATGATTAGGTATAAGTATCAAAAATATCAATTTATATAATAACTTTGTTGCAGGGTATAACTTCGGTCTGTTTGGTCAACAGTAGATGTCAAGTGTATGGTACCTAATGGAAGAATTCCACCATTCAAATGTCAATTTCGGGACACAGAAATTGCTAGAAATTTTCAAAATATTTTCCTGTCGGTACTTTTTCATTAACTGTCCATCACATACACCATAGTAATCGCAACTCGGTATAATGTCTGTCCTGGCAGTTTGTCTAGAATAATGTAAGTTTTTTTTAAGATGGGATGGATATTACAAATGATTTTATCATGTAGATTTCCAAGTTGTTGTCTGTGTGAGGGCATCATCATCACGTGGGCCGACAAATATTTTACTATGAATGGTTTTGGATGTCAGAAGGGTGTTAGTTATGAACATAGTTCATTAGTCCCCTGTTGACAGGTTCTGATATTTCGTTTTGTTATGCTCCATAGGTACTATAGGTACATATGGAATTCAACAGAATGATTACCTATATGCTCTCTTTTTAGAATTCAAATATAGGAAACTTTTTCTTGTTTTTTAGTTGATGTGAATGTGCAGTCTTCTATATTCTCCATCATACATGTGAACAAGATTGGAAGGACGTTATGGTGTCACAAAATCAAAAATTCCACAAATAATCGCTAAACTATATGTATAGGTCGAGCTGTAGGTATATCATGTATTGATGATGTGTACGAAGTGAGAGATGGTGAATTCATGCACGACGTAACTTAGGTCTTAACTTAAGACTCAACTTAAGATTGACATAAAAATTCTGGTAAGTGTTCATGCACAACTTATCAAAATTATCAGGTAATTCATTGATTGAAAAAAAAATTGTGGTGTGTTTGTTTACTTTGACTGTTTAATTCCTGTCCAACTTAAGATATCTTTGTATAAAATGAAATCAAAACAGAGTTTAAGGGATATATCAATGCCTGATCAATGATCATTCGCAGTATCTGATTTGCACGAAGAATCGCATATAAAGTTGAAAGTTGGCCAACTTAAGATATTCTTCAGTCATACGTTAAGTCTAAAGTTTCGTGCATGAACGTGTTCATTCGAAAAACAAATTTCAACTTCTTAAGGTTAGGGTTAAGTTAAGTTAGGACTATAAGTTACGTCGTGCATGAATTCACCATAAGTGTGTTGGAGGTGTTAATTTTTGCAGTTTCTTCATTTGTTATGAAAATTAATTCTAAAAGTTGAATATAGCACTCAGGGATTTTTGTGATAATTTCATTGGTGCATGCCTTATGAAAAATGTTGCAAGCTGTTAAAGACATTTTTCATCATCGATAATTATATATACGAAAGTCTAAAGAGTGCGATATTTTTTTATAGGTGTAATGGTTTATTTTTTGCACCCTTAGGGTTGACTATACTTATATCTCAATACAACGACATAGGTATGCCTCACAAAAGTTGAAAATCATCAAGTTACAGTTAGGTATAGGTATAGGTGGTGGATAAAATATGTATGTATATGTAACCAATAACTAGTTGTCAATTCCTCTATAAATAGTCATTTATTTCTGATTTTAGTGCTTGTACTTATATATGGATGACAGTATGAACCTATTGTATATTATATTACTTTTTGTAATTGTGAGTAATAAATTGAAACGAACAAACTGGCACCAAGTTTACTTTGTGAGTGCCATAGAATTCCAGATATAGAGAGAGGTTAATCATGACACATGAGAATTTAGTAGACTTTGAGTAGGTACAATTGAATCATGGAGCTTTAGAAAAACCCATTAGAAGAGTAAATGAGAACATTTGATGAGAATAAGTGTAATATGGAACTAAGTGTTCTATATACTGAATGTTACATCAGATAATTTATCAAGAACATATATACCTACCTACTTATACTATATTACTATAAGTACTTAATAGATGTTTGTCAAATTGCCGTTAATGAATCTATATAACAGAGCATAAATTCGATTGTGTTTTGAACATGATGCAACTAGAACAAGATCGCTTTTTTCACAGGAAAATAAAATCCGCCGTATGATTTATGGATTCGCGATAGCATCGGACGCCGGCAGAAACCACACGGAAAAAAAAAATTGTAATCGTAACAAAAGTTTCCGTTAGTATAGGCACAACCATATGATCTTGTTACCATAACAATTTATTTTTGTTATACTAACCATAACCTGAAATTTCTCGAGTATTCGAGATATAAGTAGAAATCATTTTCTTTACGTTTTGTTTCGTACCTATGGAGCGCATTGTCGCGGATAATTAGTTCAAAACGAAGTTTGAGTAGTTCCGAAGTTAGTTATTTGAAAATATATAGACTTTTAGGTACAGAGCGAGCAATGCGACTATATATAAGTATATCGAAGTGATTTTTAATAATTATTGTATTATGAGTAGTTATTCAGTATTAATGATCCAAGTAGAAAGATCTCGAGAAAGATCGTATAAGATACGTATAGTAGATCTGACCACAGAATTTAAAAAAATAATATTTTCCCACGCCGCATCTCGATGATTTTGCTCAATGGAAATCATGATGATGGGACCTAATATCAAACTTTTTCATTTGCATTAATACCTACCTATATAGCTTTCAGGTGTAGAACAAATCAAATACATTAACTGATCATCATAAATAGGTACCTATAGCAAACCTAATGTCACATTGATAGCCTGACAATGGGGAAAGACAAATATACATTCTAGCTGAGTCAATCAACTTTTGAAACTCTTTTGTGCAAAAAAGCTTATATATCTAGATTATCCTTCGCAATAGCATTAAAACTGACGCAACCTTCCCATTCACACAACATCATCAAAGGAATCACGCAGCCACCAACAATGGCGGTTTATTTACATAAAAGCGATTCTTTTGTCATTTCCACCAACCTATTAATACACCTCTTACGCAAACAAGATCGTACCTGCGTGAAATCTGGGATGAGCGCAGACCACGCCTGCCCGCTTGTGGTCCCGCCTTTAGCGTCAAACGCCTTCCTATTGGCGGATGCGCCGGTCGAGGCGTTGCCCAGCTGCCGCTCGACAAATTCTCTGGATCGATCATTAGTTTTACAGCCTTCGATAGCGGTGTGGATAGTGAGGCCGGTCGTTTACCGCGAAATCGTGATTTCTGCAAGGATGTGATCAAGTAGGCCGGTTGATTTGGAGGTATTCTTAGAAGTAGGTACTTCATACTTGTGCGAATAATGGTCGGATTGTTTTGGGTTTTTGGCATGTTGTATATTTAGGACCGATATGAGTAGTTTATAACCAAGTCGTATTTTGAAGACTCCTGGCTGGAAAGCATCGAGATTTTTGTACGATTTTACTCACCTATAACATAAAGAGAAGATGATGAATTCTGCGTCGATTAGGTACTTACCTCAAATGCGAAATTCGTAAGTACCTATCAAGATATATCTACCTACTTAGAAGAAGATATTTGAATTTTAAACATCACATTTGAGTTGAAGAGAACACCAGTTTGAATACTTTGCCACAAACAAGCTTGGTTGTTCCTAAGTTTATATTTTAAATTCCGAATAAATCGCTTGTTTGTGCCTCATTTAATTTTTTAAGGTTTGTAAGTACCCAAAGATTAGGTTGGTATAGGTAGGTAGATATATGGCACATCAGATACGTTTGGATCACTACCGAAAAAATAGGTATTTCGTTTTAAATTCACCCCCTCCAAGCTACTGACAACCTCTTGAAATAGATTAACCTTATTTTTTGAGCAAGAAGTATGAATATATAGAGCGTCCGAGAAACCATGCAACGGCTCATGACCTATATACCTAGGTATATATAGGCACAATTGACGATTTTCCGCGCAACTTATTGCTATGTCTGTTAGTTTGGAGGAGGTGAATTTGAGGAAAAATGGAAAAAGTTTGCTTTTGTAACACCCTGATATATACGACTTATATATATTACAAATTGATTCGTTCTGAGGGGTATATTATAAATGGTTATCAAAACCCAAAACTGTGTGTTTGAAAAAGTGTTTGAAAAGTATTTTTGACCGCCAACTTAGTTGCAAAGCATCAACCCTCGAAGTCTCATTGAGACTTGTATGAGTAAGTATGGAAGAAAATATATGGGACAAGATATCCCATGTGATGCTTTTCATTGAACATTACAGGATATTCCTTTTCGTGAGAACAACATAAAAAAAAATATCTGACGCTAAACATATATTACACTGAAGAAAATAAATTTCATTCAAACCTCACTCAATAATGTCTCAATTTCGGTCCACACCCGATTGAGTTGAAATTTCACTCCATTTCAGTGAGTGAAATGGTGATTCGGTGAGTCAAATGGAGATCAGAATTAATTTATTTTTCCCAGTTTTGATTGAGTATTGACTCATTTTTGAGTTCTTTTTGAGTAACATTCAACCCATTGCGGAATAGTTAGAATATTAATTGAGCCTCAGTATCAGAGGGAACTTTCGATATGCATAAACAAGAATCGATTGGCAGGATCTGGCAGCTCATGCAAGAATAACACAGATGGCACAAATCGAGGCACAAATTCACATTCAAATACACTCGAGAAAACGAAACAAGGCAATTCGAAGCATTTTATTATTGATAATAGGTGATGTAGGTATTATGAAAACATTAACTTATGACATTTTGTATTATATATAGATCAAATTAGATTAGATGTGATATGTCCACCTTTTTGAGTTCTCTATAGAAGCTGTTTTGCTTTCATTGGCAATGGGCTAACTATATATAGTCGTTTCGCTATAGGTAGTCTTTGTCCTGGCACTTTATTCCAGTGAGATTTAATTCATCTGTTTCCCAGCGTCGTAACTCTCCTTTCAAATGGACTTTGGAGAGTCCACAGGAGGGTTATGATCCGGGAAATTGTGCATGTGCTGTTTATTGCCCCTTCTTTGGCAAGGCTGTCTGCTTCCTCGTTGCCTTCAACTCCCTTATGACCTGGAACCCACATCAAAGTGACCTGGTGCCATCAGTTGACTCACAATTGTATACATGACTGGGCAGAGCTTTCGGTGCTGCTTGGATATCCAATAGAATAAAGGTTTCTCCCGGGTTTTGTATCAAAATATAGATACTTGACGAGTCTAAAAAACTGAAAAAATCGTGAAAATCAAAAGTTTTTGAAGACATTAGAAACCTTCTTCACATTGGTCTCAAATACACGCTTAAAAATCAACACAACCTGACCTTTTGCACAGAGGTTCATTTCCGAGGATAAACCAACCCTCCTGATGGTGGTGGCTCGTGGACTGGAAAGAAAACCATCATGCATCATGGCGCCCCCGCCGATTAAATCTGCTTTCACGATCGAATCCTTGTTGCCTGAAGCTGCCGCCAGAACACGAAACGTCGCTGCCGAAGCCAAGGATGGTTGCTGTCTGGAAGAGGAGTCTGGCGATCCGGAGGCCAGTGGTAGCGATTCGGATTTGGATGTGACAGGAACAAGCCCGCCGCTGGATTGCTCTTCGAAGTCTGCAAAAGTTGCCTGCGATGGTGAAGGTGAGTTGAAAGCAGAGGTGCTTCATTTTCAAAACTTGATGTTCTGCTGATTAGAGATACCAAGAGCATCGATTTCTTATTCAAATTGGTAAGTACCTATTAGGACTCGGATTTTGTCAAAAAATTATTTTTCAAACGAAAAAGATGCTATCACTGTTGGAAATTAGTTGCTAGCAGCTAGCAGCAAAAAAATATAGTCCCAGTAGGTCTACAACATTTTATAGTTGAAATATCAAGAGAATTTGAAGTTAATTTTCACCATAATGGTTATTGCTCGTCTCAACAACCGCCTCTTTGTATGGCTACTACGTCTTTTTGGTGAATTAACTACAGTAAGTTAATAATTCTACTTCACCTTATAGCTGTTCGCAGAATTCTCTGAAGTTAATTGAGCAATTACAAATTGTCATTTTCACTTTAATTTGTTGTTATGAGTCCTACGTCATAATGTAGTTCTAGCTACAAAAAGTTGTCGATTGTACTACAACTCAGTGTATTTTCAACAATATTCTACTGCTAGAATTCAAAGTTCAAAATACTGAAATAACCATATCATGAAAGACATTTTATTTTCTGAATAGCAACAAAACGAAAAAAATTCACTATTGGCACAAAAATACATCAAAAGCTGTCAGTAAATCGAAAGAACATCGCGGCACGTGATTCACTACAATGCTGTTCAACCTCTGTCTGTGTTTGTCATCCGAGACAACTGATTCCTATCCTCCTGGAGTGTTGAGTATCTCTCGTTCAATTGCTGAAACAAAAATTATATTAATAATTCATTTTGGATTCATTTGGTCATGAATTTTTCAATCCAATCAACTCTTGAAATCACTTGGATTTATTAACTGAATAGTAGATTATCATTCAAAATATAATTCAGAACGAATCTTACCAGTACATTAATTTCTCTTCAACTTAACTCAGTTTTTGTTATCTTTTTTGTTACCCAGTAGTAGCTTGAAAAAAATCCGAAGAAAGTGAAAATCGATCCATCGAACAAATACCTGAAATGAAGAGTTGTTCAAATAATCACATCACAACTTCAACAGTTTTAACCTAGATCTTCATTAGTGTAGTAAAAAATATATAAAATATGCATGAGAAGTAGTAAAACTTCCATAATAATAATTTCAAAATGTGAATATAAAACTGATATGATTATACTCACTTTTTTGCAGCGAAACTTCAATAATCACAGAGAGAATACAAGAAAAATTCTCAACTAATCATGTGAAATTATTACGCTTGCAGATTCCGACGAAACATTGTTATTTGTTGCTCTAGATCAGGAAAAATATTCTCAACTGAAACAAAACAAAAATAATATTAATATTGGCATGAGTAAATAAAATTTATGTACGAGTCCACATCAATCTACTCCATGTAGGTACTTACCTTTTTTATTACTTGACTACACGAGAGGAAAACCTAATGTATTCGTTCTAATGCTCTACAACGGCAACAGACAGCAGATAACTGAGTAAACTTGGGTTGGAACTTGTAAGGAATCGGTATTCGTGAGAAGACAAACGAAAAGTATCGAATATATCCGAAGAGATCGGAACTAAAAAATCTTTGTAACCGAGCACAAACTGTTGCAAATTATAAAACTAGGTGATGTTAATTTGTCAACAGAGTGCGACAAAACCGCTATTTAATATTAATCTATTAGCAACTAGATGATGTTCTACTGTCTATGTTTCAATAACCATTATTGAAGTTCTAGTTACAATTATTTGTTGTGTTACAGATTATATCAAGTTGTTTGGACAGGAATTTCATCTGTTCATTTGATGCAAACTTGTTGCTGTTGTATTGACATTATCAGTAGTGAATTCGATAACTGACTGATTTAACAACTACATCGAAAATTGTGAAAGTGAAATTGAGACACAATTGTTGTTGAATTTGACTACAATTTTTTAACGATATGAGAAGTTGTTGAAAGTAACAACTAATTTCCAACAGTGTAAGGACTGATTTGCACAACAAAAAACACAAGGAGAGAGATATCAAATATCTTATGTGACATGTGACGTGGATGTTTTCATATAAACTACGCAACACTAATTACGTCGCATCCCGAAATTTGAATAACTTATTTCTGCTTTGAACAATTTGAATTCTGTTTGCACTGTTCGCTATAGCTCAGTCCATCAGCATTAATCTCGTACTTCTTCGATACATAAGGTTAGGTATTTCCATAAAATTGCTACAGGATGTTTTTTGAAACTGCAAAATTTCGGAAATTTCAAAAGGATCCCAATTGAAGAAAAACAGTATTTTTTCAACTTTAACAGCGAAGGCATGAATATTATCTCATTACCTTTGGCCACCTCCAAAATTGTCTTCATATCTCTTTTATTTACAGAGTGATCTCAAAAATTCAATTTTTTTGGTTTTGCAGTCATAACTTTTTTCCTCTTCAACCGATTTTCAAAATCTCAGGCTCATTTTGAAGCTAAACAAATCCATGAGAACATCAAATCGATGCTAAATATAGGTTTACCTAATCTTGGTGTAATTAAATTCAAAATTTGCGATGAAATAGTCACTCTGGAAGGTGCGGTAAGGAATTGATTCTCCTTTCAAAAAAATGGTGGGTATTGAATGGGTGGAGTTTGGACTCATATCCGGCATGAAGATTTGTTGATGATTGATTAATCATCTTCAGATGATGAATTCACCATTCAGTTCTCAGAAACTATATATAATATAATATATCAATCAACAATCACGAATAACAACAAAAATGCATGTGACTGTTCAAGTTTCTCATTCGTCTGAATATCACTATATATAGGATAACTGCACTGAAAATCAGCTGATTTCGAGTGTGGTGTAGACTACACGATACCAAAAAAGCAGACGAAAGAACCTTGAGTAATTTTGCATGAATAATCCACCTTGAATGACAGTAAATGACAAAAATGACATAAACATAACTGTCACATTGAAAAAATAATCGGCATTAATTAAATTAGGTTGGTTAGATTTGATTTTTGTATAAACGTTTCATTATTGCAATATTTGCCTAATAGTTTGTTGTGGAACAAGGAGCCTTTTGGCAGTTTGGAAAGTTTGAAATATATTCGGAGATACATATATAGGTATATGATATAGGTATATCAAAAAAATATTTTCATGATTTTTTGACCTTATTCGAAGAAACTCATCGAAATACTTTTGCATGGACACTTTTATCACCTATATAGTATATGTTTTCAAATTAGAAATCTGACGTTTTGTTTTCAGAAACTTCATGTTTTCAAATATTGATCTGGATTTTTTATTGAATTTTTGTTACGCATCATGAATTCGATATTTATAATCCTTATAAAAAATCCCTCGTCAACCAATGAGACCGTGAGGTAGTGAAGAAAGCCTGAGGTATCAGTTGGTATTTACTGTCACCATATAAGCGTTTTTCACAATTTGCGAAAATCACGAACCAATAGATGGCGCTGCAGAAATGTCAAAAACTTGAGATGAAGGTGATAAACAAGCATAACATAACGAAATGTTTTTAATAATAATTTGATTCACATTTTAGGAAAGAATTAACGAATCCAAAATATTTGAAAGGGTGCTATCGTTTGGTTATTATTTATAGAAAACAAAACAGGTATTTTATATGAGGTTTATGGATTTATTATGTTTTTATATGCTTTTCAAACCACCTCTGCAAAATCAATGGGGCCACTAAGGTATTTGTATTTCAATGAGTTATCTATTATTATATTATATTGTTATATTTCCAGAATGCCCAATATTGGGATGAGTATCTATATAAAGTATATCAGAAATAAGAAGAAACCATTAAAAGAACGAGAAGCATTGTTCAAAGCTGGTCACATCATACTTTGTACTACACACATAAATAAACTACTGTTCTCAAACTTCAAGCTCTAAGGCAGCCCTCATATGAAATTAAAATGATTGTATGGAGAAGTTAGCAGTGGAAGTGTGAATATATCTGTTTTAAGCTGTAATTTTATTCTAACCCAAAAAATAGATGATTACAGACAGAAATAAGTTCAATTAACTTTATTTTCTGAGAAAAGTAAGTGTAGTGGTGCATCTGCTCATATTGAGATATCTTAAATAGGCAACACAAGTTATTATTTTCGAATCCACAATGTACTTATAGTCCATAATAATAAGTATTTTGTATAGATACATAGATAGATAATCTCTGGTATGTACCAAGGAAGTTAGAGAACTTATGGTCTACCAGTCATTCAAATTCATTTCTCTCAATTAATACTTATCCAATTCATGGCTTATTCATTTTAAATAAAAATTTGATTTCATCAAGCCTACATTGTGCACTGTTAAAGTTTCCATGTGATGACTTTGAGATGTTCATTGAAGTAATTGCATTCTTTTTGAGCCTATCTCTTGGTTTAACTCTCCTTCTTGATGGTCCTGAAGTTCGAAATCAAGGTTTTCATCACGAATAATAAAATAGACAACACAACACCAGATATTATTTGTTTGATTCTACCTGAAAAGAGACATACCATACCTACCTTCAATTTGGCATTTACTTCAGAAATCTACTTCTAGGAAGTGCTTATTACAAACGTAAATGTTTGTGGTAATAAGTTTTTCTATTTTCAACATGATATTCTATTTTTTACACAATCGTGAAGTTGAAATTTTGGATTTTGTGCCAAGGGAACGATGTCAGTACGGTAGGAAGAACGCTGAGGTACTGAACAAATCTTTCTCGATTTCGTCTTTACGACCATGTGAACTGGCTGCAT
Source organism: Chrysomela aeneicollis (assembly GCA_029955515.1). Taxonomy (NCBI): domain Eukaryota; kingdom Metazoa; phylum Arthropoda; class Insecta; order Coleoptera; family Chrysomelidae; genus Chrysomela; species Chrysomela aeneicollis. Next base: position 4,771,829 of record JARUHQ010000007.1, read on the forward strand.
GTTTCAATAATATCAGTAACCAGCTGATAAGCACGGAAAAAGTCCGAAAACTATTCACAATAATTCAAATTCATTGAAAATAATGCGAAAGCCTAGCAAATGCAATGCTAAATTGCTTCGTTTATCACCCTCGGAAGGCTTCGAGAATTCGACACCAGAGGCCACCCACTTTGTGATTTTCGCGAATATTCCATTTATACTATGGCGCATTGGAGGTTCTGACTGGAACTACTTCTACTACATAGCTGATGATGTGGATGGCTGCGAGTGACATAATCAACAACATTATATGGAATTTCTTTCATTTTTTCATTCGTGTGCTGAATATCTGTTTCTTTTTGTTTCAGAGGACAAGAAAGCGACTGAAAAACCCCCCTACAGCTACAACGCCCTGATAATGATGGCCATCAGGAACAGCCCAGAGAAGCGACTCACCCTCAACGGCATCTACGAGTACATAATGACAAACTTCCCCTACTACAAGGACAACAAGCAGGGCTGGCAGAACTCCATAAGGCACAACCTCAGCCTGAACAAGTGCTTCGTGAAGGTTCCACGTCACTACGACGACCCCGGTAAGGGCAACTACTGGATGCTGGACCCCAGCGCCGAGGACGTTTTCATCGGAGGCACCACGGGCAAGCTGCGGAGGAGGTCCACCTCCAGCTCCAGGTCCAGGCTAGCCGCTTTCAAGCGCACCCTGTCCATTTACCACCCCCTACAAGCCTGCTACCCTCCGTTCGGTCTGGCGCCGAGGTTCAACCCCTACTTGGGGCAGCCGCCCCATCAGGGGTTGGGCGGCTTCCCCAGGCTGCCCGATCGCAGTTTCGCGTTCGACATGAGCCTGGGGGCGAGGACGTTGCTGCATCTCACCAACCCGCTGGTTTTTCGCCGTCCGGACGCCATGATCGACCTGTACAACCACCTGCAGATGCCGGCGCCGAGGTTGGTGCACCCCTTGGGGGTGGGGGCGACGGCCAGCTCTTCGTCTGTGCCGCCCAGGGGTGGTCCGTATGTGGAGGGGTTGCTCAAGCCTGTGACGGTTGTTTCGAAGGATGATAGCTAGTGCAACTTCTGTGATCAAAATGTTGATGCGATTTGTTTAAAGTGTAAATATATATATCATAGAGCTTAAAAAGGTAACTGTAGATGGTGAATTGAGGAAGTATATACAGGTTTATACAGGGTGTTCTTTATTAAAACGTGTGATGAGTATGCAAGGGTATGCTATGATTCTATACTTGCGAAATCAAAGAAAGATTGCCGCGCCCTATCGTTATGAGGCCCCGGATAAGGACATTACTAATCACTGAAGGTGATCAGGAACAGCCCTACCCGTATCCACCAACCCCCGTAGCAGCGCTACGGTCCTCATATTTTTAAAGCCCTAGTGGCAGTGGGACTTTAAGAGTCTGGCGTTTTGGGGTGATGGAAAAAAAAAAAAGGGGAGCAAAACAATCCGCAGGGACTGATGTTTTGAAAACTGACTTGTTAGTGGGATAGCATGGCGTATAGGGGCTTGGGTGTTAGTCGGAAAACGTAAGAATTTGCATTCGTTGAAATAGTTACTATTCCGTGGCGCAGTGTTTGTTGGAATTGGTAACCCTTTTCAGGCTAAAAAAGGCTACTATTCCGGTGTGTAGTGTGTTTGACTTACCTGTGTGTTTCCTTACTCACCTAAGGGGCTTGTTGGTCCAAATGCTGGTGTTTTGGACGTTTATATCGCTCTCGGAATCTCGGGTCGTAATCCATCGCCTCTCTGTTGAGGGGGTTGTCGTGGCTCTCCATCTTGGTATGGGTCTTTGCGGATAGAATTTTCATTCTGTCCAGGACGGGTGGGTGTTGCAGGTCTCTGAAGATGGAGTTGGTTCTGACGAACCATGGTGCGTTGACGAACATACGAACGCATCGATTTTCGTAACTCTGGATTCGTTTGAGGTGAGTTTTGGCACAATGTCCCCAGGCTGCTACTGCGTAGGTCAGGATCGGGAGGAGTATCGTCTTCATGAGGAGGAGTTTCAGGTCGATCCTCATCGGATTTCTGCGTCCGATGAGTGGGTTCAGTTGTCCTCTGACTCGTATAGCGGTTTTCACACGGGAGTCCACGTGAGCCTTGAAGGTCAACTTGTTGTCGATGATTACCCCAAGGTATTTTGCTGAGTTTGTCCATGGGATGTCGTGGCCTCCTATCGACACATGTCCGACTGGAGGTTTTTTAGATCTCGTGATGAGTATGGCTTGGCTCTTCTCCGGGTTGATCTGGATTTTCCAGTTGATACACCATTGCTCGAGCTCGTCAATGGACCTTTGCAGGTACCTGGTAACGAACTCGGCTCTAGGGGACCTAGATGCGATGGCTGTATCATCTGCATACAATGACAGGGTGCAATGTCTATTGTTGTTTGGAATATCTGATGTGTAGATGGAGTAGAGGTGTGGACTCAGCACTGCACCTTGGGGTACTCCTGCTCTCATGGACTTCACTTCCGATCTGTCCGTTCCTGTCTTGGTGCTAAAAGTTCTCCTGCGAATATAAGAGTCGATTAATCTTACCATGGGTGTGGGGTACTCTAGAAGGGCCATCTTGGTGATAAGTCCGTCGTGCCAGACTCGGTCGAAAGCTTTGGCAACGTCTAGAAACACAGCTCCCGTGAAGTGTCTCCTATTCAACCCTACGGTTGCGTAGTCGACGAGTCTCGTGACCTGCATTTCTGTCGAGTGTCCGCTTCTGAAGCCGAACTGTTCGTCTGGAAGTATGCCAAGTTCTGTTGTCATCTCTTCTAGTCGTCTCTTTATGATCCTCTCTATCACCTTGCTGGGGGCGGGTAGTAGGCTGATTGGGCGGTAGTTTTCGGGCCGGGTTGCGTCCTTATTTGGTTTTCTCAACATTATCACTGAGGCTTCTTTCCAGCTATCTGGGAAGTGTCTCAGCCGCAATACTGCGTTCCCTATGTTGGTAAGGGCTGCTATCCCCTTCCTGGGGAGTTGCTTCAGAGCTTTGTTCGGGATGTGGTCTATCCCGGGAGCCTTTTTGGTTTTCAGGTATTTGATGATTTCTCTCACCTCTTCTGGTGAAGTTGGCCTTAGGATTTCCTCCTGGTCTTCTATCATCCTGATCCTGTCCACTTTCCGTTTGCATCGAGCCACGTGTTCTGCGTCTTCTTCTGGCCTATGGTTTTCCACGAATTGCCTTTCTAAGGCTTCTGCAAAGGCTGTCGCTTTGTCTTTGTTCGTGTAGGCGATTCCGTTCTCTCCTTGAAGAGGGGGAATAGGTGTTGGTCCGTTCCTCAGAAGTTTCTGCATGTTCCAGATGCTCCCATCTTCCGTGTTCAGTGATGAGATTTTGCTAGCCCAGCGTTCATCGCTGTTTGCCTGCAGTTCTCTCCTCACGTCTCTCGCAAGTTGTCTCGCTATCTGGTTGTGTTCTGGTAGCCTGGTTCGCATGGATAGCTTTCTAGCTCTCCTTTTTTGCCTAATGAGCTCTTTGAGCTCAGGGGGCAGTTCGTGCTGCAGGTTCCAGTACGTGGTTCGGGTAACGGTGGTGCTGGTTTCTATAGCTCTTTGGACGTCTCGTTCAAAGTTTTTCACTGCTCTCTCCAGGTCTTCTATCGAGCTTATAACGGGCATGGGGCCCATTTGCTCGTGGAAGTTTCGCTGAAATTGAGACCAGTTTACCTTGTTCCGGTTTATCGGGGTGTCCTCCTCTGTTCTGTCTTCTCCCACTTGAAGCAGTATCGGGCTATGGTCTGAGGTTCCGTCGTGCAGTACTGCGATTTCTACAGGGACTTGAAGTCCTCGTAGTACGGCAATATCTAGGATGCTGGGTGCAGTGCGATCGTCGTTCCTAGTAGGTTCGGTTGGTCCCAGGACTGATACTTCTTCGTTCCGTTCCAGGTAGCCTAAAAGAAGCCTACCTTTCAAGTTCGTTGTCGTGCAGTTCCACTGGGGGTGTTTCGCGTTCCAGTCTCCTATTGCGATGGTTTGCCTGTTTTCGCTTAGTACGGCGTTCAGGTCTCCGTCCGTCAAGGTGGCTGCCTGATTCGAGGTTAGGTACACGGATACCACTTGGATTTCCCCTTTGGTGGCCGTATTCACTACCGCTATGGTGGCTTCCAGGTGTTCCAGGTCTGGTGTGTTGACTGGATAGTGGTCTAGGGTTTTCTTGATCAGCAGGAGGGTTCCCCCTCCTTGTCTGTCTACCCTGTCATTTCTGTAACAAACATAGTTAGGTACCTTGAATGACTTACCTGGTTTGAGCCGGGTTTCCTGGAGTGCCATGACGTCGATGGAGGTTCTCGAGAGGATTTCCTGGAGTTCCAGTTTTCTCGCTGCGGCTCCGTTGATGTTCCAGGAGCCGATCAGGAGTGAGTCCTTCTTAGACGCCATTGATAACCGGTAAGGTGAGTTGTGCAAGGGTTTGTTGCACTGTTTTCTCGATAACCTGCCGGATGTACTCCTGCAGGTCCACGTTCATTATGCTCGCAGGAGGAGTCTGTGCAGGCCTTGATGAAGGCCTGGGTGCAGGCCTGGGAGCGGATGTGGTGCCGGAGGCTGCGGCGGCGGCGTAAGTCCGTCCTGCTGTTGCTGGTGCAGCTGCAGGTCTCGGGGTAGTCGCTGCGGGCCTTGGGGCGGCGGCTGCAGGTCTAGCTGCGGCTGCTACTGCAGGTCTTGGGGCTTGCCTCGTCCTCTTCGGAACCTTGGGGCATCCACGATAACTCGCCGGGTGTTTGCCTCCACAGTTTGCGCATTTGGCGTCCGTGGTCCTGGGTTTTACACAGGTGGCTGAGTCGTGATTTTCACCACACTTCACGCATCTGTGTTGGCAGCGGCAATTCCTTTGGCCGTGCCCGAAATATTGGCATCGATGACACTGCATCACCTGCCCTTTCTTTGGGCGCTGCGTTTCCATCTTCACGATGTAGTTGCAGCAGTCGGTCACTTTCCAAATTGCTGCTTCAGTCTTTGGTACCTGAACCAGCACCAGCGGGATCTCTTTTTTTGTTACGCCGGATTTCATCCGGTGTACTTCCTTAACCTGAATGTTCTTTAGGGTCAGGTCGTTCTTGATGTCTTCCGTTTTTACGGAAACATCAATTCCCCTCATCACTACGTTCAGTAGTTTTTCTTCAGGGAGTGAGTACGTATGGTACTCATGTTGTTCCTCCTCTAGAAGTTTCGTTGCGTTTCTGAATTCCGTGGAATTTTTGGTTTGAATTTTCAGCCCCTGTCCGGTCAGCTTAACTAGCGGTACTTCTATGCCCCTTTTAGCCAGTTTGCTTTTCACCAGAGTCCATTCTCCGGGCGTCTTCAGGACGATCGGCGGGATGCTGGTTTTCTTTTCTTCTTTATTCGGTGCGGTTACTGCGGTCGCTTCTTCCGCCCTTTCTGGGCTCCGCTCCGCTTTCCTTTTTTGACTTGTGGCCGTGTATCCGGCCACATCTTCTACTTCCATGTCGCTTTCTGCGACCGTTGGATCGTCGTCGGTTTCAGTGTTTGCCCTTATTAGGGCGGCGAGAGCGACGTGCAGTTTGGAGCTCTCTGTATCTCCTTTGCGGCGGTGTTTCTCCGCCTCTTTTTCCGCCTTTTGGGCGAGTATCTCGAGGTCCCCAGTGAGGACTTCGGTTTTTGTTGCTTGTTTTGGCTCTTGGGCCTTCGTCAGGTCGGCAATCTTTGCCTCGAGGCTGATGATCTTCTCCTGCAGACCTTGGATGATCTTCAGGAGGGTTTCGTCGCTGGTGCCGGTATTCCTCCGGGGGCTGCGGCTTTTCGAAGCCGTCTTCCTTGACTTCTTTTCTCTAGACCCGCCAGGAGGTACAAACATATCATCCTGTGGGGTATTCATCTTTGTTTTTTCCCTGAAAGGTATTCCTGAAAAGAATCCTGAAAGGGAAAACCTGAAAAATTAAAAAGGTTAATTATATTCACCTGATTTCTTCTTCCAGATCGACAGTGCGCCCGGTGAACCTGCGCACTGCATGCTATTCCGGCTGAACCGGCTTCCTATGGTGTCGTCAAGTCTTCTTTTGGAGGTTCTAATTAGTATCGTACTCGATCATCCGTGTCGTCGTCCAAAAACTTCTATTCTTGCCTTCACTCTCACGAGTCCTTCCAAGAACGGTCTGCTTCGAACGGTGGCTGGCTGTCGAATGATGAAAGATTGCCTTGTCTGTTCCGAGTTAAAAATACGATTTACAGAAATTGTTTTAAGATTAGAAATTCTGGTAGTAGCGTATTTGTAATCACTGACTTTGATATATTCAAAGTAAAAAATAGCATGCTAGAAGTAGACACATGCACCCTCAAATATCCATGCACATGTCATCATTGAACACCCTATATATTTAGCCTGGCTACTTGATGTTATTCGTCACATAAAAAATAAATATGTATTTATCATCTGTTGATTTTTATTTCAAAAGTTGTTTTCTTTCTTCCCTGATTAATATACATCAAAAATCAAGAAATTGATTCATCTCTTTGAATCATGTTAAACGATACTGAGAACGTAGAAATTTTTATGAGAAAAATGAAATCTAGTAGGAGCAACATTGAAAATTGGGCATAAAATCGACCGAATGCAAAAAAAAAATTTGACGTCATATTCTTGAATACCAGAAATGAAGTGGATCTAAAAAAAGGTTGGTCATGCAAAACCATTTCAGGAAGTTTTGAGGATTCAGATTGCTTTTTTAACACCCTGTATACAGGTTTGCCAAACTTTCACCGTCAGTTATTCTGTCCTATGAAAAACTATAGACAAACATGATTTACATATGTCTCAGAAAATGACAATCATGTTCTTAATTTCATGTCTTGAGTACGGAGACCAAGTTAATAGAAGGATATTGATAGGAAAAATAGATATTGGAGTTTTTTCCATGGAGGTTGATGAATAGGCATTAGGAACAGACAGAATTCCACCAGGCGTTCTCAATAAATGTGTCCCAACTCCAGTTCTTTTCACGATGTTTATCTTTTCACATGCATACAAACTCAGTGTATCTATCTCAAACTGGAAGACACCAATCACACGCGAAATCATTATGTTATTTTGCCATGACATACGGCATATCCTCTTCGAACACTTTTCAATTCAACTATACACAGAGAAAAAAGTTGAATACCAGTTATTAAACATTCAATAGTTGTAATTAGAAACTTGAATACTATATGGGACAGATATACAGTTTAATAATAGTAGATAATTTTTTTTTCCTGAATTGGTATACCTGCAGCAGAAACTCTGTTGAGTAGTTCATTGGACGTTAATGAATGACTATATTTCCACTCAATTCACCATTGTTGAAGTGTTTAATAACATCTACTGAACAGTTTAATAACCATTGAATACTAGATATATCCCTTTGAAATATTGCTACATCATCTTGGAGTGTTCTTTACCTGTTGTAGGTTTACAATTCGATAATGGTTACTAAACATTTTAATGAATTCTCAATACGTTATAGTAGCTACAGGCAAAAAATGAAACTGTTGCAGAAAATTAATTTAATCACCACCACTAAATAATACAATTAGTACCAATCGAGTGTTCCTACAAAAAACATTGGAAAACAGAAATCATAATCATCTTTCCTGGTCCAATATCTTCGAGGATGACGACAAGAATATCTATTCGTTGTTTGTTTGCTAGGGTTCCAGGTTAGACAGGCTCTTCTAAATTCTTCAGTCGTTTTCCATACGGCTCATGAATATATGTATTTCTGCAGGTGTATTAGATCCACGTCTACTTGGATTAAAAAGATCAAGTGCTGAAGGTCGTAGGTCAATCTGGGAGCCTAAAATTAAGTATTTTCTCCATATTTCATTTATATTATGATTTACCTATTTATATAATGTTAAAAACAGCAAGAGTCACAGTTTCAGAATATGTGCAAAATTCTTTGCCGAATGACATACCCGAAAAATTTCCAAAATAGAGATAGGTATTTCATGAAAAGAAGTTTTTAAATGAAACTCAATTTTTTTTTTTTTTAATGAGACGTTGGAGCTTTTCGAATTACTTGTTCTATTTGAAAAAGTTCAGGTGATTAACACTATCTATTTTTCGATATTCATGATTGTATGAATTCTTGTGATATTCTATAATGGTGACAAAAGTCGCGCGTACACAATTCGGCATAATTGAAAGCTGTTTATTAACTGAAAATTAGTACATTTTCAACTTACCGATAAGGTTTAGTAAGAACTTCGCCATAACAGTGCTGAGAAACTGCATATATTTCTTCAATCTGGAGCACACAATCACAACAACTCACACAAATGAAAAAAAAAAAAACGTGGTGAAGAGAGGCACGCATAAGCCACATCAGCAATGTATCTCTTGACGAGGCAACATACATTGTGTGAATGGTGATGCTCGGTCAGCGCAAAACGTCGTGTTGGTTACCGAATATAGCCGAACGATGACGAAACAGTTGATATTTACTAGACTATTACCTGTTATTATTAAACTGGTAATAACGGCAAAACAATTTCTTTCACTAATCGGAATCTAGCATTGAGAAGCAACTATACTAATGCTAGGTGGATATGTTGAATACTGATTATTAAACACATTGATAAAGATATATCACTCAGAAGAAATATTGTCTGCAACAGAATAATTGTTCAGCTACCACTAGAACTCGATATCAGAAACATTTTTGTACTTGTTGTAATGGTACGAAAGTTCATCAATGTATTTATGGCTATTAAATTTTTCTCAAGTGTACTTGTATACCTGGGACGTTTTTCTCTGTGTATGTCCATCTATAAACCCTTATTAACGTTCTCGTGTATTTAACATTATCAATTCTTAGTTGTTTAATTAATTTTTAGTTTAGTTGAATTTATAACCGCACTCTTACACATGAAATGGTCATCTTATAGTTTTCGAAGAGTTTTGGAAGAGGATATTCAACTAATGGGGGACAAGCCCTTTATTGATGGGTATACCCAGTAAAGCTGAAGTTTTCTTTTAATAGATCACTTATTGTAGTGATGGCTGCTTCTTCGATAATAGCCAACAACGCCGGTGTTCCACAAGAATCTGGTTTGGCACCAACTTTGTTTCATCGTTTTTATCATAAATGAACGAATTGTAATATACTGAAAATCTGGAATGGAGTTGTATCATTGATTATTGAAAAAATTATCACGTGATAGAGCAAGACCCCACTGAACATGCAATGTTACAAAATATTGCTTCAATATTATTTGCGGCTTGCTCCCGTAATATAGCATGACAATATTGCATAAGGCTTCTTGTAATGTTATATTCCCAATCATAACAGAAAAACCTACTATCAAATGATTTGTACATAACAAAAGTAACTTTTGATCGAGTTTCAATTGCAATATTGTCTCAACTATAAAAGTTCATTACATTCGCAACATTCGATGAAAAATCTATAAACAATTTTATAGCAAGTTATAAATTCAATTTTTGATTCTATTTCATTTGTAATATTGCCCAAACCTTGTAACTTCATTACATTTGTAACATCACATGAACCATCCATCAAAAAATGCATTGCAAGTTACAAAAGTAACTTTTGATCAAGTTTCAATTGCAATATTGTCTCAACTATAAAAGTTCAATATATTCGCAACATTCTATGAACAAATTATAAACAATTTTATAGCAAGTTATGATTTAGTTTTTGGTTCAATTTCATTTATAATATTGCCTAAACCTTGTAACTTTATTACATTTTCACTCGTGTTGTATCGGGTGGAATCGGTTCGATCATTGGAGGATTGCATCAGACTCATCAGAGATCTCGCATCAGTCGCATTGGCAGTCAGCCATTGTTGTTTCGTCAAGTTCTTTGTTCTTTGTGTATCGGTTTGCAATTCACAAGACTATTGCACAGGTTTCCTTTCAACTGACATATTGGAGTAAGTGATAAAGTGCACTCTCATCAAAAAGAAGCTGTTAATATGGATAGATCGAAGGTAAGATGAATTTTTTTATGGTGATATTGAATGTAAGGTTTTTAGAAACAGAATCATCGTAAGAAATTTTCGCAAATGTCAATAAAATGTTTACGTGAGGTTGTATAGTCGTTTTAATAAAGTCAAAGAATAGAAAAGGTGATTGCCATATACTCAGAGGTCAATAATGATTAGATCAAGTTACTGATTTTATTATTATCACCATATTTCATCTGTAGTTTTTTTGTTTCAGTTTTCCTACTGAATATTGGGCTGCCACTTCAAGAAGTATTTTGTGGATGTTAATTTTAGTTTATTACTTATTGTATTTTTTGTGTATTTTGCGTTCATTTTGTGAATTATATGTTTTATCTTTGAAATTTGTGCTTTTATTCTCAAGATTTCAATATGCTTCACACATACTTTTCTGTCGAGTAGTCACTGCCATATTGCAACAAGGTGGTAGTAGGAATATTCAATATGTAATTTTCATATACATCACATGTTATATTGCAGTAACCTTACTGGAAACATTACATTCACAATATAAAAAAAATAAATTTTATTCAATTTATATGTAATGTTGCAGGAACCTTGCTAGAATGTGTCATCAAGAAATATTGAATTTGTTATATTAGGGAAGGTCCGTTTCAGCGGTTGCTGAAATATTGCAGTAAAATAGCGAAAAACCTTACAACCTTGCATTGTTGTGTTGCTGTAATATTGAACAAATATTACATTGCTCAGTGGGACGAGCTTGCCTTGCCTACCAACACCATAATTGATGACGCTAGCGGTCATCAAACACTGACATATTTGTTAATATATCTCAATACGATTGAGCTGATAGATGTTGACCTGACGACACTCAATTCATATGCTGATCTCAATTATTGAGGACCACATCAGCGCCGCCTTCCCAACGAGAGTTTAGAGGTTAATTTAATGAAGGGTTTCACGTTGTTTATATTCGAGTGCTAATTAAGCGTTCGACTGTGAAGAGAGAAGCTCATCAAAGCACTGGTATAGCGCCGTGGGCAGTAAACAATCAGACAGAAGCCCCAAAGTTAATAACAGATCACTTAATTGAGATTGATGTGTTTGGCACGTTACTCCGTTTCCAGATATTCGGGAGAAAGCAAATAAATATAGCTTTCGATACCAAAAGTAATTCAGATTAGGATTCCAATAACACATAGTAATTATTATGATATATATATATTCGTAATACTTACCTATATGACCTCAAGTTAACAGCAAACTTTTAATATTTTAGTATTTATACATATATTTCAGATATTTTTCATATACTTTATACAGAGTGTGAATAGGTATTTGGAGATCATAGATTATATAAGTATGACTTTATATCTCAAAATAAAATAATCCACACACATTCAAAATATCATTATGATTCATACCGTTCTGCATTTTGCCATTTCATGAATATCCCTTATCATCATTCTAATGTACATACCTAATATTTATATACATCATAGTCAATCAATCATACAATTGAAATAATCATAACTTTTTTATGAAAAATACTTTCTCATAACTCGAGAACCTTTTATGGAAACCTTTTATATCAGATTAAGCATAATTATTTCATCATGAATTCAGCTATTCAGTGACATACTTTCAATTCCTTGTGAAGAATGGCTTTCAGGGTGTTTCAATATCTCCGATCACACGGTATAAACCCGAGTATAAACCTCTGAAACAATAGTCAAACTCACTTCGCATTATTTTAAACCTTATGATACTTCTGGAGGTCGTAGTTTTTTTTTTTCAGTAGCGTTTTCGCCTGTTATTTGATTTCGAACATGGTTAGATGAATTGGGAAATCGGGTTAGCTAGAATATAATTGTCGATTAATACCACCAATAACCTCTTGAGACAGCAGACAGCTATACAAAGTATCGACCAATGGTGAACTGGTTTCAACGTTTTCAGATCCAAAGCCTACATAAAAAGCCCGATTCCTTATTTATGTTGGAATATAATAAATACGACATGTTGATGTTGATGGAAGGCGGCTGGATCTTTGTCAGGGCTTAAGAGCTCTCACCGACGACTGGATCGGACGCTCACCATAAGCAGATAATTGTAATTTATTGTGCTTGTGGCTCTTCGAGTCGCCAGTTTCTGTGTCGGTGTCTGGTGAAAGATTCGATGACTTCATTACCTTTACCGCACAAGGATGGAGAATGAGGTAGGATGAGACCGCTCGCGCTGAAGATATACCAATGGATTCCAAAGGGGGTGCAGCTTTGCTATGGAGGATGGAAGTCGTTTCTTATTATGTTCATCCACGGCGGAGATGAACCGTATGAATAATAATAATTATTTATTGGTTCGTTTCGAATATTCTCGAGGGCTATGAGTACCAGTAGTTATATTTAACCTCATCAGAAATAGGCAAATCTATAGGCTCATGTATGTATATGCGATTAAAGTCGTTGAATGGTGTCTACCTCTGTTATTTCTAACAGACTCCACAGGCTGTACTTTCTGGATTTTTCCTAAGCACGTTGAACCTTCCATCAGATTGCTATAAGGCCTACACTATAGCTACCGGTCTACATATATTATAATCAGTGATGAAATGGATGAGGACTTATTGAATTTATTCTCACTATACTTGACTGATTAGTCTGCTAAGCATTTTGAAGTCGCGGAAAAGTATTGCAGTTGTGGTGACTGCATGAGTTGTTGAGGTATAAATAATAAAACGTTACTGGTTAAACATATAAGTACATGAGTGGGAAAGTTTTCCCATTGGTATTGGTATTTTTGGGTGGTGACGAATGCACTGTTACCTTAATAGATATTTTGTGCCTCACCTTCTTTTACTTTTCATTAAATTCCTTGTCAACATCTCTTACTGTTTAGTTATGTACAGCATCGCACTCGATCATAATGTGATGTGGCGTTTCTGGTCCTTGCCCATCATAGAATTTGCAGATGCTGTTTTCCTCTAGGTCTAGCCTCCTTTGATTTTCTCCAAATCATGCAGTGACTCATTAGAAATCCAGTTGAGGACTTCAGACTTTTCTTGCCGAGATTGATCAATCAATATGCCTTGGATATTTTCTGGTTGACATTCCCAAGGAGTCTGTCTACTTCTCAGTGCTTCTTTTTCAAATGTCCTTGCAGTATTTTTATCACAGTATATTTCAGAAATAACCATCGAGCGTGAGTTAATATTAGGGCCACTTTATAAAAAACTTTAAGACTTAAGATTTATCACCTAACATTTAATACTTATCACTCATGACAGATGAATCATGGAAATATCATTGATTGTGTTATAAAACCATTTAAGACTTATAATTTTACACCTACGACTTAAGAAGATGACCAACTTCCAACTTAAGAAATGGATGATAAATGATCATAAATGAAAATAGGAGATGCGCATGTTCAAGCAACGAAAAGTGACATACTGTTTCCCGCGATATTTGAATTTTGGGTTATATTTTCGAATATTATTTTTTGGTGTGGATAGTCTGTAATTATTTGGATGCATTTATCAATTTTTTTATAATAGTGATTAGACCATGGGCATCATTGTAGTTTGCTCATGATTTTTGGGCTTGGTGTTTACTTGAGACGCATGAGAAAGAAAGGTCGGGATTGAAAATACAAAGTTAAACCCATACATAGGAAAAGAAATACCCATTCCAACTCCATTTTTATTTGAACATGATGGATAATATAGATATTTAACAGTTTTTTATTTTTAAATCGACGTCAACAATAATAACTCCAAATTCTAGCTATTTATCAGATCAGAGGGATGCTATATGCAGCAAATTGCTTATGTAGGACTGACTACTATGTACACATGTTATCATAGAGGAAACCAGCGATGTACTGTGGAAAATTCACTGAAAAAATCGATTGGCATGGAATCTAAATGGAATTATATGAAAAATGGAATATGCCAAACTGTATTGGTGCCCTTGATGGAAAGCATATTCAGATACAAAATACAAAACATGCTGGAACAGGATACTTCTCCTACAAGAAGACTTTCAAGCATAGTATTGATGGCTATCTGTGATGCATCTCATAAATTCATCTTCATTGGTGTAGGCTGTCCAGGATCAAATCATGATGGAAATGTATTCTGTAATATAATTTTCCATTTCTACCTTCAGTTTTCTAAGATATATTTGGCCAATTGTTTTCCAGGCAGTTTTCCTGGCGAGTTTATTTTAGAATAACTATACTTTGTTCATCATAAATATGTCTGAATTCTTCAACTTGTTGAATCAATAGAGCATATCGTCCATGACACAAATAATATTTGAATGAAATTAAAGAAAATTCAAACAAAAACAATAATAATAGATATAGGTTAGAACTTGCCAACGTCAAAATTATTTGTTCCGTGTCAAATATTCCTAAATCTTAAGTTTTTTATAACAGAATCAACTTATTAGCTCTTAAGTCTTAAATGTTAGGTGATAAATCTTAAATGTTAAAAGTTTTTATAAAGTCACCCTTATTGATCCTTTATATTGGTACATTGCACTATGGTAAGTCGACAAGAGGCAGTTCATTCTTATTTCGTGTTATGAAAAAACCTATATACCAAACTATTCAATAAACGTTGCCAGCATTGTCAGCTGAATCTTCCATTTCCCTCATGTTCACTAAAGAATGTTTTGTAATGTTGATGTATTAATGAGAAAAAATGGAAACCCCATTTTTTCCTTCAATACCGATTCTGGGCATGTTCGCATCAGAATGTCATTGTTATTGCCATTATATTTCTTCCTAGGAAAATTTTCAATCAGCCTACCTTGTCCAGTAGAATTGAAAACGAAGGTAATGTTGTGCTCATCGGGAACCGCCGTAATGGATCGGACAGCGCTCATCCTGAAGCTGAAAACTATAGGGAGCACTTTCGTAGCGTAAAGGTAACTTTATAACAGTGATGAATCATTGCGTCAGTCATTTGAGATGGTTTCTCAATAAATATTGTCAGTGGTCGGTGTGTTTGTGTCTGCGTGTGTGCGACTTCGAGAGTGTGTGAAGTCATGCGTCGCTGATATGAAGAGGGTCTCACATTCAACGGATTCTGGATTAGAATTAAATCATTACTAAAAATTTCAGCATGAGTAATCGGTTGTCAGTGTCAAGCTTGCTCTTAGCGAACAACAAGCGGCTCCTTTGACCGTCACTCAAACGTTAAGAGATCGATCCAAATAGTTGCCGCTGCTCAGATCGCAGTGGCGTGTTTTGAAAGTCCAAGTCCCTTTTGAAGGCTTCAAGAATATAATATCATTCACACAGTTAGTGTGACCAATCATCAGACACATATATTGTTCCAATCTTCAACGATTCCCCAGATTTTGAGTTATAAATATACTACACCTATATCGATTTCTGTATACTGTACCTGAAACTATTGGATTCTTTTGAAACTATTGGATTCGGTCCAAAAAAGGGCAATTCGTCTCGTCGGTGATGCTTCGCTTACAAACTCGCTCACTTCTCTGGAACACCGTAGAAAAGTTGTCGATTTATGTCTGATGATATTTTCATGGGCGATGTTCTTCTGAAATATCAACAATCGTTCCTACATTAGCAGTCTCTTCGAGATTAACCCGCCAAGTTCAGTCTTCACACCCCTTCGTGGTCACTTTAGAGACATGCAGAACGTCCCATTCCAAAGACTCGTTCATCCAACGAACATCGAGACTTTGGAACTCATTTCCTAGGGAGGTGTTCCCCGAGGCATACGATCTCCAGAAATTTAAGAAGAACACCAACTACTACCTTCTTTCCCTTGGTTCTCACGATGTTCTCTGGACATTACAGGATATTTCTTCTCGTGAGAACCAGAACATAAAAAAAACAAGCCATGTTGAGAGAATGGGCAAAGACGCTCAGGTCTTTTTCAGCAACGCCCTATATGCACTGATGGCGAACTATTTTCTTCTCTTATCATTCGTGAACGAATTGGATTCAAAAACTAATGTTTATAACTTGGTAGTCGAATTGTTTATCATAATTATTATTCTTCAATATGACTGATGTGAACTTTTACATGTTCTTCTACAAAAAATAACGTAAAAGTCGTGGAACTTCAGATACACATCTCCCAAATCTTTTCTATGGCCAAGAGTTAATAAGTTGGATCAACCCCTATGACGTTCTTTCAAAAATATATACGCCACTGTTAGTTCATACTTACCTTTCTCGCTCTTAATGATAGCTGGAGACGTATAAGAGGATAAGATATGAGATATAGAAAGAACTGTCCATTATGATCTCAGATCTAGTGCATGAATGTCAATCGGTTTGATTAGGTACAATTTTCCTCATATCGCTCTGTTAGAACATTTGTACTATCAAATAATGTACCTATAAAAAATATGTACCATGAAAATAACCTATTATTCTTGATGGTGATTGTGTTATTTGTTTTCTCTTCATTTTGAAGTGTTGCCAGTGGAAGAAGTTTAGCGGGGTTATATGATTTGGATTGTGAATAGATTGTATATAGAATGCAACACAATTATAAGAAATGTCCTATTTTTTTGAGATATCACTAAGGAACAAAGTGCAAGTTGGATTCTGGTGTAAATACAATAGATTTTCAATAATTGATGCTCAAATTATAATATTAACTGAAATTATACAGGAGATGGAACTGGATGTTGCTCAAAATTTGACTGTTTAAATCACAGAAGAAGACTGGTGATAGTTGCTTGAAATCCATATATGCTGGTATTTTTTGAAGGTTATTAGTGACTACAAAAAATAAGAATTCTCACTGTGACATAATTTAATCGTTATTCTCATCGGTTAATCAATGTTTGTTGTATTTAATTGGGTTTCCACCTTTTTCTTTCGGTACATTGTATACCAATATGAAGTATCTTGAAGAGGAAGCTTTCTATCAATCAGTTTTCGAACTCACACTACATACCAAAACTATGCACCAGAACATTCTCGAGTGTCAGTGCCCGGAGCGGTATGAAAATGAATTCTCGATCGATCATTTTTGTTATCGTTTGTCGGTAATTCGTTTCGGTGTACGAAACCTCTAGACTGTCGACATAACAACTTCATCGATCAACTCCGGCCACCATCAGCCCAATTCCACAAGGTGGAAGGGAAAGACGTAAATTTACATATTATTTTGTGAACATTTCCCCGCTCAATGGGAGTGTTATACATACAATAGCATGTTGTATTGCGATTTAAGAATGTCAGCGGTACAAATGGTTCTGGTATGATAAACATTGGTGCAGCTTATCTACAGGACAGGTAAACAGTTGGTAGTGGAACCCCACTTCCTTTCTTAACAAAAGTGTCTCAAAGTGAAAGATTTTTAACCATCATATTAAAGGAATATCACGCGGGTGTCATTACTAGTGTACATCAAACAATAATATGACCATAAAGGCACAAAAACATTTCGTTGTTGGCGATAATGTTCAAATCCTTCTAATTCTCTTTGGTTGTGACAAGACTCACTGATGTCGAGATGGATATTAATGAAATGGCCGTTACAAAATAACAAATGAAAGAATAATGATAATGAGCTATTCAGAACAGAGTGATATTGTCTCGGATATTGTTATAACCATCCATCATCTCGACCATATTCTCATCAAGCGACATAATATTTTGACGTCCACAACTACGATTACTATTTTTTTCATTGAAGATTACAATTTGCGTTTTTTATATATCTATTCCAAGCAGGCAGCTGTCATCTATGACTGTTTGTGTTCGTCATAATATCAATTAACTCATTTAATCGTTGAAAATGAGGATTTAATATACGAAAAGTTTCAATATTTAAATCTTATATAAGTATACACATCAAAAGCGATCCGAAATGATTATGATACATGATAAGAAAGGAAAAAAAATCTGTTCAACCAAACCATAGCCAACTATGATTCCCATTTGAAAAACTACAAATTTAGGCCAACTCGAAATTGCACCTTATTTTACAAATTTCCTCGACTCCACTGGATTATACAGGAAAAAGTGCCTACATAATGTAAAAGTTATCATCTCGTAACCTTACCATAGCCAACTATGATTCCCATTTGAAAAACTACAAATTTAGGCCAACTCGAAATTGCACCTTATTTTACAAATTTCCTCGACTCCACTGGATTATACAGGAAAAAGTGCCTATATACATAATGTAAAAGTTATCATCTCGTGACCTTACCATGATATTCACAAGTGATGTCTAAAAGACGAAAAATCGAACTTTTGTTCATAACTCAAAAACAAAAGACGATAGCAAATTTTTGTTTTCGCCAGTGAATTTATCTCGAAAAAAGAGATCGAAGATGCGACCTAAATTTTTTTGTATTTCCAAAAGTAACCGAGTTACCCTATACATACATTCTAATTTGCCCACCCTGTACATGTTTGCATCGTTATTGAGAATACCAAAGCTGAGATTTATCAATCACAATTGATAGATATATGATTTTTTCACTTAGACTCTGCCATGAATCAACGAATAGAATTTTTTCTTCAAATACAATTAGGATATCTCCGTTTTTCTTCTCTCATCATCGTATAAAACCTCATCTGCATCGCAATGAATCTCCACTTTTTTAAATATTTGCAAAAGATTTCCTTCACTAGGCTACAGTCAAAGTTTATGAGATATAACGAAATGACTCTCGAATTATTTTTCGTCAAATCATGTATAAGTAGATATTTCATTTAATGTTTTGGGAGAAAAGATATTTCTTCTTCAGATAAATAATTGTGATAGTGAATAGTGATAGATATACTTACTGATTCTGAAAATAGGGTATCAACTTATGAGACTATAAATATGTACTAAGTATATAAAAATACAGATTATCCTACTAATACATATCATTGGCAAATATTTCAATTGAGTAGATCTTCGGCTCTTTTATTGACAAGGAATCTCGCAAGGAATTATTGTCCAGTAGCTGAATTTTTTCTCGAGTGTCGATCTTTGCCGTATGCCACAGAACTATATACTTCTTTCCAGTTGTCCTTTCTACTTCATTTCCGAACTGTCGATACTGAACAAGAGATCTTCTTTTAGGATTGACATGTGTCCTGCAATGTTATACTCATTCTTAGCTTGATGGTTCAGCCATATATCTGTATGCAATGCATTGGGCATGGGATAATTCATTGAAATAAAAAATCGCCAACTGCATGTAGCATGTAGTTGAAAGAGAAGAAAATATTCGATAATTCCAGTCTCATACAAAACACCTCATACCTACTTCTTCTATGCTCCGTTCAGAAGGTAGACACGCCTCTCTGGATGTCATCAATATTTCACAGTGATTTCTCGTGAACAACCGAAGCAAAACCGAAGATTCAGGCTTCGAACTATAATTAGTCTTTGAAATGTTGATATGTTGAATAGCGGGTGTTTGTATACGTACATGGGATCGTGGGACTCTGTCAGTTGTTTAGCAGCAATACAACCAACGGTTAGTCATGCAATAACAAGTATCATCCCCGTACCGTGAAAATGCTCAGTATGATTATTGGTCTCCGACCGCAACAACTGTGTAACTTCTACTAAAACATGATCGGTTCTTGAATTAATTATCGACCTTCAATTCGAGGGTCGGATTGGGATGGAGTTGGATCGAATTTCTATACTAGGCCATGCTATTGGAACAAGCAGTTTCAAAGCATTCACGTAAATTGAATAAGTGTTCTGCATGGACAGAAAGGATCTGCACATGATTCTAGATCAGTTGCAGACAACATAAATAAAATATATCACGAAGACAAGTATTTCATCAGCAAATTTTGTACATCAATTTTTATCTCACAGGAAAACCATCTATTGAAGTGGATACACGTAGAGATTCATGAGTTAATAACCAAACAAAAATTTTAACGAAATATTCAATTTTGGCACTCACCTCAACAACAAGGATGCAAATTGTTCATAATCGCTACCAGGCTAATATGATCATAGAAATGATCATAGAAAATCCGATTTATTATTTTCTTCAACTAGGTATTTCCATTTCATTTGAAACTTTAGTTTGTTTGAACTGACTGAAAAAAAAACTTATTCAGCAATTCCTAGCAAAGGAAAGCAAAGAGCATAAACATCATTGCATTTATGAAACCGTAAAAAACACTCCGGAATAGTTGAAATTGAGATAGCAACTGGGCTGGTCAAACCCTGTAACATAATTTCATTATTCATATTCCCTTTAGCTCTGATCGAAGGATCGAACCTCTTGTTTCTGATGGTGCCTTGCTATTGGAAACAATTATTGTTATTTTGTCAGAGTATATATTACAGTGCTGCTTGTTATTATCCAGAATAATTTATTCATCCAATAATCATATATTACCGATGAGTTAAAGTTGATAAATACTGCGGACTAGAAACTCATTGTCAGAACTTATGGGGGGGGGGGGGGGGATAGGTTGAAATCCAGAAAGCAGATCTGAATGAAACAATAGATGATTTATAGATTTACCAGTTTCTAGTTTCACTATATTTGGTTTCTAGGTCCACCAGTTTCTAGCTTCAATATTTCCTATATTAGTTTCACCAGTTTGTATTTTGAACAGTTTCTAGCTTCACAACTTTTTTGTATATTCAATGAAGCAAGCGAACAAACAGTATAGGCAACAGTTAATATCTATCATGAGATTTCCCTCATAGTTTCTGTTCGGGCCGGGAATTGACAAATGTATGATTTCAACTGAAATAAATTCTATATGTACCTAGAAACTCACCAATCTACAGCTTCTGAAACTAAGACTCAAATATTGATTCAAGTATATTTCATTCATTTTACAAAACGGTCTAGTTAACTATAATTCGTCAGTTGGTCTTGTCGATACAAACTACCTATTTTATATAGTTTCTGAAACTGCTCAAGCATTTTTACCATGATAATTTAATGTTGTAGTATGTATTTGCAGGTCATAGATATTTCAAAGCAGCATGGTGCAACTGTCATGTTTTTTTTACTGATGCACTGCTGAAAAACTTATAATTTTCTGCAAGGATTGGTGAGGACCATTTTGAGGTCCGCCTTTTTGGAGAAAATACAAGCTTGATTTTGGTTGCATTTAACTCTACCATAGATTATCAGATCATGGGTAAATAATAATGTTCTCGTTAAAGAATCATGAAAACGCCGTTAACAATAGGTATACCTACTCAATCTTTTTTGGGTTGTTATATACAGTGTCACACATAAAGTTCGCAACATATGGAAGCTTTTTTTATTAATGGATATAAAGCAAATTTGACTCCGCAGTTAGTTTGTGCTTGAAAAATGAGTAAAATACAGCATCTTACCTTTTTTCATGTGCTACTCTAAACCTGTCAAATTTGACAATTTTTTCGAAAATCCTCAAAAAATCTGTATTTTTTTGGAAATTTCGAAAAATGACAGAGAAAAAAGTTGCTCAGTTTCCAATTTCATACATTTGTTCCGAATTTGGACTCTCCACTGTCACTTCGAATTTTTCCATTTTTTTTTATTTTTCGAATCTTTCGCTCTATCGATACGAAAGAAACATGATTCAAATTTGATAATTTTGATGAATATGACACTTCAATATCATATCTTGCCCAGGAAATACCAACATTAGCCTGTTACCAGAAAATTCGTTTTTGTTGTTGCGAAGTTCATCTAGTTTATTCATTTCATTGTTTAACTGATGTGGATTATCAATGTATGGACGTTAATATATCAGTAATCGAATAAACGAATTTCTCTTCATTCTTATTACACACGTATATATTTTTTTAATATAGTTTTATCCACTTTTATTATTTTTCTGACCAATAATTCAGTTTTGAAAGATTAAATAGTGTAACAAAAATTTTTTTGTCCAATTCATGGCTCTACCATTTTTCATTTTTTAATAATTCAGTTACAAACAAACCCGAAATATCATTCTTTTCTGTAAACTAAACAATGACCTATACAGTTAAAAGGTCAAAAGTCTTTCGTTCTAGCGATTTGTACTCGACATGATATAATATTTCGTGATTTTAAACAATTCAAGACTAATGCAACATCTCGGGATGAAAATAGTAGGTACTGATCAAATCGAAATAAAATTTTCACTTAGTAGTAGTCGAAGTGACAGTAGAGAGTCCAAATTTAGAACAAATGTATAAAATTGGAAACTGACCAACTTTTTTCTCTGGCATTTTTCGAAATTAAACAAAAAACCGACTTTTTGGGGATTTTCGAAAATAATATCAAATTTGACATGTTTAGAGTAGCACATGAAAATAGGAAAGATGCTATGTTTGACTCTATTTTCTAACTAACTGCGAAGTCAAATCTTCTTTATACCTATTTATAAAAAAAACTTCCATATGTCGCGAACTTTATGTGTATCACTGTATATGAATAAAAAATCGTGCATACTTAATATTCAGGAACTATTAATTCTCCAATTCCACTTCCCTGTTCGAATGGCAACCAACTGGGTAATGAGTATCAAATCATTTTGGGTACCCATAATATATGTATGTTTTCGTTATTAGGTGGCTCGGATCAAATTGGCCACCATCGTTTGTATCAGCTGCGTTTCGGTAATAAAAACGTTGACATTTTAGTATCGATAAAGGTTCCTCATATTCTTTAAACATTCAACACCTGCCCCTTTCGCATTTGATGGATACGCTTCATTACGTGAGCAACTGAAAGAAGGAAACTGCATGTCTATACATGGGCGCTGACAGGTATTTTATAGGATATAGGAATAGTTTATTTATTATTGTACCTATTCCTCCGAATTTTTTATTTTTGTTTTGTGAAAAAAAAATTTTGATAGATATTTCTTATTTTCTGTCGAATCGAAGCAAAATCAGGACATCATTGGTGGAAAAACCTCTAACTACAAAAAAATGCCGGTTTCAAATAATTAAAAAAAAAATGTCTTGAAAAATACTATAAACTGGTGTGAATATTTTCCTTCAACCGGTTCTAATGTAATGCTGATTATATTGTCGAGTTTGTCATGAAAAATAAGGAAAACAATATTGAAAAATAACTATATAAGTACAACAGTTTATGAAACCAAAAATGTAATTCAAAAAAATAATAACTCCATATAATAGGAAATAAATCGTCCAAAACCTGAAGACAAGGATTGCGTCTTTTTGACAAGCCTAATAGCAATAGACCAAACCAAGACGCTGTCAAATCAAATTCAAGATGGATACCTTAGGGCATACAAACCATTTGAGTGCATTACAACTCTAGCTATTTGAACCTTTTGATTTTAATTTGAAATAATTTTTACTCCAGAACGAATTTAAACATTCATTTGTGAATATTCTGTGTTTAGACTACATTGTGATTCATGAATTGTCTTATAGAATTGAAGATAGAGCTACAAAAACATGCCAAATACTTGTTGTGTTGTTAAGTGTGGGAGTCGAGGAAATCGTGATGATGTCAATATACCCAGTGTACTACATTTTGCACACAAAACAGAATTGAAAGAACTCTCAAAAATCCGAAGAGAAAGATGGTTGAAAGCAATCAAAAGGGAAGATCTCACAGAAGCTAAACTAAAGTATGCTAAAGTATGTGCTAAACATTTTTTGAAAGGAAAAAAGTTACATAACTTTTCATGGAGGTATTTGTTGCGAAATGTGGTTTCAAATTTTAGGAAAACCATCAGCTTCTTTAACTGATCCATCAGAGTGAAAGGAACGATGCCTTGAATGACTGATTTTTTCCTTATGCCGTAATGCAATGTCTTTATCTTCAGTCTCTAACGATAACAGATAATCACTTTTATTATCACAAGCCATTGTATTCACTTTTGAAACCTTCAAAAAGGAAATTCGAACTATAAACACAAAAACACATGTAATCAAATAGACTAAACACCCCGTGTGTGCCCTAAGGTAGCCATTTTTGATCACGTGTTCTGGATTGGCTTAATAAGCGCGACATCAGTCGTCAAAATTGTGAAATTATCACAATTGGTTGAATAAGTAAAATTCATCATGAAAATAACCCCATAACTGCAAAAGAACAACGAGCATGTCACCAAATCATTTGGAATCCAAGATCCATATGTTCTATATTGTTTTGTGCGAGTGGTAATAAATCATGTGAAAATTCATAGTCTTAACTTAAGTCAATAATGATCGATGATATTTTGAGCAGTACCAGGCGTACCATTTCTTTGAAATAATGGTACTATCAATTTTCACAGAAAAAGTAAAAAATGGAAAAAAAAAAGCTGAATCCTACACAGTAAAAACTGGGTAGTTAAAATTAACTACAACTTGTTGCTCAGCTCGATCCACTAACCTTATTTAGTTAAATTAACAAAAGTACATTTAGTCGAATGAATCTTGTCAATTTGTGCAATAGCTTAGTTGACAAATAACAAAACTTAGTTGCGAAATCATACTAGTTTTTTTGGAGTTACTACAAACGGTTTTGCGAAATCACCGGATATATTTCGTATTTTCAACAATATTCTTTCGATGAAAGTCAAACTAATGATGGTGATTCTACAAATCAATTTGGTTAATTACTACTAAATATAATGATATATAATTTCATTTCGTTACTTCAACAATAAGATATTGTCAATTCAACAAATGGTTTGGTATGGAAACAAATATATTCTTGAATGAATATGTAACCAAAAATAAACAATTAAACCTTACCTTCAATATATGTATATTTGATATGCAGCTATTCTTCATCATCGACCAGAGATTAGTTCAGTGAATTCTAACTTGATGGAGGTGTTGCTTCTTTTCTGATGAGACAAAACTTTGCACGCTTGACACCTCAACGACACGAAAGACTACCAAGTACTGAGCCTACCTCATTCTGACTTGAACATCGTCGTCAAACGTTGATTAAATGACAACTACTTTTTGGAAGATTAAATATTTGTTTTGTCTATTTCACTCAAGTTCGTAGAAATCAACAAAAGACATAGTATTTTTCACTACAATTTTTGTTACGGACATTTTTTAACTAATCGTTGTTGTGAAAAGAACAAATTTCATCATTAACAAGTTCCTCGGATGAATTTTATGCTAATAAAGATATAATGTTTGTGGTTATTAACAAATTTCTTGCTATTTTCAACTAAATAGACATTAACAAATATTTTTTTTACTGTGTACAAGGCAATCAAAAATATTCACGCGATAAAACATGAATATAATAATACCAAATCATATTTTTTTATGCATTGAAATCGGATAATTATTTTTTCAAAACACGATTTTTTGTGGTTTCATATAACGAATCAAAATCATCCCGTTTCATTGACCCATCCTGTAGATACATCGCATGTTGCTGAATTTCCTAAACATCAACCCGCTCCCACTATTTAACCACCTGATGTTTTCCAACGCCATCGTGATGTTTTTCCCACAAAGTGTTTGTAGATTCAAAGGCCTTATCCTTCAACGATCACCGATAGTTTGAACACATTTTAAGTACATTATGGTACATTTTTTATATAAAGAGCTCGTATTCGATCCTAAGAGCAGAGCCGCTCTCATTCAAAGACAACATTCGGTATTTCATAAAAGCGATTTATCGATTGTCTCTTTATCGGTATCGAATGAACTCTTTATCGAATAGTATATCAAATTCTTTAATAATTCTTAAAAGCAGGGCCCGGTTATCTGATACAGCGGTCCGCATGAGCGTCTATGAGATCGGCGTTGGCATTGTGTATGGTGGTACCGTTCGGACTGTAAAAGAGCACCGCCACATACAAAACGTACTATCCTGAAAGAGTGCTTTCATTTAAACCGTTTAATGGATACAATAGCGTTAAATTTTAACCATTATTCGCATAATGCGATACTCTCGAAGGATCTCTATCATGAGATAAAATAATCTTTTGATATAAGTATTTCACTAGAGGTTGTTAATTACGTCATTATTGGGAATCAATTCGTTTTCAGACTGCGTTATGGAAAATAGTAAAATCAACTAAGTATTAACCCTTTGGGCATGGGACTATGACCCACAGATAATTTTTTTTGCAATGGTACCTATATTGTGATAATAGGTTGGGAGAATGTACACATAACTCTACAACAATTTTATTGAGAAGTAACAAGCAAGTGTCAATACGAATGAAATAGAGTAATATACGCCCTCAATCAAGGAAAACCATGTCTGGGTATTTTCCTCGACTTGAGCAAGGCATTTGACACGGTCAGTCACCATTTACTCCTGCAGTCACTAGAGGATATCGGTGTAAGAGGAAACGAACTGAAATTATTTCAGAGCTATATTTCCGAAAGACGGCAGACTGTAAGAGTCAATGGTGTTCAGAGCGATGTATCAAATATTGAGTATGGAGTTCCGCAAGGCACGGTGCTAGGACCAGTTCTCTTCAACATATATGTTAACGACTTATTTTATATTCAAAGCTCGAGCGATATCATCGCTTTTGCAGATGATACCGCACTGATCTACTCAAGTAACTCTTGGGATGATTTAAAATCAGAAGTAGAGGATGATTTCGCTCACAGAAAGAAATGGTTTGACCACAAGCTACTCACTCTAAACCTTGAGAAAACTACGTATCTTTCATTCAGTATCAATAAAACAAGAACACCAACATTTCAAAGCCTAGAGTTCATAACACCAAACAAAGCTTATTCAATATCAGCTGGAAATGATGTAAAATATCTAGGTGTGTTGATTGACAGTCACTTGAAGTGGAACTTACACATAAATTTTATAATAAAAAAAATGAATTATTCAGATTTAGGTTACTGAAGAGGATCTTACCCATTCGACAACTAAAAATATTATATCACTCACTAGTAGAGAGCCATATCCGATACGGAATATCTGCATGGGGTTGTTTGTCTAAGGCACACATCTACTCACTTGACACACATCTACTCACTTGAAGTTCTGCAAAAAAGATTTCTGAAAATCATCTATTCAAAAAGACGAACTTACCCTTCAGATCTCCTTTATGAAGAATCAGGCGTTCTAGACGTCAGACAACTCTTTGCACAAAATATTATTTGTCATTATCATCAAAATAAAACAAATAACCAGATTGTCTCTCATAGATACGAAACAAGACAAAAAGGCAGCTATGTAGTCCCGTTCATGAAAAAAGCACTCGGACAGAAGTCTTATGAATTTGTTGCCCCAAAACTCTATAATGACATACCCAAGGAACTGAAAGAGATCATCAACATTCATGTCTTCAAAAAAAGATTGAAATATTACATCATCGCAAACCCACGTAATCTTTTCACTAATTTGCTTGAAAATGAATAAGTTCCCGTTCCTCCTTCCTCCCGCAAATAGTAATATTTAGCTTTAAGATAATTTTACATATCGACAGACGTTTATATGTTCATTGTTCCGCCTATTCTTTTATCATAATTGTGTTATATTATTACAGTAAATTTTTATCATACCTACTTACAATTGAATTTTTAATTATTTTATTATTGTATTTATTTACTGTCAATGTCTTTCTTGAACTTGAAACAAGTGTTCAATCACTTATCAAGATTACTTTATTCACATAATATTTATCCTTAGTCTTATATTGTATTTTGTATTGAATTGTATTATTGTATTGTTGGAAACGAATGTTTGTGAATAAAATAACAAAATAACAATAACAATACATATATGTTTTTTTATATGCCTGATTTTTTCTGCTTGATAAATCAGTTGATGGCTCTATAGGTCCTCATTTAATTTGGTGACATATTGTGCCAATGATAAATTCATTTCACATTTTTGAAGTCATTTCTTTCTGATCAATTGATCCTTGTGAGTTGGTCAATTTTGACGAAATTCTCAAATTCATTGGGAATATATTCTTTAAATATAATAAGTTTTTTGTATTTATACCTACTGATGAATGTGTTGAAGAACATTGTTCTAGAAAATGGTCGCGTCATTCAATGCATTATAGAACATTTGAATTATACCATAATTTGATCCATAATAAAATTTTGTAATTCCTTTTTGGAATATAAAATTTTTCAATGATAATTCAATGATCTTCAAAGTAATATGAAGTAAGGAAATGTTCTCATGTAGTTTATTGAAAATACTCACCTATAGTTGGGGTTAGTCAGACACTATCTCTCTCCTCCTTCATTGATATTAGATACTTCTGAGGTTTTGCTCATATATAGAATATAAATTTCATTTCAGAGTGTAATTTTATTTGAATTGGCCAATAAAAACAATAACAACATTGAATTTTTACCGCTGGTATTGCAATAATCAAAATCGCTAAACTGTAAACTTGGGCTTCACGCTTGTGCGTCAGATTTTAATTATTTCAATGTCATCATTGTTACCAATCGAAGATGTTTCTGTTATTTATCGATATTATCCATTTTTTCTTCAAATCATTTCAAAATAGAAAAAATTACATATGACACACGTTTTATAAGACACGTTGTCGCACTTGTTCACTTGGACCACTCATCGCTTCGCTCGTCGTACTCCAAACAACGCGTGCGACAAAATAGCGTCTTATAAAACTTGTATCATAATATAGGTATACTATTATTCATGACCATCATAATGTTTGGGAAGTGTCATACAGTCGCTTTCACTAAAAAGCATACGAGGCAACGTCTTCTCATTGTAAAACGCGTTTTCAAACAAAACTCGGTTTGTTAGTTGCGAAAAACTGATACCAGTACGTGGATGAAAAAGCATGAACAACATGGGATTCGAAGAAACCTCCACACACATACTATGCTATCGCGAAGGTCTGTTAAGTTGAAGGTTTTCGACAATACGGGTGAAAAATCTACATCCCCTCAATGGAGAATCTTAAGCCTGGCCTATAAAGTCTTGCAAGGGTGATGGTTCTAGATAGGGAATTCTAACTCAAAATGATATTCAAATGTCGCAGTGAGGAAGTTCTTGTAAGCCCAGAAGCCTAATCTAAATTAGTATATAGAAGTATAGTATATAATATCAGTTCCGTTGTAGCCTGGACTGTTGCTATATATCAGTTCTTCCTCAGTTTCAACAATTTATTCGTATACCAAGAAATGTTTGTGTCCTCAGAGGAGAAATCAAATTGATTCAGATCGGATAGCCCAAGGGGTGATATGTTCTAACCGAGGTGGATATAGGATGGTGAAACAGCTCTTCAATTGTTTCTGCGAAAAATTTGTAGACCGTTTGAGAAGGTAGTAATATTTCAGCTACTTGAATGAAGATGGCGGTAAGATCGATTATCGAAGAAGATTTCTGTGGCTTACGTATTTCTGTGGTTCGCATCTGACAGACGTGACTTGAAACGGCATTAAACAATATATTTTCTATAAATCTGGAATGAATATTGATATTTTGACTCTTCTCAGTAATTTTTCATCTAGAACAGATGAAACTGATAAAAAGATGACAGAAGCACAGTTTCTGTTTTACCGACACAAGGTATGTCTCCATCTCTGTTAATTTCAGGAAATATTACTACGGTATGAAATCAAGTAGGCAAAGGTCTAGAGTTTATTCTAGTGCTTGTTAATAGGAAGCTGTTTCACCATCCTATATCCACCTTGGTTCCAACCCTAGAAGAACTGATTGCAGAAACGTCAGAACAAGAATTTCGTATGATAAGACCTGATAGGAAGCGTTTTGCATTGCATTGTCGGTTGCAGTTCGTATTATATATAATTATTCTGAGAGGAATATGCTCTCCTAATGACAATTTTTTTTTGTAATTTTTCATATTAAAATAATATTTCCAACCCCATGGCGTACCTATATAAAACCTATATAAAACCTATATAAAAATTCGTTTCGTGTCGTTGTGCTTAAGTATTCAGGTATACTAATCGGATTAAAATCCTGAATTGGGACCTTATTCCGAGCGGTTGAACTAATAAGTGTCACTTCGTGCTCCTAAAGTGCAGAAGGCAAACGAACTTGTTGGAACGGAAAAAGTGTATGACATTTCAATGATTGCGAGTTCTATATAGGGAGAACGAGTGGTTAACACTCGGATGATCATTACAACATTTGAGGTTATTTCATTTCTCACAATCATCCAGTTATTGAAGTGGGGCGATTTAGGATGGTCGGATCGGTGCGAAAATAATAATTTTGAAGATAAGTGGGTGCCACGTGGATTTTTTTTACTGAAAAGGAAAATCGTAGAGGGATCTTTGAGATTTATAATCTCATATTTGATGCAAAAATTGATGAATCTTTCATTCAAGTTATGAATTTCTTTGAATGGATTCTTGCCCAAACCACTAAGAAGTAAAGTGACCTATGTAGATTTTGAAAACAAATGAGTGATAAGTACCTACATTTTTACCATATGATGCCAACCTTTTGGAAGTACACTCCGCATATAACTACGATATCGTTTTTGTTTTTGAGAAAAATACACAAATAATATATTATTTCTGCACCCTGTACTGTTAAAAACACACCTCGATGTGTCAGTCATTGTTGCTAACGAAATGATTTGTCGGTGATGTATCAAATATAGATTACCTACCAGTATTTTCGAGTGGAATAATGATACGGTAGACGGTCTTTGGCATGAAAAGCACAGTCATGTTTTGAAATAGATTGATAATTGTATATAAATTACCTAGGATGTGTTGAAATTTTGCCGCTGTGTAATTATCTATCAGAGTTTGGGTATAACAATTCGTTTTTCTTCACTGCATCTGTTCCAATTTTATTGTTATATCACATCCTTTATTATTTATGGATACATTGTAAGCAGTGGAAGAACATGAATATATGATGAACATGAATTTTGATGTTATGAATACATTATCAAGATATTTAAGCTAATAATAATATTTATGATAATATCTATAGTAGATATTATTAATTCTGTATTCTCAATAATCCCATGTTCGACAATAAATTATTGTTGTAGCAAGTTGGAGACAGTTTGGTATATAATACCTATAACCTTTTAGCTTTTACACTTATCGTTTTTATTTAATAATTTCATAATGTAGTGTTATAGTTAATGATTTTTCTGATACTTTATTTAAAAAAACCTTTTGAATAAATTTCCATATTGTTTTTTGCATTTGATAATAATCTGAGTACCCTGTAAGTATATCTTGAACAGAAACCTACGCACACGACTCGTATATGTATACATCACAAAAAATAAAAAAAACGTCTTATCGGCTCATCCAATATATTGTTTTAAGCTCGACCAGCGGAATACAAGTTATTTGATATCGATGATATATCAAAATTCCTGCTCGCCATATTTGCTTTTATTTCGCACATTCGTATGGACTCGACGGGGAACTGACATTTTAATCTTCGAAAACAGCGGTCAGATTGCTAACTCGGGGATATGCATTGAAGAGGCTGAATAAATAAGCATTGAAAATGTGTTGTTCATTTTCTTTGTGAGTGAAATATTTCTGTTGGAGGAGAGACTTTTCAAAGGACGTTACCATATTTTGGTTTCGTGCATGTTTGACAGATTACCGGCGATAACCAAAAGTTCTCACTTGTTTGAATTAGAAAATTTCCGAAAGTTTTGAAACATACAAAACTTTTATCTATCAGTTACTGTTACTACAGAATGAAATATGAACCATTGCAGCAACAATGTATATGTTCCTTGTTGCTTATATACTGTGTAACTGCCTTTGCAACACTTTGTATGTATAATGATGAATGTATTTATGTCGTGTTTTTTACCTATGTCGTATGAGCATCCTGAAAATTGTAACCAGGCCATCAGGTACATATCCTATTAGACATGAGAACAGATCACATTGCAAAACGATTTTCCTGTGACAAATCATACAGGGTGTCTTCATCAGATCGAACTGAATGGAATAATACATATAACTCAACATCATTTCACATGGACAAATCTGGTATCCAGAGAGAGAGATCTTATCTCTGCGAAGCAAAGATTAACTTTCGGTACTACTAAACGAAGGAAAATAATATATAAAGTATAGCAACAAAAGAGGAGCAGATCCATATTCTTTTTGACAGTCAGACGATAGTAAAGCCTCAGAGTAGTCAGGAAATGTCTTCCCAACTAGTATATGGATCTGCAAAAAGGAACTGATGAAACAGTGTGAAGCTGATTTGGGTTCCAAGACAAAGCCAACAAACTCTAAAATAGGATCGGAAAATGAACCAGATCCAGGATAGGCGCCCTTTCCGTATATGGAGTACCAAAACATACGGTACTGGCATCTGTTGAAGACTGGATCTCTGAGATACTATCCTATAACCCGCTAAAGAATACATGAAATGCCCGTGCTGGAAAAAACAGCAGACCTTTTAGTGATGAATAAAAAGAGATAATTGAAAATAACAAAGAACCCTAAACAGTGTCGTACATACTGTTCAACTGTGGAGGTTTGGATCGCAGAAGACAGTCAATTTTTGGGCAACCAATTTGCGAACCAATACCATATAGCATACACCCAGGACTTGTTCAAGGAATACGCATTGTAGGAACAAAAGCAAGTACAATTGGCCAAAATGTTATCGGAGATTAGTCACTATCAGACGAGCCAGCAGGATGAAGTATCCATAAAGGATTTTCTCCCACCTAATAAAATTCATAATTCACTTTCAATTTCCAATTTCAACTCTTGTTCCCGTCTTGCGATGATCTTGTTCCACTCAGTCGGCTCGTTAATTTCGAAGGTGTCATGTTATGTTCATGAAAGTACAAATTTCGCATCTTGAATAAACGTTCAAATATAATGAGCAAAGAAATGAAGGAACCGTGGTTGATAGAGTTGGTCAGAACATTTTAAATATATTTAGATGCATCAGGGTTTTTCTCATCAGTAGCATCAAATAAATCATTGGATGCATACCTCTTTTTTTTTTTTTTTTTTTTTTTGAGGTGGGTGAAATCCTTTATGGACATAATTCCCCATATGATAGTGTGCAGGATGAAGTGTCCATAAAGGATTTTCTCCCACCTAATAAAATTCATAATCC
The DNA here is from genome assembly GCA_029955515.1 of Chrysomela aeneicollis. Taxonomy (NCBI): domain Eukaryota; kingdom Metazoa; phylum Arthropoda; class Insecta; order Coleoptera; family Chrysomelidae; genus Chrysomela; species Chrysomela aeneicollis. The sequence continues at coordinate 4,804,735 of JARUHQ010000007.1, forward strand.
ACTTTTTCAATGGAATATAATTTTTTTCAATGATGAAAACTCAGTTACTCAGTCTTATATTTCAGCTTGGTTATATTTCCCTAGGATCGGGTTTCAAGACTAATGATTATTATGAATTGAGATATATATAGGTAAACGCAAATATGTATCTTTCTGAAATCACAGTGTGGTACCAATGATACAAAATTCCCACCTTTATTCATACACTTCTCACGGGTTTCCATAATTATTCATCTTGAACAACCTCACAGCAAAAAAACATTGCTTCTGATAGATCAGAGTGTTCGGTGTACATCTGGATGCGGTGTATCGTGCATAAAGCAAATTAATAAAGTGTTAACGTGTCTGCGAATCACACTCTCCTGCTGTTAAGAACGAACACCCCCGCTGCTTAAAAACTAGACAACAAAACAATTATATTTTTAACAGTAAATCAGCGGCGAATAACGCGTATTGATCTGTTTATATGTTCTTCGATCGATCACAAGTTACTCCCGGGGCACACAGCTTTGAGATTGCTGTTATATTCCAACTATGACGACAAAATGAACCTACTGCGAAGCTTCATTGTCGTCGTTCACAACGTTATTGTATATTTCATTGAACCCCACTTTCCGATGGTTGATTTTCAACTTTTGAACTACAAACTTGATCATTTTATAATTATAGAATATGAGGATTGGCGGTTACCTAGGGTCATTCTGGCAAACCTGACTTATTGAGAGGGATGCAAACATTTTCTGAAAAAATTATGAGATATCGGAACACGTGCCGTAGTGATAAAAATAAAGTTTTGGTGTGTGGTGAGAACTAATTTATACATAAAAATTAATAAGTTTTTCGTGTAGAAAAAAAAAGCAATGTGGGTCACGTATATTTTGAACCCCTCCTCACCTTTTTTATCAGTTGTTCAATTTTTATATGTAATTTTTCTTGCAGATTCCATATACAGAGGTGTGCACAAAAAACGGCCAGAGCTGTAACTTCTGAATCATTCGAGATCGAAATTTGAAATTTGGTGGGTAGCAACTATATGATATTGTTCATTTTTTGACGACAATAATTGTATTCCATCACTTCCGGTCTAACCGGAAGTGATCACAACTTTTGATTTTTAAATAGAACCCCCTGTATATTTTTCCATTTTCAGATTCAGGGTATCATTTTACATACACCAGGGCCCCTATTCTTGAATTCTAAGGAGTAGAAAACAGTACAACTATCCCACTTCTTGACAGATGAATAATATATTTCCTCCTCACTTTTCTATCAGTTTTTCTACTCCCTAGAATTCGAGAATAGAGGCCCAGTAGTTTTTCCGGATCATTTTTTGTGAAACAGAAAATGAACAACAAAATCAACTCCACATCAATCTTTATTATTTTCAGTAGCATAGAAAGAGGGGCGATATAAATTAATTACAACAAATACTCAAATTGACCCCCATTTTTTTCAATGCATTGCTGACACCTTATTGGATGTTACTGTCACATTGAAATTGATTTACAAGGCTACCTCGATCTTGATTACTATTACCAATTAATGGGCACACTGTTCATGTTCAAACATTAAAATGTATTGAGGAAATTTTTTTGACATTCTGATCCGGAAAAACTACTGGTGTATGTAAAATAATACATTGAATCTAAAAATGGAAAAATATACAGGGGCTTCCATATGAAAATCCAAAGTTGGGGTCACTTCCGGTTAGACCAGAAGTGATGGAATACAATTTTTTTCTTCGAAAAATGGCCAATATCATATAGTTGCTACCCACTAAATTTTAATTTTAATTCAGGGTAGCTGTGGAAATAATTGAAATATCTGTTGTCAAATTAATGAATGCTATGATATGTCATAGATTTCGAGATATTTGACGTTTAAATTCAGATTTTATGCGGATTTTCTCTCAGAATACAAAGAATGAATAATAAATATTTGTTGTCAACGATTTCCAAATATATCCAAATTAATCTTGCTTTTCCATATTTCTCTATCGAAAAAATCCAACGTTGTTATTGTTTTCATTGGTCAATTCGAATCAAATCACACTCTGAATTGAAATTTACTAATTATAACACCGCTAACACCAAATCCAAAATTGCTCAGAAGTAAGCTGGGCCTAACTCTTCTGACTTTCATTTGTCAGTTCGATTGTACCAACCTCCGAATAATAAAAAATAGCCTCTGTTTCGATACGCATTTGCGTTTCATAATAGAAAAAATCATATTTACTGTTCACCGTAACGCCATCTTCATGATTGAAAGCACATTTTTATCCATGCAACTGATCATCGTGGCGCCATCTTCATGATTGTGGCCACATTCTTATATGTATGCAACTGTTTGAAGCTCGAGCTCGAGGCATTTGACAAAACACGAATGGACTGTGGACTGTGGATGAAATGTTCCACTATTTCCTATGTAAAATAGAGACACAATACGAAAGGTGTCCAGTCGTCACTTTTAACATAGGCAACAGACGGCCAAAGCAAACAAATAAAGGTGTCTGTCTATACCTTCAAAATAAGTTAATTCAAATTCCTTTGCCACTAGTTCCTTATTTATCGCACTATACCAGCTCTCCCATTGAAAATTAGTCCTGACGGTTCTTTTCAACAATTTCAACTCTTGTTCCCGTCTTGCGATGATCTTGTTCCACTCAGTAGCGGCTCGTTAATTTCGAAGGTGTCATGTTATGTTCATGAAAGTACAAATTTCGCATCTTGAATAAACGTTCAAATATGATGAGCAAAGAAATTAAGGAACCGTGGTTGATAGAGTTGGTGTAAATATATTTGTATGCAGGGTTTTTCTCATCAGTAACATATTAACATTTGACCTTCATTTGGGGAGGATATTCTTGTCTCAATTTGTCTCGAAGGTCTTGAGTTATGAACTATAGGGTGATGAAAATTTTGAGAAAAATATAGAATTTTTCATGATGCTAACTTTGGTATGATCCCAGAATTTAATACAAAAGTCATTTTGTTTGAATTTGAAATTTCGGAAACAAAATTTGATACTGATGCGTTGTCATTCCCAGCTGAACTTGGCAACGATTTTTATTGTAAATAAATCATCCTATATATTGATGCATACCTATAGAGTATTATGTTAAATATTTCACTTATATTCTAGACCAAATTTCAACTGAGATTTTTCAATATTCTGAATTGGATATTTCAAATTTCTAGACGTATTTTGATCCAAGACCAAGACATTTATTTTGCGAGACTTGGTATTGGTCTCGCGAAGCTTCCAATGCCTATATCTTTTCCCAACAATATCCCTCTGGCTTTCGTATGATGTTCCACGAACATTAGCCTGGTAGCTATCCCTAGTATTATTGAGGTATCTCTGGAAGTTCATAGCTTCCAATGCCTATATCTTTTACCAACAACATTCCTCTGGCTTTCGTATGATGTTCCACGAACATTAGCCTGGTAGCTATCCCTAGTATTATTGAGGTATCTCTGGAAGTTCATAGCTTCCAATGCCTATATCTTTTACCAACAACATTCCTCTGGCTTTCGTATGATGTTCCACGAACATTAGCCTGGTAGCTATCCCTAGTATTATTGAGGTATCTCTGGAAGTTCATAGCTTCCAATGCCTATATCTTTTACCAACAACATTCCTCTGGCTTTCGTATGATGTTCCACGAACATTAGCCTGGTAGCTATCCCTAGTATTATTGAGGTATCTCTGGAAGTTCATAGCTTCCAATGCCTATATCTTTTACCAACAACATTCCTCTGGCTTTCGTGATGTTCCACAAACATTAGCCTGGTAGCTATCCCTAGTATGATTGAGGTATCTCTGAAAGTTCATAGCTTCCAACGCCTATATCTTTTCCCAACAACATCCCTCTGGCTTTCGTATGATGTTCCACGAACATTAGCCTGGTAGCTATCCCTAGTATTATTGAGGTCTCTCTGGAAGTTCATAGCTTCCAACGCCTATATCTTTTCCCAACAAAATACCTCTGGCTTTCGTGATATTCCACAAACATTAGCCTGGTAGCTATCCCTAGTATGATTGAGGTATCTCTGAAAGTTCATAGCTTCCAACGCCTATATCTTTTCCCAACAAAATACCTCTGGCTTTCGTGATATTCCACAAACATTAGCCTGGTAGCTATCCCTAGTATGATTGAGGTATCTCTGAAAGTTCATAGCTTCCAACGCCTATATCTTTTCCCAACAACATCCCTCTGGCTTTCGTGATGTTCCACGAACATTACAGGTTTTCCTTTCATCCACCCACCCATTCGACCCACCACTGGTTCCTCTGCCATCCCACCGGATGGTAGTCCGCCGCCGCCATTGTACCACCGAAAATGTGAACATCACACAATGCAAGTGGTAATTGGGCCGGTGTTTGGTTTGATGAGAGGGTGCGTTCACGCATTGTGCGAACGCATTTGTTTGAGAAACAAGCCCGGGTCCAGTTACCAGGGCATTCACTTAACTTTGCCAGCACACCACATCAGCGTGGGGGCGGATCAAAGGGTTATGTTATTCTATTGGCGGACCACTTCTTCAGATCTATCGCACAGGATGCGCACGATATGTGAGATCGTCTTTGGGGTGCCTCAGGGACCACATTTGCGCTCATCGGACATTTTATGTGGAACGACCGATTTTTTTCAATTTAGTTTCTCGAGGATACAATCATACACATACAGTTGTGAAGCTTAGTTGTTCTGCATCAATTGAACGAAAGGATACCTGAGAGTAAACACATAAAAACGATTCATCCAGAATAGTAATTTACGTAACAAGTCCGGAAAATACTGTTTTTTTGGATGAGTGGACAAAATTCTAGGACGAGCGTAGCGAGTCCTGGAAGTCTGCGATTCCAAAAAAACTGTTTTCGGGCGTGTTGCGTACACAATTCTTTCGGCAACCGTGTAGAATAACAAATCAAAGAAACACATTTCTTTATTAGAACAAAATTTCGAACATTTCAATTCTTATTTATATTAATATTTATATTAAAATTAGAACAATTGTTGATATTGAATGGATTCAATTTGTTTGAAATGCTTGGTATATTTAAGTGCCATTTGTTGAAGTCAGAACAAGAAGGTAAAGTTTCCGTTTCACATTGATTGTTTTCATCTGATAATTTTTGAATGTTAGCTAATTTTATGTCAGATAGCTGTCAGTCGTTATTTTGCTGCTATGGTAATGATCAACTGCATTTATCAAAACCATACTACCAAGATTTTCATATTTACAATGACAACAACGATGTGATTCTTCCCGGCCTAGTCCGGGAAGTACGTACTTCCCGGACTAGGCAGGAAAAATGCCACTTTCTCAAAAAAAATCGTCTGGAAAGTACGTACTTTCCGGACAGTTGCCGAAAAAATATATTTCTTTAACTCGAATTGCTTCAACAGAGCTTCTCCTGAAATAATAGAATCGATCAAAGTCAATCTTTTTGTGTGTGTATTCGCTATTCTCCAATATAAGTATGTTTGAATAATATCGAAAATATGTAAAATCGAAAAGAGCAATGTTCTTCAAATACCTCTACCTTGAGAACGAAAACAGAAATTTCTGCGAATACCGAGTGGTGTTTAAATTGCATCACAACTTTCACCTTGTGACTTTGACACGGAGTAAATTACTTGGTGAACAGAACTCTCAGCCAATCGAACTATATACAGGGTGTGTATAGTACCAATTTGAAAAAGATTCCCATCGAAAATAGAATTTCTTCCAGTATATTTTCAAATTGGTATGCCTCAGAAGTGAAGCTGAGAAACTTTTACAATATCTAAGATACTCATCATCCTGATTCATTTTTACCTTGGAAACCCTGCATGGAATATATATAGAAATTTTAGGAACTCAAGAAGAGAATGTTCATTTGCCAGCATAACCTTCTATTCAACAATTTCGTTACTTATAAAATATGATTATTAATAAATATTCGATAACTGCAGCTGAATCAAATTATTGCTTCGATCTTTAACTGAATTTTTACTTTATGAAGTTCAAACGGATCTCATTAATGATTAGTTTTCAATGATATTCATAAACGATAACAGATAGATCTGCATCTTTATCGAATCATATTCTAGAATCTAGACGAAATTGATTCACAAAAACTACTTTATGTGGTGGAAAAAATCTTAGTGAAATGAGAAACAAAAATAGTAAGATACGTACAAAGTTTGTTCCTAAATTTCTATATATAGGAGCACCTTTAAATATGACAAAATTTAAATGAGAATCGTTTTTCAGATTACCAACGATAAAAAAAATCATTTACAACTTCGAGATGTGTTTGTAGAAGGGCAAAGAAAATACATGAATATTTTCAAAACCTCAAACTGATGAGAGCTAGCCTAAAGCTAAGGTCAGCTTAACTTCTTCGATTTTCACAGCAAGTGAATTTACAAAATTATTGTAAATTGAAGAGCAATATTGTGTTTATGACATATCACCTTGTAATCAACTGTGCGTGTAACAAAGATTGCTCAGGTTTGTAAGTACCAACCCCTTGAATCGAAGACAATCTGAGATCGTATTACGAGTAGATATCTACTCAAGTTCCTATGAATGTGTCGGCACTTTGATAAACGAGAGTCCCATGCCGAAATAGCTCGGATAAAGGATTATTTTCATGCTATCAATGTATAATAGCAAGACGTAAAAAATGAAAAGGGAATTTTAAAACATATGAAATGAATCAAATAAAGTGGGGGTAGTTTTCTCTTTTTCTACTACTATTTTCAATACTACCTACTCTTGATATATTTTTTTAATATATGGTACCGAATTGTTACACTGAGAGAAAGAACGAAATAATCTACAATAAATTTCATAGGTAAGGTGAAAAAATCCATTGATACTTGGATGTGAATTGAGGGAAAAAAATCATCGCGAGAAAATTATTTCAAATAGAAGAACAAAAAGCGAAATATAGCAGGTCTTGACTCCTATCATCGCAGAGTTTGATGATAATCGCACAAAAAGTCTGCTTTGACATGATATTCTTCTCTCAAACCCCAACTTTAGATTGTATATATACGATAAAATTCAGCCCATACCATACCTTTCTATATTTGCGAGTTATTTAGGTATACCTGAGAATATCAACAATATGATGCGGTGTCCACACCTGAGATCCAAAGATAACTTTAGACGAATGTGTATAAATCATTTGGGATACCTAAAAGTATAGGCATAGTATCTCGGCAATCTAGTTTTCAGAAAATCGTCGATAACGAATCTTTCTCAATATACTGGTCGTGCTGTTTTCATGTATATGAAATATATAAAATATTTTGACAATCCTTGTCCAAATAATGAGATATTCATCATCATTCTTATTATTTATAGTTTGGTTTCATGGAATTATAAGACATTTCATATTCTAGATCCATTAGAGAAATAAATATACCTATATTATATCATTTTAAGATCATAATAAACTGTAGGTGCTTACTCCTTAAAATTAGCAAGAGATGTAAGTTTGTGTATCTGAAAAAAACATGAACTGTTTCTTTCATTTTTGAAATGTTGAGGAAATGAACAATTTTGATATGTTTGCTGGAACAAAATGTAAGATAAGCATTACATGGATGGAATATAACAAAGGAGCTATAGGGACACGTGTGACACCTAAAAAGCTATGGTCCCCGTCTCATACAAGCAACTAAGTTGGCGGTCAAAAATACACAAAACATTAGCTCCAGAACTTCAAAATTGGTATTGCCATAAAACAACATAGGACTTGATGTGCAGAACAGAATCGAAGAGAAGCAGGTCTCATTTTCATCATTGGAAATGCTCCAAAAAAAGTCCGATTTATCCTGGACTATCATTTTTAAACTATTAAGAAGTATTATATAGTCATATTCAAATCCTAGGCAAAATAGGTAAAGGTCACTTTTCAGTCTGTGTAATGAAAAAACTCTGGAAACGTTTGATAAAATACAATATATATTTAAGAACAGTATTATTTAGTATTAGTATTGCAAATTAAATAACAAAAATTCCACTATTTTGAGTGAAGAGTCCTAGTAGGGTAAATTTTCAATTTTTAGTAGTTACCTACTCACTTAATATTCAATGAGCAGTAGAATATTTTCATAGCATGCCAAAATTTGTAGGTTGATTTTTCAGATGATTTTCAAAAAAAATATATGTATATGCATATGAACCAAAACGTCCTCATAGAGCTAAACTTTACTATCAACGATGAAGAAAAAGATGAACTGAGTGGTTTTCAGTTCTCACCATTGGTACTCCTTTTGTTTTCACATACTTCGACGAGTTCATATAGATGGCGCCACGTCTGCTGATTCCGCATGATGAATATCAATTTTCACGATTTCGCAGTCATTTTGAATTTGTGTAATTTGTTCGATTGATAACATGATTGAACAATCGAACAATATTTAGGTATACTCTAAGTCAAAACCTTAATTATTGATCATCACTGTCATTATGGTGTTATTAAAAGCCATCTCCGAACGATTCATAAAATATGATCTTTGCTAAACCAGGTATATATCCATATTTATTGTAGCTAATAATCAAAATGTTACTTGGGCTTATAATTCAATGGGGAATTCTCCTCCGGAAGATAATGAAGTAATTCTTATTAAATGTTTTCAAAACGTCGCATTTCAACTTTTTTCTGCTCAAAAAATGATTTGAAATTTAAAGCATCTTGTTTCTATTTCACTATTTGGCAACATCGACTACAGATTTTATAAATAATATAGGACAACAAATCCGGTACATTGATTAGGCATATTTTGATCAGGTTGGAACACAGAACTTATACTTACTACCAATAAGTTCTATGGGTTAGGTGCGAGATGCGATTTATTTCTGTTCCATGCTCCTCTATGCTACTCAGTTTTGGAGGTTATGTTTATATTTGACTTCTGGATGGATTGATGTTTTTGTTGGACTGAAATTTATGTTTTGACTGATTATTTTTTTAGCAGTTTGATTCCTGAATTATACATTGATATCAAGTGTACATAATATAAGTGTGGCCAAATGTGAGTTGTTGTTCTTCTAGCCTACTAGGCGCTGTTGCCAATTCGTGAACTAGAAAAAAAACAATTTGATATTTGAAAAATTAATTTAGATAGTTTCCGCAACCAATTCGAAAAATTCATAAATGAAACTCATAATCAACAAGTTCATACTTGCACTTGCTGTAATAAGCCGAATTGGGAAAAATTCCCCATTTGGGCACGCTATGAATATACTCTCAGCTCATTCTTCCACATCCGTCACTCCTGATGGCTCCCCCCCACTGCTGCAGACCCCCTCCCCTCCCCTCCTGCTTTCCCCCCACCACCCCAATCCCCGCCTCAGCCCTCGGCGGCCTCCACCGGCGCAATGGCGGCCAGCGCCTTGGCGACGTGCCTCAACGTGCCCTGCGGCACCGCCTCCGACAGGCACCGCTGGAAGAGGCGGTGGCCCACCAGGTGCGACAGCAGCCGCCTGCCGTGGCTGCGCGCCTCTGTGGTGGCGTCCACCAGCGCCGCGGCGCCCGCCAAGAACACCTGCGAAGGTGGAAGGTATGGATACAAGGTGATGCAAATTTCATAGTGCACTATTGTCAAATCGGAAACGGGGAGAGATACTAACTAGGTTAAATTACGAAAAAGATGCATAACAAATGAAAATATAACCCAAAAACTACAACATATTTATATTATACAGTGTGTACTAGCCAAATGGAATAAATTCGTTAATAAATAAACGGTGGCGTTTTGGGAAAAACGCTCGGACACGTCGATTTGTATCTTCAGTTGCGCTTTTTTTCAAAGAAAAACTTTTTATACAGGGTGTGTCATGCCACAGTGGCCAATATCAACTTTCTTATTTTAAATAAAACACCCTGTATATTATTCAATTTTTGGATTCCTCAGAAAATTCTAGACATATTTCATGTACAATGTCCTATACCTATCATCAACTGTTTCGGAAATATTAAGTGTTTTCGGATTTATTGCAACAATTAACATGGAAAATAGAAAATTATTTGATTACAGAAATTCGCTGCAATACACTAAAAAACTAAAAAGTAATACCGTTTATTTCTTGATATTGTAAAAACAAAGAAAAACATGAATGTCAACGTAGGAGATGTTCAAAATGCTCGCCGCGAACGTCTTGGCAACATCCTAATCTTGTGTAGAAATTTCTTCTAACGTTACTCAACATCTCAGGTGTGACCGATCTAATCGCATGCGTTATTCGTCTTCTTAAGTCAGCTAAGTCGAGGGGTTTAGTTTGGTATACAATACTTTTGGCATATCCCCATAAGAAGAAGTCTAATGACGTCAGATCAGGAGATCGTGCTGGCCATTCCATCGATCCTCGCCTCCCTATCCACCGATTTGGAAATATTTGGTTAAGGTACTGCCGGACATTTATTTGATAATGGGGCGGTGCTCCATCTTGCTGAAACCATGTCATATTCGCAGGAACTTGTGGGTTTGCTGGATCAGGATATAAGTTTGTCAAAGTCGGCACGACATCATTTTGGAGCAGTGCTACATAATTATCTCCATTCAAATTGCCATCAATGAAAAAGGGACCTATGATATGATCTCCAACAATTCCTGCCCAAACATTAACCTTTTCGAGATATTGTGTATGTTCTTCCCTCATCCAGTAAGGATTTTGTGCAGACCAATAGCGGCAATTTTGACGATTAGCATGACCGTGAAGTGTAAACGTGCACTCATCAGAAAAAAGAACATGTTCTAACTGCATCACATTGTTATCAAGCATTGCCATCATTTGTTCACAAAAATACAGTCGCCTATCAAAATCGTCTTCCAGGAGCTCCTGAGTTGGTATCAGTTTATAGGGATGCATTTTATTTTCTTTTAATGTTCGAAAAATTGATGAATGGCCAACATTGAACAGTGGGGCTGCTTTTCGACTAGAATTATGTGGGTTTTCTTCAAACTCAAGCATAATATCCAATTTGGTTTCATCATTTATTGTATTGGCAGCTGCTTTTTTTATCGTTCTTACATGACCAAGCTCGCGAAACTGATTTTCTATTTTACTAATTGTCCCTTGGGATATAGGCGGCGAATCTGGAAATTTTTTCATGAAATAACCGAGCAACTTCACTTTGTGTCCGTATGTGTTATCTCCATAACCAATCATCTGTAGAATTGTTATTTTGTGCATTTATGTTAAATAAACCATTTTTCTGATATTATGGAGTTAACGAAATTAAAGCGACTATAACACTGACACTAATCACTACTGTCATGCAGACAGACAACACTCTGCTGAGGCCGTGCGTTTTCAACGAAAGTAAACAAGACTTTTTATAGTTCTTTTATTTCATATCAGTAAGAAGGAACGCTAAAATGGTTTTTGCTTACTTTCTCATTATCAAAACCTAAATGGGAAATAAGTATTGAGTGTGTTGCAGCGAATTTCTGTAATCAAATAATTTTCTGTTTTCCATGTTAATTTTTGCAATAAATCCGAAAACATTTAATATTCCCGAAACAGTTGATGATAGGTATAGGACGTAGTACATGAAATATGTCTAGAATTTTCTGAGGAATCCAAAAATTGAAAAATATACAGGGTGTTGCATTTAAAATAAGAAAGTTGATATTGGCCACTGTGGCATGACACACCTTGTATAAAAAGTTTTTTTTGAAAAAAAAAAAAAAAAAAGCGCAACTAAAGATACAAATCGACGTGTCCGAGCGTTTTTCCTAAAACGCCACCGTTTATTTATTAACGAATTTATTCCATTTGGCTGATACACACTGTATATTACAAAATATTTTGTGGTTTTTGGGTTATGTTTTCATCTGTTGTATATTCTTAAGCCGCAGTCTCCAAATATCTACTCTTCGAAAAAGATGACAATCTCGAATCCTTAATACCTTCCTTCCTTCCTACTTCAATATGGGCTCAACCGTTTCGGTTATTTACCCAGGTACTTCGTATAGGGATGAGGCTGCACCTAAGATGCGTCTGGAATTATATCCATCACCTCCTCCCTGTTGTGGTTTATATAATTTATCTATATTTTCTTCTTCTTTTGGCTTATGCTTCTGACTATCCTTTCGGTGCCAATTTTTCGATACTATTTTGGCTCCTTCATTCGACAAATCCGTTGTCATCTGGCCTGGTTACCGGCATAGAGACACAGGAACCTGTTGTTTTCTCTAATATTCACTTAGTTTAACATTTGTTGTTGTATTTTCATTAATTTGCACGTTTCAGTAGACGTTCACAACATTCACTTGACTTCCAACCTCGAGGACGCCGCCTGTCCTCTAGCACAAGATATAACCCAAAAGGTGTAAAATGGGCACAGGATTCACAGAACATCACAAAGAAGAAACAAAAGTGTGTCAAGTATCTTGCAGGCAGCCAATATGATGAAACTGAAATAACCATCAGTGTTGCCAATCGGGGAGCAAGGAGTAAAACGGTGAGCAATGGCCCAATGGGACCATTTTATCATTTTGAATTTGAGAAGAGGATTGTCAATTTGGCGAATGGAAGGAAGTTGAGAAGCAAGAAAAAGTTATTTGTCATAGAAAACCATATAGAATTGAAATTATAATTTCAATTTCATGTTCCATGTTCTAGAAACCCTAAAAAAAAACCCGATTGATATGAAAATTTGAAATTTGAGATTATACCGACTTTTATAATTCATGATAATGGATAAATGGCTAAAAAGAAAAAAATAATAACTCTAATGAGGTAAGAAGTGTAAATATCGAAGAATTCCAAACTGATAAATAATGGTTTTGATTGCCTTCAGAAAAACAAATTTGAAAATGAGCAGCAGGCAGATGATGGGGCTGATAGTACTCCTAAAACCGCTATCCATTATAATTTCAGACCTATAGAGAGTGAGTATGGTGAACAGAGACAGAGATACAGCAATAAACATAGAAAAAAATCAACGTCAACAGGTTGAACAACTAACGAACGATCCTTGTAACGAACGAACCTTCTGTGTTTGTGGTATTCTGTGCCAAAATTACGGATTTAGGATAGGGAGAGCAAGATGTGAACCAATGGGAGCATTTTGCTTCATTTCGGAAATAACCTCAAAATCAAATAATTGATTGATTCATTTTTCATTATTTCTGGGATTTTGTGAGTCGAGGACTTCCTGGATGATGAGAAAGAAAATGGCATCGATATTTTATGAAAATTATGTGTTTTCAAAGGTAGAAATTTTTAGCTATTTTCAAGGTTGGCAATGAATTGACTCGTTTATTGTCCTCAGGAACATAGAACATGAAGCTGTAATAAAAAATAAGTCGTATTTAGTTTTATATCGAACAATTCATTGAACTCCTTGTCTATTGTATATTTTATGAGAAAAGAATGGAATAACATGGAAATAAAAAATCTAAATATAAATCATGAGTTTGGCAACATTAAATTCTTCGACTTCATCGACCGTGCTGACATCTATTGGATACTACATGCGGTTCCCCCAGCGTACCGCTGGTTCCCCCTTATCCATTACAGATTATTTTCGTCCAAATCAGACTTTGCTCCTACTTATTGTTTGTTGTAGTGTATGCCAGTATATTTCAGATATGTTTGACCATTGTATATTTATAGTTTGGTATCTTTCTACACAACTTTTTATGCATACACTTTTTTACACCTTCCTCCGATATACTGGGTTTCGCTTTATGAGAATCATGGTTCAAGGCATATCTTTTTGGTTTGGCAAATAAAGAACTTAAACAAATAATTGTGAATTATTTCAGGACATTACATTTGTTTATGTATCTAAGCTGGGGTACGTAGCCCTAGACTCACCTTGTCCCTGCACTCCCTCGGCATCTGGACGACCCTTTCAGCGCCCAGCCTGGCGACGAGGTCGGCCATCAGCCGGCCCCCGGCAGCGCGTACCACGCCGCTCTGATGGTGGCACCCTCTGGCGGCAAGGATCGAAACGAGGCGGGTGGGCGGCAGGCGCGCGCACATCACGTCAAGGGCGGCGTTCGCGTCGGCGCGCAGGAATCTGTTGGTGTCGGCGGTGCGGAGCAAAAGGGGGACGGCCACCTCTTCCAGTTCCTGTGGATCGTTATCGTTAAAATTTTTGAATTTATGAATTTTTCAATTTATGAATTTTTCAATTTTTCAATTTTTCAATTTTTCAATTTTTCAATTTTTCAATTTTTCAATTTTTCAATTTTTCAATTTTTCAATTTTTCAATTTTTCAATTTTTCAATTTTTCAATTTTTCAATTTTTCAATTTTTCAATTTTTCAATTTTTCAATTTTTCAATTTTTCAATTTTTCAATTTTTCAATTTTTCAATTTTTCAATTTTTCAATTTTTCAATTTTTCAATTGTTCAATTTTTTAATTTTTTAATTTTTTAATTTTTTAATTTTTTAATTTTTTAATTGTTTAATTTTTTAATTTTTTAATTTTTTAATTTTTCAATTTTTTAATTTTTTAATTTTTTAATTTTTTAATTTTTTAATTTTTTAATTTTTTAATTTTTTAATTTTTTAATTTTTTAATTTTTTAATTTTGTAATTTTTTAATTTTTTAATTTTTTAATTTTTTAAATTTTTTAATTTTTTAATTTTTTAATTTTTTAATTTTTTAATTTTTTAATTTTTTAATTTTTTAATTTTTTAATTTTTTAATTTTTTAATTTTTTAATTTTTTAATTTTTTAATTTTTTAATTTTTTAATTTTTTAATTTTTTAATTTTTTAATTTTTAATTTTTTAATTTTTTAATTTTTTAATTTTTTAATTTTTTAATTTTTTAATTTTTTAATTTTTTAAGAATTTTATGTTTATTCCATGTACTTATCTGCCTTCTAATAGTTATATAGGTACCTACTGTATTAAGTATGAGTAATATATTATTTTTCAATTGGCAATACATATTATATTTCATATAAATTTTTCAGTTTTTTCTTTATTTTCCATGTGCATTTTTTCAAGTTTAGTGGTTTATTCGGTAATTGTGCACTTATCATGCGATCTATATTTTGATGAAAACTTTTGTTGGTTCCCACATATTTTGACCTGAAAAACACGAATTTCATATTATCATGGACATATCTCTAGTTTTCGAGAGAAATGATAAATAGATATTTGTAATACACCCATCACCATAGTGTTATTTTTTGGTGATTCGTGCAATACACAATTAGAAAGTCATCAAACCTATATATGAAGTTCTGACATGCCTGCTCATTATCTTTTCCTGAAAGATTGACGTCGATCTTGAAGACGCCAAGGATGAGTTACTGAGACTTTCTGAAGCTTCATTTAGTCTCCTTCGTTATTTTTTATTGATTTTAAAAACAGTTCACTATCATTATATTCGAAACCAACACTAGTGAAAAAAGTACCCAATATTTCTACGGCCCTGTATGGGCCAACTCGAATAAAGCATCGATAATATCGATAATTCCGATAATATCGATAATTCCGATAATATCCATATCATCAATAAATCGATATCATCAATAAATCGATATCATCAATAAATCGATATTATCCATAAATTCTGATCATCGATAATCGATATCCTCAAATTGTTGTCGCCCACCCCTACTCACCACTTCCAACCCCTTCCGACACGACCCGAACACCACCGCGGCGGTGTGGCACGCCGCCCTGGCCACCTGCGACCTCAAATTCCTGATGTGCCTGCCCAGGTGGACGCACACGTGGTGCATCCGCGCCTCCACCGCCTCCGGGTGCCGCCCCGCCACCCCTGCAACAGCCTGCAGCCCCCTAACCGTCGCCTCCCACTCGGGGCGGCCCAGCTGCGCCAGCGCCAGCTGCAGCTCCTCCCTGGGGTCGGCGGGAGTGGGAATGGGGGCAGGGCCGCGCGCGCTCCTCGGAGTGGGGGTAGAGCGTAAGGATCGCCTGCTCGAGAGGCGCTTGCTCAGTCTGCGGGCGACCGTCGGAGCGGGCAGGTCGGGCGGCTCGGGGTCACCATCGGGGTCACCCTCGGGCTCGGAGGATTTCGTCGATACCTATGCGCACGAATGTTATCGTTACTGTTTTTACGCTGATGTGTCGAGAAGGGTTCAATTGCATGACGACCAGCGCAACGGAGATTCCTAGCGAAATGACACATGACACGTGGCATATACGACAGCTGTCACCCATCACGTCAAATTTCATCTGTTAATACGACGCGTTCACATGACACCGACCTAGCTCATCTACTTCGAAGTAATTTTTTTTAAACACGCTGTATTTTATCGCATTTTTTGAGATTCTCCTTGGAAAGCTTGTTTCATCGATCTATCACACTTATTTATTCGATTTTTTTTTTCAAATGGCAAAAATTTAATATTTTCGCCTTCATTCCTTGATAATGGATTCATCAATTCTGTTTTATATTTCGGCATCATTTACGAACTACTTACTATTGTGTATCTATCTTCCTTTGTTTCCTAATGAAATAATTCACTATTCCCATGGATATGAATAATTTTTTTTCGGGTGAAAGTGAAATTGGGGTAAATAAAAATATTGTATAACATTAGTTATATTGCATAGGTACCTTGTCAGGAGATGGAATATCCGCCGCAGTAGTAGTGGTCAAAAATTGGCGACTGATTGAAACGTCATCTTTGATAAGCGGAGCACTGTTTTTCCTTTTGGGAATTTCAGGTAGGAAGTTTGGCAAGTCTACCACCGAATTGCTCTTCCTTCTGTTCTCCACTGTCGGAGATGATTTTCCGCTGAGAGTTGGAGTCTTCCGGCCTGGGAAATTCAATACGAAGGAGCGCGGACTACTGGTCCTTGATAAATCTTCCTTGCTCGTTAGGGCAGGTATTTTCAATGTCTCTTCGTCGTTTTGGTTATCTGTCGATAGGTTTTCTATTGTCAAACTGTCCGGAGTATTTGGCTGGAAAATAACAGAATTATGGTCGCATTATAGGATATTAGGTGAACTTCTTCAGTACAGTAAGTCCAAACCTTCTCTTTATATACAATGTGGAATGAGCTTTCGGAGTCTGTGAATGCAGAATTAGGACAGTTTTCGAAGAAAATGGACTGATGATGATATCAAGAATACGAAACGTCAGTTAATAATAATGCAGGAAAAATGAATTGAATTGATTTTTCAAAAAGTATGTATAGATAATCTATGAATGATGTTGAACCTTTTCAAGGCCAGTTGAATGGCCTTCTCAATGCGCAAGTTTTTTTCCATTTAACTAAATTCGTGTGGGTGGAAAAGTGAAACTACCTTCATAATCACATTTATCAACCAAACACGATGGTAACAGGTGGCAGCCTTGAGACTGTAGGATTAAGGAAGACGGGAACCTTAGCATCATCCGAAGCACTACTCGGCTAGCTATCGTTGAGAGTCCAAAGGACTAAAATCTTGGTACTAAGAATGTTCGGTTGGTCACCTATCTCCTACCGCTAAACGATAATTTGAATAAAATTTCCAATAGCCGCGCTGGGATTCCAACCCAATGGCCAGCGCCTCAACGCACTCACCACCAACCCAGTGTCTTCGAATTCCGAGGGGCCTTTTTGGCTATGAATAAATTGACGGCTGACTTGTTTTGTTCCTTAGTATTTAATTACCTTTGAATTTCCGGTGGATTTTGTAGGTAGAATACTATAAATAATTCAGTGAAGAAATGTAGAATAACAGTACTTCAAATTTAAATTTCGGTACACATTGAATTGATTTTGACATTATTGGCATGTGTGTGGAGGAATTTATGAGAGGTATTTCAATTGAAAGAACTTCAATGCTGTGAGTCAAATTTTGAAATGGTGATTGTTTGAACTTATACATACCCAAGACCAGCATACGTGACTTGGCTCTGCTGAAATTGGTTATTTCCTATTTGAAATAGAATACTTAATGCAAGAAAACGTGAATAAATAAAGAGAAAAAGAGAAGTCATCAGCAACATAGTGAACACATGAAATTGATAGATAGATAGATAGATAGATAGATAGATAGATAGATAGATAGATAGATAGATAGACTTTATTTTCCAACAGGTATACACCCAATTACAGGAAAAGCAGTGAAAATTCTTAAAATAACAAAAAACAAATAAAATTAAATCATATTATCCAAATAACAATAATTAATTTTGTGTTCTATCAATTACACAGGAAAAAATATGTAAATCAGATTAAAATTCCAACACATCAAAGACACAGGTGATCTACGCATCACATTGGTTCGAGAAGCCTCACAATAGAATGTTATTTCGTATCTGGAATTCAAACGTGGTATGCGGTAGTTAACTTTTTGTAATAGACAGGGACATATAATATTATTGTTCATCAAATTATGCAGAAAAGAAATAGTAACAAAAACTCTACGTGTATGCAAGGAAATTACATCGAAATTATCAAGAAGCATAGAATAGTCAATTCCCCGTTCAGGATAATTCCCTATTACTTAATAACAGGAATTTAAGGAATTTTCTCTGCACAGATTCAAGTTGATGCGTGTGGCAATCATAAATGGGGTACCATATCTGCCCCATATTCAAGTTTAGACCTCACATATGCGTAAAAGAATGTTTGAATTGCACCAATGTTATTGAAATCCCTAGTGTTTCGCATTATGAAACCCAACATTCTATTAGCTGACGAGACAATTTGATTTATGTGTGGTATAAAAGTGAACTTATGAACGAAAGTACTTCCAAGATCTCTCATCTCATTGATCCTGTCAATAACATAATCATTTATTTCATAGGGAAACTCAATAATTTTCTGTTTTTTGGTTAAAGATAAAACGTGACACTTCAATATATTTAGTTTTAGATGATTTTTTGAGCACCAATCAAATACTAAATTGATTGAGGTCTGTAAGTTTTGACAATCTTCACAGTCACTGATGACTTTGAATATTTTCAGGTCATCGGCATAAAGTATCTTAGGGCAGTTTATGTTCTTAGCGAGATCATCAATGAATAGGAACAGGAGTGGTCCTAGATTTGATCCTTGAGGCACTCCGGAACTATAGGGGTGTATAGAGGTGACTTATAGCTTTCGTATTCTACAAATTGTTTCCTATCAAATAAATAATTGGAGAATCGATGAAGAAGTATATAAAAATCAATGAAAAGGAACGGCTCAAAAATATTCATCCCTTTTGATAGTGGCGTTGTTCTAAGATGCCAAAAAATTAGATGAGTGATCCTCAAATTTACGCCTTCATCAAAAAGATTGAATATTTTTTAAGGAACGTAGACCCTCGAGAAAGTGTAAACTCCTATTGGCTCGCAAGTTTTCAAGTTACCTTCGAACATTCCTGCGGACTCCTTCCCGCTCCGTCCGCCTCGTCCCCGCAGGAATTCCCGTAGTCCTGCGAATTGTTGTTCGTGTCGCTCTCCGTCGCTTCTTCTTTCTCGACGGAACGGAAGAAGGTCGAACCCGGAGCGTCCTCCAGCTTGACAAAGGCATCTTCGTTGGGCCCGTAGGGTGGGGTGAAGTACCCGGAAGACTCCGAGCCGGACGAGAGGGGAAACTGGTGGGTCTGCGTCGAGGGGGCTCGTTTTGGATCGCGGGGGGACGCTAGACGGTTGTCACGTGGGCTTTCTAGGTTTCTGCAAAGTTTGCTAGTCTACCTCAACTTCCTAATGATTCATCGTAATTTTTTTCTTCGAGACGTAATCGTTTTTTATTTTTTCTGTAGATTTTGTGTACAGGGTTAGGTTAGGTTAGGTTACTCCATCAGTCATTTGGTGCTCAAAATAGGAGTTACCTGTAAAATTTTCCGGGAGTTTTGAAAATCGTTGATTATACAGAGAATCTGAAATTTTCTGGGTACGAACAAACAAAAACTCGTTCGATCACTTCCGGTCTAAGCGGAAGTGACCCCAACTTTTGATTTTCAAATAGGACCCCCCATATATTTTTACATTCTTGCATTCGGGGTATCATTTTACATACACCAGCAGTTTCTTCTGATCAGAATGTCAGAAATAACATTTTTTGATTCGTTTAACAGTGACCATAAATTGGTAATGATGGTTTGGTAATGATGGTCATGCACTGATGAAAAAAAAAATTCCGCACGTCAATCTTCATTATTTTCAGAAGCATAGAAAAAGGGGTGTCACTGTCACATTGGAATCAACCTACTACGCTACCAAGTTCTTGATTACTATGGACTAAACCAAGACTCTGTCAAATCAAATTCAAGATGGATACCTTGAGGCATACAAACCGTTTGAGTGCATTAGAACTCTAGCTATTTGAACCTTGTGATTTTAATTTGAAATAAGTTTTAACTCCAGCACGAATATAAACATTCATTTGTGAATATTCTGTGTTTAGACTATATTGTGATTTGTGAATTTTCTCATAAAATTGAAGATAGAGCTACAAAAACATGCCACATACTTGTTGTGTTGTTAAGTGTGGGAGTTGAGGAAATCGTGATGATGCGAAGCTTTTCAATATACCCAGTGTACTTACTACATTTTGCACACAAAACGGAATTGAATGAACTCTCATAATATCCCAAGAGAAAGATGGTTGAAAGCAATCAAAAGGGAATATCTCAGAAGTTGAACTAAAGTATGTGCTAAACATGTTATGAATGGTAAAAAGTTACATAACTTTTCATGAAGGTATTTGTTGCGAAATGTGGTTTCAAATTTTAGGAAAACCAGCTGCTTTAACTGATCCATCAGAATGAAAGGATCGATGCCTTGAATGACTTTATCTTCAGTCTCTAACGTTAACAGATAATCACTTTTATTATCACAAGCCATTGTATTCACTTTTGAAACCTTCGAAAAGGAAATTCAAACTATAAACACAAAAAAAATATGTTATCAAATAGACTAAACACTCCGTATATGCCCCAAGGCATCCATTTTTGATCACGTGTTCTGGATTGGCTTATTAGGTAACAATTTATGTTCACTGTAAAGACGAATTAAAAAAAAATTCCTCCGACATTTTGATCAGGAAAACTACTGGTGTATGTGAAATTATACCCTGAATTCAAAAATGGAAAAATATACAGGAGGTCCTATTTGAAAACCAAAAGTTGGGGTCACTTCCGATTAGACCGGAAGTGATCGAACGAGTTTTGTTATGTCAAAAAATGAACAATATGGTATGCTTGCTACCCAAAAAATTTCAGATTCAGTATAGATTTCGATGTGCTCTTTCCGAATTTCAACTTTGCCACCTCGTATCTTTGCCGCTCGAGCCGCCATATTGGAAAAATGGCGCCTAATAGCAGTTTCTTCACAACCCGAACGCGTAACTAGTCAGTCCTAGAACGGTCGGACAAAATGCCAACGCGACCAATTCTACTGCGCAAACTCATGACAGTTCTAGAACAGTAATCGTTCGAACCCCTAAAGGCCCTAACCGCTGTTCACCAGTCGACCGGTTTAGAATCCCACCGGCCGTGGACATTTTTCCAATGCCCCATCAAGAACTTCAATAAGTGGTTTCTGATAATTCACGATAGCTTTTTTTTGTTCATGAAATATTTGTAAAAAAACTGAATCAAACCAAAAAGCACTTTTTTATTGTCCTCAAATGGGTTTTCTCAGATTTTGATATAAACGTTTCTACGTTTCGTGACCATCATAAAATAATGCCAAAAGTGCCCAAAAATAGATTGATACTTGGAGAATTCATTTAATTTTTAGGCTCCGAACCCAAAATTATTTTTATTGACTAATTCAACTTCGACATCAAGCCAGTTGAAAAAAGTCAAAAAATACATTTAATCCCATCAATACTATAGAAATAACAGCAACAGATGAATATGTTCAAATATTTCGCCTTCTCAATAAATACCTAAATTGCTTTTTCATTTGTAGGTAATCAAAGAGGTCTAGATCGGGATATATTGCAGGCCACTTAACCACTCCCTTGTGCTCCATCATATACTCAAACCATATTTAGGCATTATTGTGACTTTGCAAAATATAACAAAAGTGCATATCCGTACTTTGAAAAAATGCTTTCAGTTATGCTTCAATGATGAAGCAAGAAAATAATGAGAATGATAATCCAAAAACTCAGTTTAATTCAAACATTTCGAAAAAGAAAATAATTATCGAATTCTGCTGTTTACATGAGGAAAAAGTATCCGGATTAGAGAAGAAGTCTAAATTATCATTTCATTGCAAGCAGAGGCGACACGTAAAAAGTTCAGGGGGAAGAGGGTTAATTGGATACTATATCCCAAGAAATAATCCTAAACATTGAATTGTTGAAGTATTTTGCAAGTTGTAGGAGAAAACTTCAAAAACAAAAATAGATACGACCTAAATTTTCACATCCTGCAAATCAGAAACGGTGATGATGTATATTTCGAATTGTCGAAGTCCTCCTACAAAAAACAGACTCACTCTGTATACAGGGTGTGTCAATTATAATTGGAAATATATTTACTGTAGAATCCTGGGCGTAATAATAATATTTAACCCGAATAACTTATACATTTTGTTTAATTCTTCCTCAACATATAGTATAACAAACACTATATATAGCATATAACATTACCTACTGTAATTTAATAATTATTATAAAATTGAATGAAGTTGATTGGATGATTGATCGACCCCTTCAAGAAGCATCAATCACACAACATCGACTACAAATATAGTGAATAATTAATTTGATTAATTGAAAAATCAAGTGTTTTCTTGAAAAAAAAAAAGTGTTCGAATTGTTTCATTATTTTTCGAACTCAAACACAACAGATTGTTGCATAAATGCATCACCAGCGGAAAGCGGCAAATGAAACAAATATTTCCACGGCAATCACGATGCTATAATCATTTATAGAGACTCTGTATATAAGAAAGACGTCGCAGCATCACGTCCCCGATTCGATGTGATTTGAAACAATGATATATTCAAGCCAAACTGCCCCCCTACCTGCTGCTGATATACCAATCAATTTTATTGTAAATTAAATTGAACGAGAATATAATATATCTGCTTCGCATAAACATGCATTATGATGTGTTCGCATTACTCCTGTCGATTCAGATGTGTATTCCAATTTCAATATTTCACATGAACGTCGAGGCGAGTTATGCCTTTATTTTCGTTCGATAATGACGCGATAGCGCCCATACGGGTTGATGGATAAGCGTTCCAGGTGCAAAATGTTCACTTTGACTTCCCACCATGGGGTTTCTTAGATAATTGTCCGCCAGTTTATGTTTATCCAAGAGTTGGTCGGTATCAAGCACGTATGATATTATTAGTTATATATATAGGAGTCTATTCAAAACACAAAGCAACGATCTAAATTGAGGGCGTAAATAATCGATACTTATTGGATGTATTGTTATTATAGATACATTTTCAATGATCACCAAAATAATTCTTGTTTTTCCATCAACGAAACATCGGTTTTCATTTGTATCTTTTCCGTCATCAGCAAAGAAAAATTTTCCTTCAAATTTTGTATCGACCAAGTTCCAACACCTTTCAATTCAATTTCCACCGATTTGTATTTATTTTTTCATTTATTTATAATATATATAAGGAATGATACAGTGGCTAGACTTGTACCTTGAGGTATTCCGAAATAGGTACTTGAAATATTTTCTATTCAACTCGAGGGAGATTCCCAATAATATAATGTCAACTCATGATGATGAGTCATCGCCATTTTCAAACAAGTAACAGCAAATTCTTCAGTATTGTTTGCCAATCTCATTTCAAAGGTTTCATATAGGTATAGTATCGGAATTATTTCAGATATACCTGAAATACAAAATGAAAACTGAAGTTATCTTGTATATCGTTAAAGTATTTCCCAACAACTGGATGGCCCCCAAGATCTCCGGACCCCAATCCATATTTTTTTTCTTACCATCATCTAATGTACGTGAACTAGACCAGCAATTATTGAGGAATTACAAACTAGGATTAGAAAAGATTGTAACATTATTTTTCAAGACACTGTCACTTGTCAGCATTGTCAGTAAGGTCCAACGAGCAACGAGAGTTTAATGACCATCTTGGATGCTAGTTTAAGTTCAGAAAGTACTTCAGTTAGAACACATTAGTTTCCCAAATCATCAGTTTCTTCAATTATCGTACGTTCCATAGTCACAAGGATATAACAATGTCGGTTCTTGGAAGTGTTTTCCACCTTCCATACTAAACCTCTGACCTTCCTACATTAAATCAAATCCTTGTGCGAGGTAAATTTTCTATGTTTGAATTTCGATAAATCGAAAACTAAGTACTCACATTGAGTCTAACTCGAGATACGCAAGTCAATTCTGGGGTTCCTGTAGTAAATAACTATTCCACAGTGTATTTCTGTTGCAGAAGCGTACCATAAGACGGATTTCCACCAAACGGGAAAAACCGCAACAAAACAGCAACTGTGTCGATTTCGACAAAACAAAAACTTTTGTTGTCAAGATAAGAAACATTTTGAAGACTTTGTGTCGCGAGTGCTTGCTCTGGATTATCCCGAAGCATTTCGTAAAAAGTTACATGGAAGATTGATATGTACAGCATATTAAAATTTGACAGAATATTTCAATATTTTTGTACATGTATATTTATTTGAATTATTTATAATATGTATAATGTTTTTTTCAACCTGATGTGTGTTTGTCGATAAGTCTTTCGTATCTCAGACAATAAACACATAGCTACTCTCTCTCTCTCTCTCACCCCTCCTTGGCGACTCTCCTTTGTGCAAACCCCAATGTGGGAAAAAAAGCGCACTGCGACTCACATCTCAGCCACCTCGGGGAGAAACACAACCGCCGGCGGGGGGTTTTCCACCCCCACGTCCACCACCTTCCTGGACCTGCAGAAGCACGCGCAGCAACTCATCGCGAAGCAGCCGCCTCCGGCGACGGCGGCGGGCTCCTTCTGGCCCCAGGCCTCCACTCGTTCGCACATTCCGCCACGATTGGCCCCCGTTGATGGGGAAAAATCGTTCGGCGGCATTGATTGGTCGGTGACCGGCGCACTGACCCCTCCACCCCTACGATCGAAGCCACGGTGGGGGTTTCCAACTGCCGGACGGGGTCAGCCGCGGGCGCAGGAATGGGGGGGGCAGGGGATTGGGGAAAGGTTGGTGGTAGCCAAACACATTTAAACCAGTGTTGCATATGCTATTACTATAGCAATATTTCTATTACTTTCGATGCCTATCTATTACGCTATTACGTACACTCTAAAAATATGGAAAATCTATTACTATTTGCAGCAAACTGTGAAAGAAGAAGTTCTGTGTCAGTTCTGTGCTTGTTCTGTTCGCACGACACGCATTGTCATGGACAAACATCAATTAGGTGACATTACGACATTACTGACATTGACTTGACAATTTGACATCGGTTCACTTCACTCGTTGAACTCGTTCACTAATCACTCCACTCACTCTCCAAACGAATTTTCGAAGTTTGATTTATGATCGAAGGTTTATAATCTATACTCTTTGCCAAAACTGCCAAAAGAAGCGAAAAGCAAGAAACGGACTGATGACAATTTCAATTTTCTTGTACTTGAAATATTTGATGTGGAGAGGTAGGTAAGCAATATTTCATCATCAGAATGTTTGTCTTGAATAAGATGGAAATTAGGCTTATTTATTTCAAGGTTTGTGGTAAAAAAAAACATCTACTGCTACCCTCACAAATCAGCAATCAAATGATATCCCAGGAACTTCGGAAAATGATACTCATCTTGGGAAAAGTTGATAATTGAAAATATGAAACTGTCGTTTCCCGCCTTCAAGGCAGCTTCCGTTATAAACCACAAAATTGGAATACTATTACGATTCATCAAAAACGTAATAGATTTTCGATAAATTGTAATAGATTCCTCAAAAAATTTCGCCTGCGTCGGGCCTTTTTCTCTCTATCCACATCTATTACTATCTATTACTATTGTGTCTTTGAAACCATTACTATTTTTTCTTTGTGATATGCAACGCTGATTTAAACACTAGAGACTTCATTATTTACGTTTTTGCGCGATCAGTCATCGTTCGATCCTTCTTTTCTCACTCATTTCCTCCAATTATGTTTGCCAGATTATACGATTTTTTAATACGTTGAGCAATCTTGCAGTGGATTGAATAATTCACACAAAACAATAACTATACTGTACTGAAGCATAATTGTTTCATTTCCTTCCTTTGAATAGGAGTTATCATCGAATCATTGTTTTTTGATGTATTGATGTACATTCTGATGAAATCAATTCGTCTTTCATCATATTTCACTACTTTCAGCAACGCCGCACTAGAACATTCTACTATTTTTACAAGATTGGCGGTTGCGAGGTTGCTGAATTGCCGACGTTTTTCGTTAGTACCGATTTGAGTAATTTTTTTGAGTTTCAGAAACAATATTCGTTTGCGAATATGGTGCATTTGTGTGTTGTGTGTAAAAGGGTGGATCATTTGAACTCAAATTGGACTTTTCACCGGTCCTTCCTCCCTTCCTTCCTTCCTTTCTACTTCAATATGGGCTCAACCGTTTCGGTTATTCACCCAGGTACTTCGTATAGGGATGAGGCTGCACCTAAGATGCGTCTGGAATTATATCCATCACCTCATCCCTGTTGTGGTGTATATAATTTATCTATATTTTCTTCTTCTTTTGGCTTACACAGTAAAAAAATATATTTGTTAATGTCTATTTAGTTGAAAATAGCAAGAAATTTGTTAATAACCACAAACATTATATCTATATTAGCATAAAATTCATCAGAGGAACTTGTTAATGATGAAATTTGTTCTTTTCACTACAACGATTTGTTAAAAAATGTCCGTAACAAAAATTGTAGTGAAAAATACTATGTCTTTTGTTGATTTCTATGAATTTGAGTGAAATAGACAAAACAAATATTTAATCTTCCAAAAAGTAGTTGTCATTTAATCAACGTTTGACGACGATGTGCAAGTCAGAATGAGGTAAGCTCAGTACTTGGTTGGTAGTCTTTCGTGTCGTTGAGGTGTGCGGTGTGAGGTGAGCGTGCATAGTTTTGTCTCATCAGAAAAGAAGCAACACCTCCAACAAGTTAGAATTCACTGAACTAATCTCTGGTCGATGATGAAGAATTGCTGCATATTAAATATATATTGAAGGTAAGGTTAAATTGTTTATTTTTGGTTACATATTCATTCAAGAATAAATTTGTTCCCGTACAAAACCATTTGTTGAATTGACAATATCTTATTGTTGAAGTAACGAAATGAAATGATATTTCATTATATTTAGTAGTAATTAACCAAATTGATTTGTTGAATAACCATCATTGGTTTAACTTTAATCGAAAGTACATTGTTACGAATACAAAATGTTTGGTGATTTTGCAAAACCGTTTCGTGATTCATCTAATGCATTATTATCGACTATAATATGTATGTAAGAATAATTATCTGGTTCTAGATTATTTCAAAAAGCAGGAAAAATCAATAGGGTGGAGTCTTGACAATGTAATAAGAGTGCCCAACTTCCACAAAAAGATAAAGGCAATATTGTTTTGGTAAGAAACCAATTTGTAAATAATATTTACCTTTTTCAGCTATAATACATCAAGTGACAATATCGTAGAAGCAAGAATTCAAGATGGATGTGGTTGACTTAATTTATATTCAACATATCCCACAAAATTCGAGTGAAAAATGAAGCAGTATACGAGAGTAGTAAACGCCAACAGAGAAATTGCAACAGAAAGTAAGTAGATGAAAAATGTATTCATTGACCTAGAGCAGATGAGATGTACTCTTGAGTATAAAAACTCAATCAAGAGCTGTACTCAATTTCAGCATACTCAATATCAATAGGGTATTATATAGTAAATTATTATTCAAACCATTCAGTAGGTACTCATACTGAATAGTCTTTCCCAATAAGGTAGAGGTATTTTACTGCTATCTTTACGGTTTATGCTTGTTCTATAATTTTTGTTGTTAAATTCCCTAATCGTGTTCAAACCAACTACCCAGTACCTTCAACAATAATAATTGAAATCATAACCGATTTTTTCAATTATTGCAGATATTTTGGAGATGTATGGAAAGATGCAGTTGATTCCAGATGAAATTCGTCATCTTATATGTTCAGCACTTGGAAGTTAGAAGTTCCTTCTATAGTTGCTCAGCATGGAACTACAAGCGGATTTCTCGAAGGATTTCCTGAAGGCATTCATAAAATTTTCGAAAATAGGAGTTCAGGGTTGACGACACAAGAATATTCAATTACTTCTTTCGAACGTAAGTATTCCTTTGAGTTTTTTCATTCCTATTTCATTCATTCTTATTTCAATTTCATTATTTGAAATTCATGTTATTCCTGATTCATCATTCACCTTTTTGTTTCATTCTAGACGGAGATTCCAGTTCGTGAGATGGAATAACCAGGCAAAGAATACATCTACGTGAATTATATCATTTCTGATAGTTATATATTACCAAATCCGCTGGTAATATTCAGTTAATCATATATGTAAATTTTTTGCTCAATGTATAGAAATCTGTCAAGAGGTAATACATTTAATTGAGTGTTTATTTTTCAAATTATTTTGATTTTCTTCATAAAACTGTAAATATTTGTGAATGCCCTCATTTTTTGAATAAAATTGAATTGAAACATATTCATTGAGTTTTATTCATTTTCCTCATGGTACATCTTTTGCTTTTAAATTTTCATACCATACCACTGAACTTGTGAAATCAACAATATGATATTAATAAGTTTATATAATATTATATTGTTAAATTCACAATAGTATATTTGAAAGAGCAAAATTATATTTTTGAATTAACAATATCATATTGCTAATGTAACAAAATAGAATACCAATCCACTACGTTATTTAGTACTAATTAACCAAAATGATTTGTCGAATCACCATCATTGGTTTTACTTTCATCGAAAGAATATTGTTGAAAATACGAAATATATCCGGTGATTTCGCAAAACCGTTTTGTAGTAACTCCAAAAAAACTAGTATGATTTCGCAACTAAGTTTTGTTATTTGTCAACTTAGCTATTGCACAAATTGACAAGATGCATTCGACTACATGTACTTTTGTTAATTTAACTAAATAAGGTTAGTGGATCGAGCTGAGCAACAAGTTGTAGTTAATTTTAACTACCCAGTTTTTACTGTGTATGCTTCTGACTATCCTTTCGGTGCCAATTTTTCTATACTATTTTGGCTCCTTCATTCGACAAATCCGTTGTCATCCGGCCTGGGTACCGGCGTAGAAATGATGGAACCAGTTTTTTTCGATACAAGTAAGGCCCCTTTATCCGACAAATCCGTTGTCATCCGGCCTGGTTACCGGCGTAGAGACACAGGAACCTGTTGTTTTTCTCTAATATTCACTTAGTTTAACATTTGTGGTTGTATTTTCATTAATTTGCACGTTTCAGTAGACGATCACAACATTCACATGACTTCCAACCTCGAGGACGCCGCCTATCCTCTACCTACGCCCATGACGGAAAAGGTGGGACCTAGCCGAATATCCGGGTTGATTATTTTTCAGGGTAGTTCAGCAATGTAATCTGCGTCGAATTAACTTATGGTTCATGGAGTTAATGTATTCTTAAGAAAGACGCCGCTATCGGAATATCAATAACATTCACCTGCATTTGTATGGGGTGAACACGATTCTTAATAAGCGTCCCCAAATTAATGTGCGTCCTGCGTAAGTTCAAATGACTGTACAATTTTTCAGATCCATGGTATGTATACCATGTATGTACTAATCTAATTTGGGGAATTTGAAGTTGCTCGGAACAATACCAAAACTCCACTCATCGAAAAAAAAAGTATATATATACTGAGGAATTAAGTACTTAGGTACTTAGGTACGATAGGTAATCGAAATTTATATACGAGAGTTGATAATTCGAAGAAAGTTATACTTAATATTGATTTCTGAAGAAACTTGTAATTATTAGCTTTTTTATTCAGAGGAATAAATTACCTACGACCTACGTCTCGTCATAAGCTCAACTCTCACCCTCGACTAGAATGACCTTGAGTTCGACCTTTCTCAAAAGGCAGAATGCTAATTATTTTATCGATTCTAAGGTGAATATAGTTCACTATATATTTATAGTGTTGGCAATAATAGATCGATTTCTTACAGAAAAAATGGTAAGGACAAGACGAATCGGTTAATTAGCTGTTAAGGTTCCTAAGAAAGAGTGGTACCTAACAATAATTATCCTATGCTATAGTATATATTGCGTTCGTTTATCTGTCTGTCTGGTTTAAATTCTTCAACCGATATCAAATGTTTTTTATCATTTTATAACATAACAAATAATTCATAAATTCAGTACTATTTCCGGTTGCTCTATCTGCTTTGGTTCTGCAATAAGCGGCATCCTAGCTCGTAGGTGACAGTAACCCCATCCCGGAATCCTGGAGACCGAATCGAATGAATTCGCAACGCTCTGTATACCCGAAATGCGTGGGAGCGAATGCAGCCTGACAAATGGATTACCTCTGTCAAAACTATAACAGTGATTTCATTTAGAATTCGCTGTATGAATTGTTGAAATGTTTTCAGTCGCTTCCGTGAGTCTTCTGAAGTCAGACAACATACCCTGCTGGAATGAAGTTCCAGAACAAAGTCAAGAGAAAAAGCTATAGTGAGCCATCGCCAAGCAAAGCTGAAAAACTTCTCGAGTCAGACAAGAAATACTTGAAGCTTGAGACGGAACTCTTTACTAGACACTGCAACGACACTGCACTCTGAGGTATCACTTCAAAAAGATGGGCAAAACAGAGAGTGATATATAGTTTCCGCTACTGCGAGAACTTCGCTGAAACTGCAGAACATTTCTTGAGTGCACCAAAGATTCTAACTTTCAGCGAATCAGATTTTGATATACTTACCACACATATGTTATTCTGACGTTAAGTATATATAATAAGTATCATTGTAGTTCTAAATGGAAACTTAGTAGGCTAAAGGCGGATTCATGCAACATTCATTATAATTACATTTTCATTATACTATAATTACATTTCATTTACATTTTCACTGTCAAATTGAAAGTGTTCATGCAAGGATTTACATTATGGATTTGCACATGCGCATTTTAACTGAAAAATGAATGAGCCATTTTGGATCATCTGTGTTTTGAATTGTTTGTTTATCTTTATGATATTTCTTAATTTCATATCAAAAAAGAAAAGAATACGATTCCGTCGTTATTGTGTCAGGCCAATATGAGAAACTGGTGAAATATCTTGAATATTATATTTTTAGAAAAATTTACCATAAATAATCACAGGTCACACTTGTTTTGAGCGTTGAAAGCTACCAGAATACAAAATGAACCCGTTAATGACAATTCTCATCCTTCTGCGCATGTTTTCACTGTTAATGTAATGTAATGATAATTTATAGTTGAATGTTGGCCAACTTTTTGATGCGTTAGTGTAATTATAATTTGATAATGTGCTTGCATGAACACCATAATGGGAACTATAATATTGAACTGTTCTTAGTGTAAATGTAATTATAATATAATTAAAATGTAATTATAATGAGTGTTGCATGAACCCGCCTTAAAACTATAATAATTGTCTGTTCACTCAAGTCCCAAACATCCCAAATGTCTGTCAAGTTGAGGTCGCTACTTTATAGAAGTCGTTCGATGCTCATTTGTTTCAGTTTTTTCTCTGTCAGCGATCCAAATTTAGGTTGAAGTTATGTTCTTTTTTTTCATAATCTGATATATTCTCACTTTTGTACATATTTTTAACCAAATACAAGTTTTTAGGAACAATAATAACGCATACCAAGAAAAAGAAAAATGTTTGGAGGTACTTACGTATTCATTTGGCCTTCTAAACAAGAAACCGAAATCAAAATGCTTGTTTCGTGAATGCACCATTTGACACACTACATATCTGCTACTAAAAACACAAAATTCGTCTTTCTTTCAACTGAAACCATATATCTAATAATAACTATATAGGTAACATGGATACCAGAGCTGAAGCCAAAAAATAAAACAAATGACAGTCTGCGGGACCAATCGCGAATATGCGCATGCGCAAGTTTGAATTAAGAATCGACATTCGTTTTCATCATGGAGGAGAGTAGCTTTCTAGTGAGCGACAAACGTATGATAATTATTAAAAAGCAATCAAATGTGTCACGTAACCTTCAATTCGATGTTTTTATTTCATCATGACATATATTTTTCAAATATTCATTCATTGATGGATTGTTGGACGATATTGAATAATAAGTTGATAATAAATGCAGAAATGGATGTGATCTACAAAGCGATACTTGCGATTTGCTGTGAAACCTGTCACGATAAAGTCATCGGAACAAGATTCGTGGGCTAATTTTTGATCAATCACTGTTATCACTCACTAATCACTTCTGTAAACATTCAGTAAGTACATTTATAACTATATTGAAGCCCTTTAACATAATTTGAGTCAACAAACATACCTAACCTATGAAATTCTGAAAACGTCATTGGATTTCAACTCGTCAAAACCCGCGCTTGCGCACAATTCATCATTAGCAAGCCAGACAGTCTTTTGTTTTTCCAAAACTGGCTTCATTTTCGCGTGAAGAGAAGAATAGGTGTTATCCATATAGTTGTTATTATATATATGACTGAAACACCACACACAAACTCGAATTTACTTGTTTTCAACACTTTTTTCGCTCTTCGAGAACACGAGACTTCGATCTGTCAACTTTTGATCACTGTCACAAAAAGTTCAGCTACCGTCATGCTCGCTTCTTGATGGGTATTAATGTTTTGAATAGCAAATTTCTTCAAATATGTTAGTTTTTCTGCTCAAAATTGTTGAAAATAAGTAAATTTCAGTGTTGTGTGAAGTTTTAGTTGAAATAACAACTTATTTTTCAACCATGAACTCAACGTAAGTGATTAAAATTGTACATTTGATATGCCAATACTTTCACTTACCTCGCATCTTAATTTCTCAATTTTGTTGAACACGTTCTTTCTACTTTGTGACATTTTTCACACGATGTTTTTTTCTGTTTCCTGACTCCAATCAATGAATCAATTATATCGAACAATTCTGTAATTGGAACAGGAGCTTCGCTGTGCTTAAATGAGCGCGTAATTCAAAATGTTAATAAAAACGTTGGTTATGCCCGGTTTGACACTTCCAGTTTTAAATAGTTCACGGTTATTATGAGAATAGACCAAACCTTAGATCATGAAGGCTTACGCTAGATCCGTCATCATGTAGTATTTGTTTGGTATTAGAGAGAGGGGTCTGTAAAAAACTACAATGATATCACGTGGTACAACATATACATATGTATGGTCAAAATTTTAGAACGATCAATCAATGGCATTACGTTAAATCCCCCTGGACCTACCAAACGAATAACCTGGATACCGTATCTAGCGTAAGCATATTATGTGACCTAAGGACCAAACACGGCGCCAAAGTATGTCAATACAAAGTAAATGTCAGTAAACAGGAAAGTTAGTTGCTGATTTACCAGATATTTTCAAGATTATTTCGTTCATGGCTTGTTAAGGTAAAAGTAAATATTTATTGGATTCAGAAAATTCTGGTAGTAAAGCTGCAGAGTGATATAAGGATCGATAAAATAAGAGTCATGAATTCTGTTGATCCCTATGTTATTAAAAATGATGAAGTGGAAACTGACGTGGAATTGTGTCCAAAAGTTGCCTCCTTGGACATCATCATTATTTTGACTCTTTCGGGACAAAACATGTCTCAAGAACTGATTTTAAATACTTCCAACAGGAAAAAAAATCAACTCTAATGACAGCGAAAATATGTGTGGTTATGTTTTTTCTGGTCTAGCAGGTCTAATTTGACAGCATTCTAAAATACTCTATATGGCTCTGCCTTATGGAGAAAGTGACGTCATTGATTCAAGTGGACAGACAATATTATACCCTCTACTAGGTGTTCATTTAGATCGACAATGATAATTATAAATAAGTTCGAGCTGTAGATTGCGATTGATTCGCTCATAGGTAACATACGAGGTAACATAACTGGAATTGTAGAAAAAATACTTCTCTACCACAAGAATTATAGATATATCTCAGTGCATAATGGATGTATAAATGTGGGTATTGATGGAATTCTTACCTGATGCGGGCTACAACGGGACCGACGCTGACGTTGTTTGATATAGCGTTGCTGGATCGAAAACGAATCTTGGTATCGGAAGAAATTGGTACTGGAATGCCGGATTTTATGTCTCTCTGCCAGACACCACTTTTGATCGAGGAACCTGAGAGGAAATCCCAATTCGAAACAGTATAGCAGGATGGAGAAATGTACGATTTAGTGCCGCCCAGAGTGATCCTATATATCGTATTGAGATTCATTCCCTGTATTATTGCTTTGGATCAGACATTATAATTTTGATATTTCTGAGCTTATACCTTTCCGCCCTGTCCAAGAATTTCAATAATTTTGGGTCTTATATCTCACTCACTTTTGGTTATTCAACTTCATTAAATTTGAGTACTCTGCCAAATTTTGTTGATATCTCCTGATTCTGCTTGGTACCCATTTCTCATGCACCATTTCTTCATAAAATTGACTTGCCTTTCGCAAGTCTGGCCTCCAAATTATTGAATAGTAAGTTTTTAAAATAATATCTTGTAGAATTTGCGTATTATCTACTGAAATATTTTTTTCATGAAACAGAAATCACTGATTTTTCATCTAGATCACAAGAGCTTTGTCCAAATAAAATACTAACTGTTGCCTGTATGTCCATTCTGAAATCATTAATGTATATCTATGAGAATAGAAGGCAACTAGACTCGAGATCAGAAGTTTAATTATCATACAAGGAATAACCAAATTCTTATTACTC
This sequence comes from Chrysomela aeneicollis, assembly GCA_029955515.1. Taxonomy (NCBI): domain Eukaryota; kingdom Metazoa; phylum Arthropoda; class Insecta; order Coleoptera; family Chrysomelidae; genus Chrysomela; species Chrysomela aeneicollis. Next base: position 4,839,601 of record JARUHQ010000007.1, read on the forward strand.
GAAAACAGCATCATGTAAATCTATGACATGAAGAAGACTCTATCTCAAAACCAATTAGGACTATTTTAGACATTAAAAAGAATTGAAAATTAAAATAAGGTTGTACCAACATTGGGGATAAACCTTATTTGACAGTCGAAAGCGGTCTGCTACGATTTTTGAAATAAAATATGCACTTAATACAAAATTGGATTTTTTTGGAATTATTGATACCTGCACACAGCCCATCAAATCTTTCACATAATCTTTAAGGTGCCCAACGTGGGGTCTCACCTTTCAGGCGCCCAACGTGGGGCATAACCTTTTAGGCGCCCAACGTAAGACCCCACCTTCCAGGCGCCCATCGTGGGGCACCACCTTTTAGGTGCCAACGTGGTGCATAATCTTTTGGGTGCCCCACCTTTCAGGCGCCCAACGTGGGGCATAACCTTTTAGGCGCCCAACGTAAGACCCCACCTTCCAGGCGCCCATCGTGGGGCACCACCTTTTAGGTGCCAACGTGGTGCATAATCTTTTGGGTGCCCCACCTTCAAGGCGCCCAACGTGTGGCATAACCTTTTAGGCGCCCATCGTAAGACCCCACCTTCCAGGCGCCCATCGTGGGGCACCACCTTTTAGGTGCCAACGTGGTGCATAATCTTTTGGGTGCCCCACCTTCAAGGCGCCCAATGTAGAGCCTCACCTTTGGGGCACGCAACGTGGGGTCCCACCTTTCAGGCGCCCAACGTAGGGCATAACCTTTTAGGCGCCCAAAGTAGAGCCCCACCTTTCAGGCGCCCAACATGGGGCATAACCTTTTAGGCGCCCAACGTGGTGCATAATCTTTTGGATGACCCACCTTCAAGGCGCCCAATGTAGAGCCTCACCTTTGGGGCACGCAACGTGGGGTCCCACCTTTCAGGCGCCCAACGTGGGGCATAACCTTTTAGGCGCCTAACGTAAAGCCCCACCTTTCAGGCGCCCAACGTGGGGCATAACCTTTTAGGCGCCCAACGTAAAACCCCACCTTTCAGGCGCCCAACGTGGGGCATAACCTTTTAGGCGCCCAACGTAAAACCCCGCCTTTCAGGCGCCCAACGTGGGGCATAACCTTTTAGGCGCCCAACGTAAAACCCCTCTTTTCAGGCGCCCAACGTAACCTTTTAAGCGCCCAACGTAAAACCCCACCTTTCAGGCCCCCTTACCGGTCGAGCTGGTCGAGCTGCCGTCGCCTCCCTCCCCCGCCGCCCTCGGCCTGCCCCGCGAGGCCGCGGGCTGCTCCGACGAGCTGCCCTCGAGGCGGGCAGCGCGAGCGGGGGCGGGCGCTAGGCCGCGCGGTGACTCGGCCTGCCCACGCCGCCGCTTGGGCGGCGAGAACGACCGGCCGCGCTCGCGGCTTCCGTAGCGTTGGGGGGGCCGATGCCCCGCGGGGTCGGGTCGCAGGATGTACACCGGCTGCAGGACGGTGGTGCTGCCTAGAAGGAATACCAAGAGGTTGGTCATATGTGAAAAATTTTGTAGATCAGCAAACCTTATTGAGCATTTATTTCGGTATTAGACCAGGATCGATAATTTTTTGAACAAAAAATATGGTAGGATGAAACCTATTGGAAAAGGAAGAGAACATAACAAAAATATAGAAGAAAAAATAATTTACGGGCAATCTGAGGTCGGGTGGGTTTTTAAGGGTAAAAAACGGTTTATCTCGATTATTTCCGGCTAAGCCAAAAGTCCTATGGAAGAAAGTTGAATTACAAAGTTGTAGATAATAAAAATATCTATAACTTTTGTACCTTCACTTTTTCCACATAGTCTCAAAATGTTAGTGAAAAAATCGAATAACCAAGATTCTGGTTTTACAAAAAAGTTTTTTTCACGAAATTTTGTGAAAACTTACATGCGAGGATAATGGGAAGATGCCTTTCAGGCTTTGCAATGCTCCAGCCAACTTCGAGTGAACAAACGCCAATAGTCGAACCCGCTTTCCAAAAATTCCAACAGAACATTGATTTGTGCAAATCATATTCAAGTATGCAATCAATGAACCTTGACTATTAGCAGTTTTTTTTCAATCCCGACATGCATTAGATTTCAAGTGTCTGAATTAGCATTTTTATGAGTTATGGTTCACATTATTGATGTTGAATATTTTCACCATCAACTGTTTCACATAAACTCTTTACTATGCATCTAGACCTTATACCGGGTGGTCCACTGAAAACCATGCCCCCTTTATATTTATAACCTTTATATTGACTCTCAACATATCTTTAAATTCATCTTACAATAATTGTATGATGTTCAAGAGTATTAACTAATATTTCAAAAAATATCCAAAGCAGTTTCAGTCTCAATCGGAATTCGATGACATTTATTTTTATCATTCTCCAGTTCATTGGATGCTGATATTCAGGTGAGTAAGCCATTTAGATTCATGAAATTTCTAGTGAAATTCTAATGAGAGTATAGGTATATATCATTGTCGTTTACTGATATCGATGGAGACAGTTATTGAATCTGTTGAAAATGTGGAACATTGAGGTCACATATAAAAAGAATAAAAGTAGGTTGTAAAATAGAATAATCAATTCAGGTTAGTGTAATCTAACTCTCAAATGATAGAGGTACCATTTATTATATCTTATGCAATATTTTTTTCTAATTTTGATGAAAAAAAATGTGTCTATTGTTTGAGTTTCATCGCCAATCATGAAAGTATTATGGTGTGTTAGCGCATTCAACCATGTGGTGGTAATTTGATCTAATAACCTGACACCATATAGCCACATTTTTATCAAAGGCAACCATGGCATCCAACGTTGAGAAGGAGCTTATTCCTTCTTATAAACATTTAGCCATGCTGAGATAATCAGGAATATCCGCACTTCCGGAGATAAAATGATAACTTTCAAAGATTGGATGCTCAACAGAACAGTTTGCATGAGTTATTCGATAAATATTTCGATGATTTCCAATAATGATGGAAAATTATAGTAGACATCAGCTCGAGGTTGGATAGCATATGGTTGAAGGTTAGGTCAGTCATATGCAAACCATGCTGGATTTTTATCCTCTTCCACTCATTTCTCCAAAAGATAATCGATGGTGAAGCAATAATTACCAGGATCCTGATGGAAGAGGTTATATGCATTTATATGAGACTATATGAGTCTAAAGAAAATCGGAAAATGCATTTGCAATAAAATTAGGATCATAAAAATGTTCCTCGTAAGCCAACGCATTAATAGTTGGATAGTGAATAATAATATGATATTTACACAAACATTATCATCGATCCTGGTTTAACTTTGTTTCCCTAGACAAAATTTATCCAAAATTGTTATTCCCTATATTTTTTTCATAGATTCAAAAAAGTATATACTAACGATATCCTCACTCAAGAAACATTTTTTCATAAATCATCAGAGCTAATATTGGTCGGTTTAGGAATTGAATTGAACACACTTATTTCTCATATTCCGTTAAATAATCGCTAATATGATTTAAAAATTCAAAAATCCTCAGCGTAGATTTCATGAACTTCTCATCAAAATTATTAAACAAACAAAAGTCATGAGTACACGTACTTACTTTTATTATTATCCTTAGCATATCCGTTTCTATGGAAGACCAAGGGATCCACTGCCCAAACCGGCTGGTTGCTATTGGCATTTTCGTCCTGTAAATACACCCCCGCTCAATTCAATAATCCCCATATTGTTTTTCTAAATACCATACCAACACGAAATTGTCTAAAGAAATCGGCCGCAATGCGAAAAGTCTACACAGCAACATTACCGACACTCAAAGTCAACACCTTCACCACACGTCATTTGATTTTCATGTGACCGAACTATAATGAAATATACACATTTTCCCTCAACTGCTGTTGGATTGATCGATATTCTAGCAAAGGTAAACTGCCACCAGACTATTTCAATGGCACACGCAGGGCCGGTTCCACCCACACGCGTGGGTATTCTGTGGCAAGGGCATAAATAATCTTCAGCTATCCATCAAGAACCTCTCATGAAGCTACTATTCGCGAATTTCATTTCCAATGTTACATAAATCGTATCAGTTTAGTGCAACATTTCCAAAGAAATATATGAAGCCATTCATCTGATGAGATTATGCTGTTTGAATTCAGAGTTCCTCTCTTCAAACAAAAAATTTGGGACATTGGAAGTGTGGACCCCCCTCAAAATTTCCCAAAACTGGGTTTACTTAATTTGGAAGCAAGAAATGAATACAGTGCCTTCGAAACGGTGCATGCTATTAAATTTCAAAAGATTCGATACGTTATTATATAGTCACAATTTCAAATATTCGTTTTTTTACGTGGCTGCAGCTCAAAGAGGGTGCATTTTAGGACACATATTCATACGAAAAAAAGTCTAATTTTGATCCCAACGATATGTCCTTGAAATATGTTTATTATTTTAAATCACCCCGCAGAATTCAACGATAACAATTAGAGGTCGGTACGGTAAAACTAAGAAAAAAAAACATCTAATTCACTCTGGAGATTTTTCTCCCACTTATTCATAAATAATTTTTTCTATTTTGGTTGTATAATGAAGTCATTGTGCAACGCAAATGCGTGTCGAAATAGCCTCTATTTCGATACGCATTTTTTATTATTCGGAGAATGGTATACAATCGAACTGTCAAATGAAAGTCAGAAGAGTTGGGCCCAGTTTACTTTTGAGCGATTTGGATTTGGTGATATTAGCAGTGAAAAACTTAATGTTTTTATTGGTGAATTTCAATTCAGAGTGTAATTTGATTCAAATTGACCAATAAAAACAATAACAACATTGAATTTTTCACCGCTGGTATTGCAATAATCAAAATCGCTCAACTGTAAACTGGGCTTTACGCTTGTGCGTTAGATTTTAATTATTTCAATGTCATCATTGTTACCAATCGAAGATGTTTCTGTTATTTATCGATATTGAATCCATTTTTTCTTCAAATCAATTCAAAATGGAAAAAATTGCACATGACACACGTTTTATAAGACACGTTGTCGCACTTGTTCACTTGGAGCACTCCTCGCTTCGCTCGTCGTACTCCAAACAACGCGTGCGACAAAATAGAGTCTTATAAAACTTGTATCATAATATACTATTCTGTATGTTGTGATGTCATTGAAACTGTTTAACGCTATATTTATAATGTAAGGTTATTTGTTCGTGACTTTTATGACATTGCATGACCAATGGTCATTGAAATCATGTTAGAACTTTTATTGAACTTTTTTTTCCATAGTCTGCGACTATTATTCAACTCTCACTGATCTCAGAGAATGCATTGTTGAACTGCTGCTACTAGTATATCTTCACACTCACAATGAGGTAAAAGTGACGATGATTTTCAACATTCACTATAGCTTAGAACAAGTAGGAATTTAGAACTGAAAGGTTGGACCAGAAGAACTAACTGAATCAGTCGCTCCCAATAATATACCTTTACTGATGAGTGATGATTGAGTAGGTATACTCTAATTCACAAGAAGAGTTTCGAGTACTCTCCTTTCCTGAAAAGAAATGGAAATACTGACCTATATACAAGGTGCTATACGTGCGTAAAATTAAAGAAGACACTGATATTGATGAATAAATCACTCACCCTATTCGAAGAAACATCGGATCGATCGTCTTCGACGTGTCTTGAGTTTCTGGACCAATAATTGATCGAATGTGTCGAAGATGCAGATGATGGTGAGGAATCGCTGTAGATTTTTTCACCCAACAGCCACTCATATTCGGTTTGGTCTTTGGGGGAAGAATATCGTATGGTACCGTTATCTTCGATTGTCGGTAGCTGACGCCTGGAGAGCCTGAAAAATGATTTTATTACACTTAGAGAAGATAATCTATTGAAATATCTTAGGTTTTTCAAGCAGTGGCAGGATTAATTTATGTAAAATTTTGATTGATTGCACAAGTCGCAGTGAAAATAATTTGGTGAATAGATACGCGAACGATTAAAAATTTGCGAAGGATGGTGTATCTTGAAGGCCAGAATCTAAACTCATTTCGTTTCATGCAGGATGTCCCAATATAATCAACAGCATCAAAGTTATGGTTATTCAATAAAACACCCTAAATTCTCTGCAGTTTTCTAAATCCACAGAAAAAATTACGAGTTAATGAACTCAGTGTCCTTCAAATCTATCGCTCATACAGTTTGCGAAATATGTCACGATTTACGAAAAAGTAAAACGTTCACGAAATGGGCATAACAGTCAAACTAATTGGAACTAAGACTTCACAGTTGATACATTTTGGGGTATTTAATATTTCTAGGTTCCATGAATCAGATTTATTTATCCCAACTTCAAAAGTCTATAACTTTATTTCAACATCCTGTATATTTTAAGACTCATAGTTTCGGAGAGATATGGAGGAAAAAAGAAAATATCGAAGAAAATTACTGTAATTGAGGGCCAATTATTTCTGACATTCGGATTTGACATCTACGTATTGACTAATAAAAAAAAGAGTAATGGTGGATTTATGCAGCGATTTTAAGTCATAAGTTTTAAGTCGTAAGTTGTTAGTCATAAGTCGTAAGAAGTTCAATCATTGGTTTTCAAATGTTACCATTCATACACACATAAAAACAAATTCTCAAATGAAAACGATATATTTGTTCAACGTCCAATTCTTGTTTTGAAAAAGCGCATTCTTCTTCTGAAATAATTTATTTGAAATGAATTTATTGAATATGTCAATTGTAGAAAATTATTTTACTGGAATATTCATTTGGTATAACAAAATGTACTCAATTCAAGAAATTAAAAGTATCCAGAAAAAATAATTAAGTTCTTGAAAAATATATCACGGAATGTCTTCTTTCAAAATAACATTCAACATTTAATCTCTGAATGAGTAAATCTCTGAGAAAGTTTCTTTGGATTGACCATAATATTTTCTTGAATATAATTGCGATCCCTTCGAGCCGAGAATGTTGCCAAACGGTGTGAGTGTGTTGTTTCGGTGCTCTTGTCGTGCATCCATCATTGTTCAACCAGTTCAACCTATTTTATTGGCATAGAAATATTGGCTTACCATGAAAGAAAAACTAGGGTCTTAGGAGATATCTGAGGATATAATTACCACTTTTAGAGGTAAGTTACATGCCTATATCTTATCGACGTTCATTCTTGGGTAGGTATTATTGTGTATCCAATCAATTAACGTAGCTATATCATCTCGAAAACTGATAATTCGTGAAGAACTTGAATAACCAGGATCGTCATAGTGAGTGAAAATTGGGGTTAGGTACCTATGTGCGGATGAACGTTTAAATTTGTCCAAACACTGATTGAACAGAGGAAAAGAGCTTCTTGAACTTGTATTAGACATCTTAGGTATTTTTTTACCTAATTTCGATCCAAGGAAAATGAATTCAGTAGTAAGAATGTGAACCCAGATTTGAAGAAATATAATGACCATACATTGTGTTGAGTCAGATTATCTCTCACATTGTACCTACATGGAGTTGTGAATGATATATTTTATATTTTTCAATAGTTTGAAACCAGAGGAATACAACTTTATTGCGAGGTAAACTGGTGGACGAGTTCAGAAGTAATCTCTACGAATAGAGGGAAAGGTTGTCAAGAAGAAGGTCTGCAAGTGATGATGTGATTGATGAGAGCCCCAATAAGAGAACGGAAGTTGAGGATGATTCTCATTTCAAGAAATCGATATAATTCCTCTAATTTGATAAAAATCTTGATACAAAACAATCTACAGCTAAAACTGAAAATCTGATTCTTTTTGTTCAAGAAAAATGCGAGTCATTGAGAGATTATGATTGTCTTGATTTGAATATATTGTGTTTTCAATCTGAAATATTGTATTATTCTCACGAAGAACTCCGTTCATTTACGATTCAAGAAATCTATAATATTGGAATGAGTGTATTTAGTTGGAAACATAATAGTCTTGAATTGAGCAGACATTTATTCCAGTATATATAAACAAGCCATACTCTTGAATCAAAGCATATCAAATCAAATCAAGTAATTCTTTTTATGTGTGTACACTCGACATAAGTTTTAAGTTGCAAGTCATAACTTTTAAGTCATAAGAATGTTGGCCAACTTTTATCTCTTATGGCTTAAAACTGATCATATTTGCGCATGCGTTCGAAGTTTTCAATTCTGTGACGGTTTTTTATAGGTTATTGTCTGTGATTGTGTTGTTTATTGAAACTTATATCAGAATCATTAGATTATATAAAGAAAAAATGGATATTGATGACTGAAACTGTGAAGTGACCACTGACACAACCATGAAAATTGACCAATGGGAGAAGTTACCCTTAAGACATGACAGTCCTTAATATTTCCTGCATAAATGGTCTTTTTTCCTTTATGTCTTAAATCTTATTACTAAAAACTTACGACTTAAAACTTATGACTTAAAATTGCTTCATAAATCCACCATTGAATACACGACTCCGAAATGAAATAAGATGGGAGGTGTAACAATAAGAGACAACATTAGAAACTTATGAATATTACGAAGACCTTATAGAGGCAATGGTCGATTTTATTGAGAAAAAGCAACTATAGCTGTGAGTAGGTCAAATATACGAAGAAGAGAGTCGTCATCATATGCAGAGAGGACGTCATTTTTTTAAATCGAATCTTCCATATTTTGAAATTGTCAATCAGGTTTCTAGGGATTAACTCACGCAATTTATTCATAATATCAAAGAATTTTAATGAAAATGGTATCCTAATATCTGATTCATCAATCATTTTTGAACCCTTCGAAAAAAGTGAACATCTGAACACGAATGAATACAATTGAAAACCATTGTCGAAAATCCAAAGAGCAGCCTCTTTGGATTTTCGAATCGTTCCAGGACTTTTGCTCAATCTTGTATAGATGCGTTATCCCAATATTTGTTGCCGATAATGAAAATGGAAAAACTAAGAACAGTAGCAGTTAGTAGTGCTTCAGATGACACTTAAGAAGCTAAGGTCCCCGTCTTCCTTAATCATACAAGTCTCAATAAGACTTAGAGGGTTGCTTTGCAACTAAGTTGGCGGTTAAAAACACTTTTCAAAGCACTTTTCAAGCACTATGGATTCCAAGAAAGTACGTTTCTCACCTTGTTCTGACGATGTTCATCAAGTACCGATGGTCTGGTGCAAACCTGGTAACCTCTTCGACGGTTTCCAATACTTGCGCGTTGGAACCCAGAGAAGCCACCGTGGCCAGAGTTTCCAATGCCGCTTGTCGCACCCGTTTTCTGCGATCCTTCAACGAGGCAGCAGCGAACCTTGTTATCCTGCTTATTTCTATCTCGGTGCTAGGCAGGAATCTAGCGATGGCCATGAGAACTTGCAGAGCTCCTGGAATATATGATAGCACTACTTGGTGAGTCCTCTCAAATGTTATAATTGTTATTATAGTTCAATTTCTGTGTGAATACAATGGCAGACAGCTATAGAGTTCAATCAATTCTGAATCAATACTGATCTGCACAAAGAGCGGAACTGTAAAGGAATCCATCAGTGTACCACACTGGATGGATGAAAAGGCAAAAGCCCACTTGAAAGAAGATTTCTGACGCTAATGGGAAACAGATGAAATGAAATCCCACTGGAATATATTGACACAGACAACAGCAAAAAGGCTAGTGAGCCTTTCATCAAGGAAAGCTAAACAGATTCTCGAGATGGACAAGAAAGATTTGAAACCGGGATTCCTAACTGGACACTGTCCTCTGAGGTGTCACCTCTAATGCTGAGTCTCCATACTAACGTCTCGACTGCGAACTGCACATCTGCACTGCAGTTTGACCAATCACAAGCCGACGTCAGTTCAGAAGGCGGCCATTATTGGTCAAATGCAGGTGCAGTCGTGCAGTTCGCAGTAGAGAAGTTAGTATGGAGATTGAAGACTCAGCATTAAAGATGGACAAATTAGAAAGTGATAGTTGTCGCTACTGCGAGAACTTCGCTGAAACAGCAGAGAATTTGCTGTACGAATGGCCAGCGCTTTTCTGCAAGACGCTTTGGTTTCTGTAAGGGGTTTTATTAACGCCCTCCTACGTCAGGAGCATATATATAATGTTGACTATACTAAATAATGTTTCAAGAACATTATAAAGTCAAAACATGTTATTATATATTCGAGTAGATTCAGCAGATGCTGTAAATGCTTATGATCCTCAAACCTTCTCTCAGTTGATGTGCGAAGCATCTCGCCAATAACTCATCCTGAAGTTTTCTCGGGGAACACCTCTTCATTATCATCAAGGCCATGTTGATTCCCGAGGGTGCTCTTGCTCGGCAAATATCAGGAACCAACCTCCACAGGCATTGCTCCAACTCCTCCGTTTTCCAACCTTCTATCAGGCGTCTCAAGGCCACCTGAAAACTCACGTGGAAGTTAATGTTTCCATTTCCTACTTTCATGTTATACGAGAGTATTCTACGGAGATATGAAAGAACGTCCGATTTCTATGGACTTTTCAACGAAACTTTTCGAAACATAATCCCAATCTGTGGCATTTATTTGGGGTCAATCTGGCAGGAGAAATAGTTTTAATACGCTGCTGGTGTTTCATAGGCGAGACATAGCCTCTGGTATTCGATAGTCGAGGTGTTATATTTCTTTCACCTCTTCATACTTTCATCTTTTCTATATTCTCCAGCAAGAATCAACTAGATAAATAATGAAACTGAAAATATCTCATTTCAATACAAGATCACTGGTGGCAAATTTCTCAGAATTTAAAAATGAAGTTATGGATACATGTTCCGATGTTGTGGGGGTATCAGAGACTTGGCTACACTCAGGTATCTCGACGGATACTGTTAATATAAACCAATATACATTTATTCATCAAAATCGCTCTACCAGGGGCGGCGGTGTGGGCTTATATATTAGAAATGAATTTAAATTTGATTTTCTCTTCGGTGAATGTAATGATTACGTGGAATATATCTGGATAAAAATCATACTGAATAAATTCACGATAGCTATAGGAAATGTTTATAGACCTCCAAATTCCAGTACATCTGAATTCATGGACCGTATTGAGGATATGTTTTCGAATGTTTTTTCAAATTATGATAAAGTCATTTGTGTCGGTGATTTCAATATAAATATGCTGGACATGACTTCTAATGTTTCTCAGCAGTTCAACTCTGTCATAGAGTCATTCAGCTTTTCTCAGGTTATTAACGAACCTACTAGAATAACAGATTCATCTCTATCTCTCATTGATTTGATTATCACTAATTTCAGCCCTGATGAATATCGCTCTTGGGTGGAAAACAGCCAGGTATCGGATCACAACAGAATATGTTGTGAGTTCGAATTATACCATTCTCGAAATAATGATAAAAAAATTACGTACTGGGACTTGAAAAATATAAATAAATATCATTTTCAGAGAGATCTTCAGAACCTCCCCTGGTACCTTATTTTCGAAACTGATGATATTGACATAAAAGTAGACATACTGAATAATAATATTATTAATCTTATGAATATTCATGCTCCTGTAAGAACTTTCACTCCTAAAAACAGAAAATACGCACCCTGGATCACTGATGTTATCAAAACCATGCAGAAGATTAGGGACAAAGCCCTCCATACATTTCAAAAAAGTAAACTACCTCACCATTGGTCTTTCTATAAACAAATGAGAAATTATACAACGAATGCAATAAAAGCTGAAAAAAAAGCATATCTGAACTCGAAGTTCAGTAAGTGTACAGACAAAGAAAAATGGCATGAACTTGAAAAATTGAATGTCACTAAAAGGAAAAATAGTGAAATTCCAGAATGTTTGAAAAATGCAGAAAAAATTAATAAATACTTTATTGAGTCCACGAAAAATAACCTGTCAAAAAACAATGAATTGATTGAGTATTACAATCACAATATAAAAACTGGAATTGAAAGCAATTTTACTTTTACTCAAGTTTCTGAAGAAACTGTTCGAGAAATAATAGTAAATATAAAATCGCATGCATTTGGCAACGATGACATAAATATAATAATCATTCAACTCTGCTGTCCCTTCATAATACCTATCATCACCCATGTAATAAATCAATGCCTCTCGAGAAACTATTTTCCCAACACATGGAAGTTCGCGAAAGTCACCCCACTACCAAAAATAAGTCAACCAACGGAATACAGTGATCTTCGTTCGATAAGTATTTTACCAACCTGCTCGAAAATCATCGAAAGAATAATGGAAAGACAAATTCGAAATTTTTTACTTAACAGTGATATCCTACCTCTCAAACAATCGGGATTCAGAAAAGGGTATAGCTGTGCAACAGCCCTTTCAGATGTATTAGACGAAATTTTGGAGGCTACTGATAAAAATCAAACGAGCATATTAATTCTACTGGACTATTCGAAGGCATTTGATTTAATAGACCATGATATACTTTTGTCGATGTTACATTATTTTGGATTCAATGAGTCAGCACGTTCTTTAATGGCTTCATATCTGCATAATAGAACACAAATAGTGAAGATTGATGAAGAGAAATCCACTCCTATGAAGCTGCTTTGTGGAGTACCTCAGGGAAGTATCCTTGGTCCTCTCTTATTCACTTTGTATACTTCGAATTTTATTAGCGTTTTGGAACACTGTAAGTATCATTTTTACGCCGATGACACCCAGTTATACTTTTCATTCAATTTCTCAGATTTAGCAATGGCTGTAGATTATATCAACTCTGATCTTAATGCTTTGCAAAAATTATCGAACGATCATGCTTTGAAAATTAATCCAAAGAAATCTGTGGCTATGATATTTGGTAAAACAAATATCTCAGAGTCATCAAATTATCAAATTGTTTTGAAAGTAGGTGATACGGAAATACCCATTAAATCATCACACAAGAATCTAGGTCTGACTTTAGACACATCTATACGCTTCAAAGAACATATTACGAATAAATTGAGGAGTGCATATACTTCTCTCAAACTAATTTACACGCAGAGGCAGTTTTTGACAGTGGAGGTTAAAAAAATGCTATGTGATTCCCTTGTACTCTCACATTTCAACCATTGCGATGTAGTTTACAGTCCTTGTTTGAATGGAGTGGATGTTCTTCGAATACAGAAAGTTCAAAATTCGTGTGTTCGTCTTATTTATGGTATACGTAAGTTTAGTCGAATATCTATATCTGAGAAGCTTAAACAACTGCAATGGCTCAATATGTATAATAGGCGACGACATCATATGGCGTGTATGTTCCACCACATCTTCACAACAAAAACACCACCCTATCTTCATAAGAAATTGAAATTTAGGACAGATGTCCATAACCTGAATATTCGCCGTAAAACACTACTCACTGTCCCTAGACACAATAAGGAAATATATAGACGATCTTTCTCCTACAATATCGCGATCTGTATCAATAACATTTTTAAACAAGATAGTACATTTTTAGAATCGTCGCGAATGGCTTTCCGTTTCGAATACAAAAAATTTTTACTTGAAGCCCAATGAAATTTTGCGTTGAATAATTCTTGCCCTTTCTCTCTCTCTTTATTTCTATCTTCCTCTTCCTTCTCTATCTTCCTCTTCTTTATCCTTATATTATCTCTGTTTCTCCTTGGAAATCAAAAATAAGACATTACGTTATCGAATTAATTTTTCTTTGTACCTTTTCTGGCTGTGATGGAAGAACAGAAACAGTATCAGCTGTTATCTGAATCATTGTGCCCTTTACTCACTATTTATGTTATCATTCTCGTACTCTGATTGTGTGTGCCGGTAATTGATTTTCTCGTGTTACATATCATTTATATTTTATCTAACACACTTCATTGTATTACTTGGTGGGTAATAAAACTATTATTATTATTATTATTATTATATTCGATAGTAAATCAAAAATATATTTTCGAGTATGTGTAACTCAAAGTTTTGTGATTAATGCTAGCCGTAAATCAATTGGAAACATGTAAATGTTGTCCATCTACTTCATCATTCTAGATATAGAAACCGTTTGTCAGACTAGACGAAGAAACAGGTTGAGAATAGTTATCAGTTATTGAAGATAATCAATTAATATTGACTTTTTTTTTCACGATTTGATTTCATTAATTAATATCAGAATATTTCACCTAAACGATTTAATTTGGTACGCCTATGATTCGCTCGTTTCAGTTGGGCGTCAGGCAGTCTATCAATACCAACAAACTTCAGAGATTCGTCCTTCTGTGTTTATATGCGTCCACATAGGTATATATTAACCAATAGATCAAAGATATACTGATTTTGAAATCTGAAATCTGGAAAACTTTGTTACAGTTTCACCCAGTTCAGAAGCAAGGTAGAGGTAATTAATTCTATCACGATACTTCCACTCGGAAATAAGCAATCCTTTCATGTTTGCGCCCTTTGTATAAGAGTACTATTTCTTTAGCACAGCTTGGTCTGTTGTCCTGTCACGCAAATATCAAATGCCAATGTTTATACACTGGAAAATATTAGGTCACGGTATATGAAACGAAAATACAAAGATTGGTACTGTATCATCTTGTTCGGGAATTCTTATTCATATTAGGTCGATTGACCCAGTTTATGCTTGAATAATGGTGAATCAAGGCATGCTACGTTTATCGATCTAGGGAAACCGTAACGAAATGTCCTTTGTTTTAATTTTTTTGTGAATAACCTCTTGAAGTCGTGTCAATAACACTGTAACTTCGTCTAAGAACTGCAAACATACAAGTTAATCATTGCTATTGATATGTAGCCTATTTTTCTCAGAATAACTCATCTAATATTTAATATAATAAAGTTATTATCAGCAACTCACTTCTGATTTAGAATATGATACAGGCAATGAATGCTGTAAGGAATCTTCTCCAGATCTCCACAACCCACTACTAATATCATTGAGGTTTCTCTCATTTGACCCATTACCGTTGTTTTCCTGAAATAATTCTGGGCACACTGAAAAGCTATTGTTATTATCTTCCATCAAGTGGAAGCCATTTTCTGTCTTAGTAACGCTCGAATCTTCTATGGTCGCTTCTGTCGATGCATTGCAAAAAATTTGGAAACTGTCGTATACAGGTTCCTCTTTATTCCCATTCTTCTGATGGCTAGTTCCACTTTCCTTTACATCTTCCTGGTCTTCCTGAGGTTTTATCGTAGGTTCTGATGATGGAATTTCGTCTGATGCCTTGCCGATATTTGTTGTGGAAGAATTTGAATTTTGTGCTGGTTCATAAACTACAACTTGCAAGTCTTTATTTTTAATATCTTCGTTATGCTCATTGTTGTTTTCATTCTCTTTCAAAGGCGGCTCAGATTTCCGAACTGGGCTTCTGGTGAGGTTATGGAAAACTTCGATTTCATTGTGAGCAGCCCTGTTTGGGCTAAGTGAAACTCTTGATCTTTTATTCAATTGAACAGCAGTATTGGTATTATTCTTCTTATTTGTGCGCAGCTCAGTTGGTTTTTTTTGTTTTGGACTGGTTAGTTGTTTTTCTGAAACATGAAAGTAGGTATAGGTTTTTCAAAGTCGTGATAATATCCAAATCTAAATCAGCTTCTATTTAATTCAAGCATTCTTTGTGAGCAGTAATAGGTACAACAAAGTTTCTGGACCAGTTAGTAGATAACTAAAATATTCTTAGTTTATGTACGTCCGTTATCATTGCCTTCCCAAAGGTATATAAGTATCGCAAAAAAATATGTGTAAGTAAAAACAGTAGGACAATTTTCATTTTGAATATAGATGGTTCATGCAGAGGAATATTCAAATTAAAAGTAACAATATCCCAACTGTACCAGCAGTGTTTATATACGAGAACATCAAGTTTCTGGGCACACACGAATGATACAACAGTTTCAAAAAGACACATGAACATAACACCAGATCTAAATATGAATATAATTACCTACCCCATTCATAAAAAAGGTAATTTCGAGACAAGTCCGCTGTACAATGCTATTAAGTTTAATAACAATCTTCCTCAAGAAATAAAAAAATTACAGAGCACGAAGGGATTGTTAGGCTCGGTTCGGAACTATCCTATGTGACATCCGAAATCTTGCAATTTAACTATTGATTTTGTAGGTTATATCAATATTCTCAAGTCAGGATATTTTATCTTAACTTTATTATGTGAAATGGAGGAGTTATGTTAGGGCTAGAGCAAATAAAAAGCCATATTCTATTAGCGATTTTCTTTTAACATTTTAATTTGTATTGTGAAGTTTATACATTATTGTGTTTAGTGTTTTATCTTAGACTTAATAATTCTTAAGAGTTTGCATGACTTACTTCTCAGACGAGTGTAAACAACTCTGTAGAATGAAATAAATCTATCTATCTACCTAGGTATACAAGATGGATTGATTTACCGGGACAATGACAGATGCTAGGTTGACGTTGTATGTTCATTGTATTTTGTGAAAATTAAATCAGATTAATCAAAGGCAACATTTTTCTAAAATATTTTAATATTCATACCTGTTGTCCCATTACTGATACTCAGTCTGAACTTGTCTGTCACATTGGAATTCGTCTTCAACGGTATCTTGGAAGACCGGCTTCCACTGGTCAAATCAGGCGTCGATGTATGTCTTCGTTTTTCGACGTCGCCGTGCAAGACCTTTTTAGGCGTCGTGGGCAAAGAACTTATCCGAACTGGTATCAGGCTGCGTTTCGTCTCGATCGAGACAGCGTCAGTGACGGTTATGCTGATGACGTCAGTGGCGCCCTCATTGGCGCTGCCGTCGCTTTCCGGAGTTCGCAACTTCACCGATTCACCGCCGAAACGAACTTTTCTCGGTGTTCTCTTGATCGTTTCATCGAAATCACTGTAGGTTTCTTCTTCCAGTATGTTGATGATGCCCAACATAGGACTACATGGAATTAAAAAAAATTGTGGACAGCCAAAATTTCACGGCGGAAAAAATATATGCTTCAATCTATTGCTTTTGTTTCTGGAGAACTCTTTTTCTTAGCCCCAGCAAAAGTGAAAATATTTCCAAAAATACCGCTGAACGGTTGAACTTATCGATATGGAAAAACCCACGAATCTTGTTCCGATGACTTTATCGTCACAGGTTTCTATACAAATCGCAAGTATCGCTTTGTAGATCACATCCATTTCTGCATTTATCATCAACTATTATCAATATCGTCCAACAATCCATCAATTAATGAATATTTGAAAAATATATGTCATGATGAAATAAAAACATCGAATTGAAGGTTACGTGACATATTTGATTGATTTTTAATAATTATCATACGTTTATTACGTTTGTCGCTCACTAGAAAGCTACTCTCCTCCATGATGAAAACGAATGTCGATTCTTAATTCAAACTTGTGCATGCGCATATTCGCGATTTGTCCCGCAGACTGTCATTTGTTTTATTTCTCGGCTTCAGCCATGCTTCAGCTCTGGTATCCATGTTACCTATATAGTTATTATTAGATATATGGGTATAACCGATAATCTGCCATCTTTGAATATAATTTTAAGATTTGGAGACCAGTTTCATCCACCTCCGCCAAAAATTCTTACTCCAGTACCTACTGTAAATCAATGTCAATGTTTTGTTCTCACCTAGAATCACTTCCGAAATTTTCCAAAAAATCGAGTGCGCTGTTCGTTCGGCATTCCTCATGTATCTTCATGGTGATGGCAGGACCAGTCCTCAACGTTATTTCTGTTTCTAATATAACCCTGTCATCGGCCTTGTTCCACAAATCGTTGCCACTGTACGTTTCTGGGCATTGTTGAACGATTCCAAAGGTGTCGCAAATTCTTTGAAGCTCGTTGTGTCTCGCTGTGCCAATAAGTGCTTTGAATTTTTCCTCTCCTAGACTGTATCTACAAAAAATGTTCACAACCCTGATATGCTATTGGCGTCAGAGCCATTAGACAAAGAAAAACAGAAGAATCAGCCACTAACTAGGACTAGGCATTGATCGAGTATTACGAATGGACAGTGGAGTGATTCAAAAGAGAAGGACTCTAATGCATGATATGTTTCCATAGACTCTCCATTCTGATTTCATTTAAATTATGTATGAGGTCGAAATACAGTGACAGAAAATCAATCCTCTTTCTATTTTCGATCGAATGCTGTAGTTTTTTCGTAGAATTAGACACATATACCAATAAATAACTGAATCTTAACTAGGTACATGAGAAATTCGAGAAAGATAAAGGAACATATGCAGACTTTCAGAACTAGCAATTCAAAGAACTCCATCAGGAAGTTCAACCGAGAAAGATGACAAGTTTTTATTGACTTCATTTGGTAAGAAAACTCATCAAAATAATGAAGACATCGGAGCAGACTGAAAGAATACCTCAAGAAGCCAACTTCCAATAAAACAATTAGAGTTGGATATCTCAGGTGGGACAAAATAATATATACAGATAGGACTCAATTTCAGAAAATGCCATTCCAGGAGCGAGAAAAATCATTTAGAGAAATGAAATGCAATGACAGAGCCTGTTTTGCTGATTGAGAAAACATTTGTTGCGATCTTTGAACTAGTGCTTGGATTTCATTATTGCAACTTTTACAGACTTGCATCCAGTTTTATTGAGACCCGCTTCAACTATTCAGAAAATTCAAAAATTGTATCTTCTTTTCTTCCTGAAATTATTTCACGATAGAAACAACCTGATTATTGGATTTTGATCGTTAGGTCAACAATGGATACCTTCATGAGACCTGGATTTTTCAAAATAGCACTATAAAATCTGTATATCGAGACCCATACCTTTAATAGTGTGAATTCCGAACCACTTATTCTGAAGCGGGAGTCACAAACAAACTTTTTGCGTTTTGCTTTTAACGTTTCGGCTTCTGATTGGAGAAGCAAAATCTGGAATCAACTGACGCAAAAGCTGAAAATTCTCAGCATTTTGAGTTGCGAATTGAGAAGTTTGGTGGTCTGGTGTTGTTTTATTGATAAGTTTATAAACAGGATTATTTGCTTTCATTATAGTGATCTAATCTACTGAATGGAAATACCCGTTCTTTCAATATTAGGACGGATTTTTCTTTGCAAGTATAAAATAAGAAACAATCTTCGTCACCTCCAGTTTGCATGCATATTATTCACCAAATTATGGAGTCAGGAAACTAAAATTCGAATTTTGATTTTGTTTATAATAGTAAAGGTTATACTAAAGCAAAACGGTTTTTGTTGAGAATGCATGTGCTTTCGCGTCAGTTCGATTCCAGATTTTGCTTCACCAATCTGAAGGCAAAACTCGAAAAGTTTAGTTGTGAATCCCGCTCAAGAGGACCGCAGATTCTGATGACAGTACTCGAAAACTTCATCTCACCCAATGGTGGCCAAGGACTTAGCCGCCACCTCCTTACTGACGTAGGGATTCTTGACGTCCTTCCACAACCGGCTCAAAATGGCAGCCACGGTCTCATCCTTAGTTCCAGGAGCAATTAGATGCGGAATTGCCGCGATGATGTGGTCATCCTCGGTGGAGCAAATCAAGTCCACCATCAGCCGATCGTAGTCTCTGCTGTGCAGGAGATATTTCCTGAGGGAGCCGAGGGCGTTTTTCCTCATCGCCGGAGCTGAGTTGTTGAGGTTGGCCACCAGCTCCGGCAGAATATCGCGCATGAGATCGTCCAGAGTCTGGGGTCGGGTCACTGGGATCAGATCCACGAGAACTCTCATGGCGTGTTGGCGTACTTCTCTCTCGGGGTCCCGGAGTTTGTGTCGGACCACCGCGTAGAGGGCGCTCACATCCAATCCATCTGTAAATTACTTATTTATTTATTTAGCTTCATGCCACCCTCACAGCTTTGTGAATATTACAGTTATTCAAACAAATTAATAAGACTTACATGCAATCTCGTTAAGAAATGCACATGCAGAGAGGAGGACAAGATATAACAGAAGTGAGGATTACAAAATCAGTTTCTTGATCTTCGATACATTTGTGTTGAATTTGAGTATATCAATCTCATTCTGAAACTTCATATAGTTTACACAAATTCGATGTATTGAAGAAAACATGCGTAGATTCCTGTTAGGTGTCGGCAAAAAAAACATGCTATGAGATCGGGATAATCCTCTAGGTATATGAATATTCAGCAATGAGAGTAAGTGGGGAGAATCTATTTCGTTATTCAGGAATTTGTATAGAGGAAATCTGTGCTGTGACATGTAGGTGCGACGTGTCTACAACGAATTAGGATCGAAATTTTCCAATAATGATTCCTGAAAAATACCTCCTCGTACAGGATACTCCCTACTCTAAAGCATATTTTGTTTATTCTCTAGCAGCGTATTAAAGTTATTTCGTTCTCACGAATGCGTCAAACAGGAGATCGATAGTATCAGGATCAGTGAATTGCTTGGAATTCCTGATCACAAAGACAAGCGATTTATAAGCAGACGAAACGACATTGCGAGTGTGTTCAAAAAACGTTAATTTATTGTCCAATGCCGATGTCGGTTTCAAATATCATTAATAACAAGGGACCTAAAACTGAGCCTTGCGGGACACCAGATGTTGCAGTTATTTCGGTTGATCGGTGACTATGGTATTCCACCCTGAGGATTATGCTGGATAGATGAAAGGAAAATAAGATGAGATCGTGAGTAAAAGACCAACGTTGGAAAGTTTTTTGAGAAGAATACCATGATCGAGCCAATCAAACGCTTTGGAGAAATCTGTGTAGACGACATCAACCTGTCCAAATTATCGGTAATGGTGAATATATATATATATATATCGAACCAAATAAGGAACTTGAGAAAGGTTAGGGTTCAAGGAGTTCTCTTTCTAGGATTACTTTCTATAAAACGTATACCATTTCGATTATAGATATATACCTATAGATTTCTTCTGTTACTATATTGAAATCGCGTTATACTTCAGCATTAGATATAGGATGAGATAAATGTGACCTCAATTACACTTGACGATATTCGAATTAGATACCACAAACATATAACAAAATAAATTTGTGATATATACCTAAAAGCCATCAGGGATAATTATTCGTGGAAGAGATCTCTAGGGACGATGACTCATTAATTCGCTACAACACCATAAGAATCAGCCAACGTCTCTAGAGTTCAACCAATTGCAAAGAAGCCAAGAAGAACATTCCTGATGGGAACTGTACAAGTGTACACTCATTGCGCTACTTACCTAACTGTAATTTCTGAGGAGATGAAGAAAACAATCAATATCGAGCTTATCTAATTCATTTGAAAAAAAAGATATTTCCGCTATAATAAAAAATTTAATTCAAGAAAATACTGACATGAATCAGCTGTTTTCAAATTTTCTCCGAACAAAAACAAAAGGTCGGGGATTTTCATAATATGCGAATTGAATTTTTTATTATATTATCTTAGATTTTTTCCAAAACTTATTTACAATATGCTATAAAATGAACTTTCTCGAATAACTTTTTTCGATATTCTTTCAAATAAATTTATTTTGAGACATTCTTTCAAATGTTTCTCTAATTTTCCGCCAAACACGAATGGCACTGTACAATGTTTTCTGGGGTTCATTTTGATGCAAAAGTTATTGCGCTTATCGATATTTGTCAAAATTTATTATGGCAGAAATCTCTCATAGGTATGATGCGTATACTTCTATTCTGCCGGTCATTATATCCATCTCATAAATCAATTCAGTATGTATATTTAACTGCAGTCAACTAAGTAGATATAGGTACGCTGATGAATTATGCTAATGCGTGAGATGTTTTAGCGGCAGGAAACCTCAAAACATCGCTTACCTGGAAGACGTTTTGTGCGCGAAATGATTTCCCAAAGCTGGGTCAAGGACAAATTTTCATCCGAAAAATCCTCCTGGACCGCACTAGCTTTGTATTCGATCATTTCAAATCGCAATCACACATGCATTCTGCGTTAGTTACGGCATGAAGCTTGCCCACCGAGTAGCCGAGGGATACTGAAGGAAAACCGTGGAAACTTGAAAGGAAAGGCGCCGGGAAATCGGGCAATTGTCCAGTACTGGCCGACGTCTCGACGGTCTACGTTACGTCTGGATTTTTCGCATTTTGTAGGTTGAAGGGGTGCTAATCACGCTGGGGTCGATAAATATATGGACATGGGACATTACGAAACTAGGCCAACGGCCAAAATATGAAGTATAGGTGGATATTGATATTCTTTACATCAGGCATCTCTTCGATGACCTGAAAATAATGCTAGATCATTTTCAATAATGAAATATCTCAGAATGCATCAAAGCAGATAGCACACGAAGTCCCCAGGACGTAAATTCACGTCCCATTTGAGTCCTTACGTCCCAGAACCTAAGTTGTACGTCCCTAGAACGTTAAATCCCGTACGTACTCTGGACGTAACTCGTATATTTCCAGGAAGTCAATATTTTTGTCTCTGATTGCCTATGCATATTTATTCATTCACTTTTCCCATAACAATGAAACATTAAAATATCAGCTGTTGATGGTAATGTTTTCTTTCCTTGAATGAAAAACTTTCAACTTCGAAGTAGCAGCATATATACAAATAAATAGCAGCATCAAATTCCATATCAATTTGAGGCATAATAAATATGTCGAATTAATACCAAAAACACCCCCATTTTGTAGAAATATACCTTTTGAAACCCTGTTGAATTCCATTTCCTCCTAGAAGTGGTTCGGGTTCCATTATAAACTGTTGATCTCTTCGCGATATACAAATATACATACATATACATCAGACAGAAATATTTCTTGTCGTTTTGTAAGAAGGAAAAAATGTCGGATTGAGATTTAGAAATCCTAATGGTCAATTTATAAAAAAGTATCTAAAAGAAAATATCATTAATTATTTATAGAAGACAGCGGCAGCTACTATATAGTATGCAGATTGAAATAATTCTACAACGAAAGTCGAAAGCTGACGCCGTTTTGGACATCTTTCGACCGACACTGGACTCTTCCATCGGATCCTCTATACGTTCCAAATGAACGTCCTCTGGACGTACACATGACCTACATATTGTATTCGTGGTATCTGGGATGTTAGTACCTATATAGGTAGATACCTACTTATTTCAAAACTTCGTTCGTACTTATGAAAGTTTTAGTCAGTTCAGTTCAGCTCAATTTTCAGTACTAAGTATATGCGGGTACAAGGTAGCCATTCGACCTGCTAGAATCGTCTCACGTATATGCAGAGAGACACGCTGTCGAAATGTAGGTCTCGATCCTTTCCCACCCACTTTTCCATTTTTACGAGCTCGCAAAAAGTTATCCTCATTTCAGATACCTACCTAATGTGCACGTAGTCACTGCTCGGGTGAACGATGTAGTAGCCATTTCCTTTTTGATAACCTTTCTAACGAAGCGGTCACAAAGAAGAAGAAGATAATAGATAACCTTTCTAACCTCTAATTTTCTGTGTCAAAACTGGAAGCAGAGGCTAGTAAAACTGATCACTGTGGTGGTGTTATACCTGTTATATCCAGCACTATTTTAAGCTCATAAATTTTGTGAAATAATTAAGTGACAAAATAAATCATGAACGGACAAAGTGAAATTCTTAGGTTTTATCGGATACCTGGCTGCACTGCAACAAGAAAATCTGAGATACTGTGGAAATTGAAGCAAAATTGCTCATATCTGACTGATATTGATACAGAAATATGTTTTTATGTTGAAATTTCCAGGCCTTTGAGTAAATCACAGGAGAAATTGCTAAAATGGGTTTTACAAGACCCTTTTTACCCAGAGAAGGTATCAGTAAACCCATTCCTGACTTCACAAGGGCAAAATCAAATTGTTGAGGTAGGACCTAGGTTCAATTTCTCCACTTCAAACTCTACCAATGCTGTATCAATTTGCCATAGTCTTGGCTTAACACAAGTTGCCAGGCTAGAGGTTTCAAGGAGGTATTTATTGATATTTGAAAATGCAAAAAAGATTACAGAACAACTCATCAACAATCTTGCTTCATCTTTATATGATCGAATGACTGAATGCATATACACTGCACAGAATATCCCTAAAAAAAGTTTCAATGAGGATCTCATAAAAAAAGAAGATATAAGAGATGTAGACATTCTAGGCAGGGGTGTGAGTGCTCTGCAAGAACTTGATCAGGAGATGGGACTAGCTTTTGACCAGGCTGATTTGGAGTACTACACAAATTTATTTCAAAATGTTTTGAAACGCAATCCAACAAATGTAGAATGCTTTGATTTAGCCCAGTCCAACAGCGAACATAGCAGGCATTGGTTTTTCAAAGGGAAAATGATAATAGATGGGGAGGAACATGCAGAATCTCTTATTGATATGATCATAGATACACAGAAAGGAACAAATCAAAACAATGTGATAAAGTTTAGTGACAATAGTAGGTAAGAATACTTCTCCTTGAGCATCTATTATTGAGTGTTATTCTTCAGAATAATATATCCCAAAAAATTATCCGAAAGTTGCCATGTGACTGACCTTATCAATTCTAAAAAGCCCCATCCAGCAAAGTACTGGTTTACCCCTATTGTTGCTTATAAAAGCCAATTGGGTCATCAAATCAGAAGACTAGCTGTCATATATCTTGATTGATTTTGTGTAATTGAATTTTGTATATCATTCATCTGGAATCCCCTATAAAATGAATGGTACCAAACTTTTGTTAAAAGCCAAGGCTTTTAACAAAACTGAAATGTCAGTTTTTGGAAATGGTAGTTTATAATCACTTTCAGAAGCACATTCATCATATATTTTGATCAGTAATCACCTTGGATTTCAGGTTGGATAATCTTACTTTGGATAAATACTTCATGTATAGATTGTGTAGATTTCTCAATCAGTCAGAAACTGTGTAGAAGCCATTATTATATACACTAACAAAACAATTAGGATAAAATTGATCCCAGTTTTTTTCAATTATTTCATGGCATGAACAAATATGCCTCAACTCGAAATTCCTCTTCCATCAAAATTAATATTTTTCCTCCAAAAAATTTATGATCCGAATAATCGATATGCAATTGAAACAAAAACCATTTCATAAATGAAATTACTAGCGCCATCAAGGGATTCGCACATAAAAGTCTGCGACCGGTGGCCGCCGGATCCGTGAGCGAATTGAAGCCGGTCCCGACGGACTCCCACCTGATTTTCACCGCCGAGACGCACAACTTCCCCACCGGCGTCGCCCCTTTCAGTGGCGCCACCACCGGCACCGGGGGGCGCATCAGGGACGTCCAGAGTGTCGGCAGAGGGGGGTACTGCATCGCCGGTACTGCCGGTTACTCGGTCGGCAATCTGCTGATACCAGGTCGGTGGGAAATTGAATGATATACATTTTTTTTATTTTTTTTATTAACATATTCAAATGACAAAATACTCATAAATTACAACAATGATATAAAACCGAGTATTGAACAAATGTTAATAAAATGAACATTGCTAATCATCTAAAGCTGCTCTTGGGATCATTAGAACAAGTCTATGATTAGAACATATTCAATAGTGAACTAGTATGCATTATTCACAAAAAAGGAACATTAAAATGATCAATTTAAATACCTCTCATAATTAATAGAATAAATTTACTTCAGCATTTCACTTGAAAATATATTTGTATTAATATATCTCTTTTTCCTTACATGACATGATTGTGACCTAGCTTTATTTCATCAAGAAGCCTAATATACTCTTGTAAGGCATGACTAATAGGATTAGTCAGGCTCTTACATTAGGCTATATTGTTCTGATTTATTGTATCATGGTTATGTATGCTATATTGCATCTTTATAATGAATTTTTGATTATGAATGATGAATTCTGAAAATAGTTCTCAACTGTGTTGTATTTTCATTACTGTAAAGTGTAAAGGATCTCACTGGGTGTACTTCTATCAATGTTAAACAACATTTCCAAAACCTTATTCTCCAAGATTTTTTTGAATTGAGTTTGTGAACAGGTTCCCCAGATAGTTATTAGATACCTACCTAAATACACTGATAAATAATGCATTATAAATGTTGTATTTCATTTGTGGGTTTGTGTCATTCTCGAGTTTTTATAATGCTCCTATCGTCAAAACAAATTTTACTGAAAGATCGAATGTTTAAAAAAAAAACTACTGTTTGTAGGTATTTAATGTTCTCATTAGCATGATTATCAAGCAAATTGCAAAAATTGGTTGGTGATTTTTCACCTATTCCAAATTAATAATAATTTTAAACAAATCAATGAAACATTTTTTATTTGGACAAAACGACAGAGAAAAGATACATTCTCTGCAGGAGGCAACATTACATTTTCTAACGGCATAATTTCGAAGCGAATTGCAAAATTTGATAGTTATCATTGACCATTGCAACATATGAAGCAATACAAAGGTTAAGAAGTAATTGATGTATTATTTCGACATTTCACTTTCGTAAATTTATAATAGAATAACAATTTTCATAATTTTAATATATCCAGAAGACAGAGATATCAGAGCGACTATCAATAACAATAACAAGTATGATAACATTGAAAATTAAAATAATTTCGTAACTCAATAGATATCCACAACATTTTCGTTTTTATTTTTGAAAAAACAAGTGAGCTAAATATCGCTATTTTAACATGAAATTGGGAAACGCATGTTTTCTGACATAAACCTTTTATGGGTATGGCAGAGATGTATATATTACCTGGAGCAAGGTGGGTATGAGAAGGTGAAACAGCTCTTCAATTGCTTGTGCGAAAAACTTCTAGACCATTTGATAAGCGTAGTAATATTTCCACGACTTGAATGAAGATGGCGATAAGATCGATTTTCGAGTAAGATTTTTGTTGCTTATGTATTTCTGTGGTTCGCATCTGACAGGCGTGAGTTGAAACGATATTAAAACACTATATTTTCAGTAAATCTGAAAAAATTATTGATATTTCGACTCTTCTCAGACCTTGTTCTCATAGAACAGATGACACACAAGGTATGGCGCCATATCTGGCAACTTCAGGAAATATTACTACGGTATGAAATCAAAAATAATAGTTTCCTCTGCTGGAAAGTGTTGTAAACAAGTAAACAAATGTGTGTGTAGGGTTCTGGTTGAAAGAAGGGTGAATTTTGTTTGTTTTTGATAGCAGAAATTTGAGATGTCAAATTGTTCATCTACCTAAAATAGTTGAGACCGCCGCGTTTTCACTTCGGGTTCGTGATCAGGAGGACAAAAAAGTTGCGATAAACGATGATATACCGTATATTTTTCGAAAAATATCATTCCTATATATTTTTTTAATGTCTTAATTTATTTGAATCGTAAAAAACGGAACTGAGTGAGACCATCGATATACTCTGTTTCGGTTCATCCAGATTACGACCTGCCGGGGGAGGACGGTTCGTTGGAGTACCCCAACAACTTCGCGCCCCCTCTGGAGGTGCTGATCGAAGCCAGCAATGGCGCCTCCGACTACGGCAACAAGTTCGGGGAGCCGCTCATATGCGGCTTCGTGCGGTCCTTCGGCCTTAAGGATGCTGCAGGGGAGAGGAGGGAGTGGATTAAGCCGATCATGTTCAGCGGAGGTGAGCACAGACATAAATGAAGCGCATAACGAGGGGCAAACAACTCCTCAAAAAAGCGTACACCATATTTAAAATACTTGTAATTAAGGTATTTGAAAGCTATTTGTGATTACTTAAAATAATTAGCAAGTATTTAGAAGTATTTAATATACTTGAAAGAATTGAAAATATTTAGAAGTCATGAGTAGATTTTCGAAACATTTAAGGGTAATAGTGGTAATACAGCAGTATTTGATAATAAATAGAGGAATTAACAAGTATTCAAATCTATTTGAACAACTTAAGAACTATTTAATGATATTTATCAAGGAATCAAAAGACCTGTAATATAAATCAATATTGATTTTTCCTTATTATGAATAATAAGTAGCTGAATAATTCAAGGTTCTGGTATAGCATATACAGTAGGTATCTACTGACCAGAAAAATTCGAGGAAAAATTTTACATTTTTTAATGATGTACTGCTGTCGAAAATTGAAAATTAATTTACGTCGATAACAGAGAGAGATATACCATAGCCGAGGCAAATATATTCTGAATATTTTGTATAATCCGAAAATCCAATATTATAATGTAATAATACGGTGTTTGTTTTGAAATTTCAAAGTTGGTTTAGTAACACTAGATCTGGCAACAGGATAGCAGTAAACATATTTTCAGAGGCTTTCCTATGCCTTTCAAAATTTAAAATGAAAGAAAGTATTAACAATCAGCAATAATACTGGTGTAATAATATAATAATGATTTTTATGATTATTCTTCAGAAGTAAACAATGGTAAAAATCCTAACCGACATCGGAGCCGATATCTGATATTTCAACGTGCATCTGATATATTTAAAGGATTCAAAAATGTATTTAATGTACTGAAGATGTAATTAAAGCACTTAAAAAATATTTAAAATAAAGAAAAAGGAGTTAGAAAGTATTTGAAAGGTAATTGAGAAAATGAAGACGTACTCAAGAGACTGAAAAAATAATTAACAGGTATTTGAAATAATTAAAAGTATTTAAGTACTTAAAAATTCAAGGTGTACACCATATTTAAGAGTTGTTTGCCCCTCGGCGCATAATTCATTAGATAGGTAAATAAACAAACTAGATTATGGTCCATTTAGAACGACAACGGCTCAGATAACCTATCTTCGAAATGTATTTCAAGGAATTGGCAGCATGGAAGCCAACATGACGGAAAAACTGAAGCCCGAAGTGGGTCACCAGGTGATCAAGATTGGAGGGCCGGTTTACAGGATAGGCGTGGGCGGAGGAGCGGCCAGTTCCGTCGAAGTACAGGGAGACAACAAACTAGAGCTGGACTTCAACGCCGTACAAAGAGGTGAGTCGGACCCCATGAAAAAATAATAATAATTAACGAGCTTCATTGGATACCCAAAAGGCTACCGACCGAGGTCCTTCAGCCTGTGTTGCACAGTGATTATATAATGGTTTACAATCATATTCGTAGATAGCAAGACATGGAATTATTCAATTTCTACTAATAAAAAAAACTAATCAAGAGGAAATAATGTTCTGAGAATTTCAGTCTTCTTGCACTTGCGCTAAATTGATAAGGCATTCCAATAATGTTTTATCCGGGAACTTCCGTCTTGGGTTCACTGTTGGATCTCTCTGTAGACACTGGGATTGAATAATCCGAAGATTGGATTTGTTTTTGGAAAACTTCAAAGTTAGATTTTTCAGTCTCTCAGATATGGGTTGTACTCTGGTCAGCAATAATCTCGAATGGGGAAGTTTCCTTCGAACTGATTTTCATGAAATTATTGTTTGAATAACAAATATTATATTTTTGCTGTCTAGAATTTCAGTTGAAATCATCCTAATAATTTTAAATTTCAAATTACAGTGATATTAAATTTTTTATGGCGGAACACTATGACGCACTAATCAGATTTAGTGACATTTGGGGGTATTTATTATTTATAAGTTTCTGAACTTGGTTGAACTTGGTTGAGCCTACGGACTGAAAAAAGAAGAAGTAGAAAGCTGTTGCTTGCACTGTTGCCAGATTGAAGTCACTAATTTCTTGGATGAATCGAAATATTCATCAAAACATGGAATATTTGACTAGCATAATCAACTTCAAAGAAAAATTGCCGATATCAAAATTATTTTCCAAAAGTATAATTCAGTTTCAACTTGAATTATTGAACAAATGATACATTGGATATCATAGCAATGCCAAGATGTTAATGCAGAGTATCCGACTATTCAGACATATCGATACTTCCGGCAACTGCGTACAGGCGCAAAAGTGCTAGCGTGCGTCAAGACAATGATGAAAATATCTATCCATCTCTGTCAAGGCTCTTCAAATTGGTACGTCATCAGAATGGTGGAGGAGCCGTAACTACATTTTCGGAAATGCTTTTCTAAGTCACGAGGTAAATAAAAAATACGTATTCGATGAATTTTCATAAACTTATTCAACTTGGAATGAAAATCTGAATTTCGGAAACTTTCCTATTGCCTTCCCAATCAACATTTTCCTTTATATAACAGTTACTGTGAAAGTTATTTCACTTACCCTCAATAACTTGAATGCATCTGCTTTAGTGACATAAATAGTGTTGTCACTCCTATAAACCCACTTAATGTGGCGTTTATATTCGGATGGGATTCAATTCACATGGTGTACCATCTTTGCTGCTGATGACACAAGTTCCTTTTTTATCATAGTTTATCGAAAATATGTTATACATTTTAAGAATATAAATCCATCGGAAATATTGGATCGTGAATCGTGTAAAACGAAAACATTTGTAACATAACCAACAAAATGATGACAACGATCAACGACGCGATCAATATTTTAGCGCCTGCGCATATCGATGACTGGACCTTTAAATTTTGCGCTTTCGACATTTCTCTCTAATTCTATTCGCTCTGTCTGACTGTCTCATCTGTAACGTTTTCTAATCTGTGTCATTACTATGAGTTGCGGAAAATGTTTATCGCCTTTTTTATCGCCAATCGACCATCTCCTAGGCGACGCCGAGATGGAGCAGAAGCTGAACCGAGTGGTGCGCGCATGCCTCGAACTCGGCGAGCGCAACCCGATCGTGAGCATCCACGACCAGGGCGCCGGCGGCAACGGCAACGTGCTCAAGGAGCTGGTGGACCCCGTCGGCGGAGTCATCTTCGCCGACCGGTTCGAGCTGGGCGACCCCACCATCAACGTGCTGGAGCTGTGGGGCGCCGAGTACCAGGAGAACGACGCGCTGCTGTGCAGGCAGGAGGACGTGCCGATGTTGAGGGCCATCTGTGAGAGGGAGCGGTGCCCGGTCAACGTGGTGGGCGAGGTGACGGGATCGGGGAGGGTGGAGCTGGCGATGGACGAGACGCGGGCTCGGACGCCGTTTAATCTGGAGCTGGAGCACGTGCTGGGTGAGCCTAGTAGTGAGCTCGAAATACAACTCAATAAACAGTTAATCAAATCACAACGATATTCGCTTTACAAATCTGAATGTTCACAATACTAGCTTTCTTTCTAAACTCAACTCTTTCCAAACTGAAACAGACTGTCCGTACCGATCCGTTCCTTTTATATAGGCACAAGTCATTCATTCTCGTGATATCTTGAATATTCAAAAGAGTTATTAATAAACACCGTTCATTCTCGATAAACTGCGACGGGTATGAGTCATCCGCTAATTGGTCTGTCGGCGAGCGATGTTATCGCGAGGCCATAAATCACGGCCATCAGTCATGCCGCTGAGATAATGACTTCCGGTCTCGAGGAAGCATATTTATATATATCACTCTTTATTAGCAAATAATGCTCTTCATAGTACAGTCATTCACTTATAAATACAAAACAAAAAATATAAAAATAGAGACAAGTCACATTGTATAAACAAGAAACAAGACAAATTATTGATGACTATCACTTGAAATATATTCAATACATTTTCTTTTGAATGAATTTATTGAATCACTGCTTTTAATATGACCAGGCAAATTAATGAATGCAATCAGACCAGAACTATACAAAGAGTCACAACCTATATGCTCTCTGTTGATATAAAAATTTCCTATTCTGTTTCTAGTGGAGTGTGTATGAATACTACTTGTGTAGGTTAACTGATCACTCAGATAATTTGGCAACATATCGTGTTTAATTTTAAATATAAATAATAGCATATTCAGTGTTATTCTTTGTTTAGCAGACATAAGAGACAGTGTTTCCAACATGTATTTCACAGATGTGCGTTTATTACAACTTAGTATTGCCCTCATGGATCTGTTTTGAAGCTTCTGTAGTCTGTTAAGATTTTCATTGCTTACAAAATAGAGCACACTACATAGTATAGTATAGTACACTACTCACTATACACTTACTCAATGTACTTAATTTACTCTTAGATATAAACGCCGCAGAGCATCAAATGATTCGAATTTCCTCCAAGATAGGATCGAGAATCGATAGCTTCTCCTACTTTTTTGCCTTTGGAATAAGTTTGTGAAGTTCATTTGGCTAGAAAATAAAGACCGCTTGAAGAAGTCCTCGAGAAAAGCATACATGATCTTGTCTATAATAAATTTATGTTTAAATTAAAACTTGTACAATATAGGTTTCATACAATATTATTTTTATGCTTTTGTTTATGATAATGCTCATGCTAAAGTTGTGCTTAAGTTGAATATGATGGCTAATGGTCTATACAACGATTCAACAAAATCTTTGACAATTTTAGCTGGAATGCCATCAGGCCCACAAGTTTATTTGTTTTTTTTTTGCAGCACATATCAATTATCTGTCCCTCAGCTATTTTTAATATATTGATAAACTGACTGGGATCCTATCGTATTGGAAATAACTCTGCGGTTACTCATTATCGTGGGTTTTTTTAGGTAAAATGCCTCAAAAGGTCTTCAACCTCCAGCGGCGCACCGCTTTGTACAAGGAACTCCAGTTTCCCGAGGCGCTATCCATTTTCCAGAGCCTCGAGAGGGTGCTGAGGCTGCCATCGGTGGCGAGCAAGCGGTATCTGACCAACAAAGTGGACCGATGCGTCACCGGCTTGATAGCGCAGCAGCAGTGCGTCGGGCCCTTACATACTCCGCTCGCTGACGTAGCTGTCACGGCAATTTCCCATTTTGGATACGTGAGTACTCGTTTGAAGGCAATTTCAAGGTTTCAACTTGAGATAATAATTATGATTCTTCATAGATGTATTCTTTTTTCTAAACTATTAAAACTGTATTAATGAAAAACTATCTTCAACATTGACATTTGACATTGATATTGACATTGATATTGACATTTGACATTGATTTTGACATTGATATTGACATTGACATTCGATATTGACATTTGATATTTACATTTGATATTGACATTTGATATTGACATTTGACATTGATATTGACATTTATTTTGACATTTGACATTGACAATTGACATTGACAATTGACATTGACAATTGACATTGACCATTGACATTGACAATGACATTGACATTGCCATTGACAATTGACAATTGACATTGACAATTGACATTGACAATTGACATTGACATTGACATTGACATTTGACATTGATATTGACATTTGAATTTCTGATACTTCAACTACTCGTCAATACGTCACCATTGCCCAATGGTGGCCAAAATTGACCCTTGCCAGAATAGAAAGTTATCATGGCGGATTTTGACATTTGACAGATTTAGGGAAAAATCTGGGGAAAAACCTGACACTTGACAGTTGAGAAAATAAGTGTTCCACGTCAAAATTGAATTGAAATGGAAACGATTCCAAATTCCAGAATATCGATAGATATTGTCACGTATGGGATCATACAGTATATCAAGAATTATTAACCTTCCATCTATTAAGTTCATTGCATTTCCATTTATTCAAAATTGCGAAACATATAACAATCAGTCCACGATAACCATAACATACCAGGTTTATCGACCTAGGAAAATTTAAAGTAAGCTTCCTAAATTGAATTCATTGAACTTCAAAACTTGCAGTTTCGAAACTGTGACGATGCGCCCGGTCAAGTCGTGCTTGTTTGCTGATCTTGCAAGAGTAGGATATAAGTACTTTTTGATCGGGGTATCGGAGTCATTCAATTCAGGATTCAGTAATTCAATCAATCAGTCATTGGTCATTATTAATTATTCATTTATTATTACGATTCCGACCACGATTCCGATTTTGACACTCAGTCTGATTTCGGCCTCCTAATTCGCGATTCGGATTTATCGGGGAGTGATAACTTCACCATTATTTCAAAGGAAGCCATGGACCTTAGTAAGAGACACATCTCCTCGGCCTGGATGACAGTTATATTATTCATGTAAGTACTTATATTATTTTGTTACCTTTTTTTAATCCCTCGTTGTGCCCTTATGTCAGTTGAGTCAGGAAATAACGTAAAAATGCACTTAGTCACAAACCTCACTTCACTTTGTTCACTTTTATAATTCACTTTATTATTTTAAATATTCACATGTTCACTATTTTATCACCATAAGATTTATGTTGGCTAATTTCACTTATTAAATGTTTAAACTGAATAACGCATTCTTTCTTTGATGTATCCATGATAGGGTTGAAAGTAATCAACCACCTCTCGTAGCCAAGCGATAACCCCAAATTAAGCTCACAGCCCAGGGTAGGCACACACCCGGGACGTGACAATATTTCATAGAATTGAAAGGCACAAAGAAAGAGGATATTATTCTAGAATTTGGATTTGTTCACATTTTATTTCAATTTTGACATGAAACATTTATTTTGTCAACTGTCAATTGTCTAATTTTTCCCTAGATGTTTCCCTAAATCTGTCAAATGTCGAAATCCGCCATGATAACTTTCTATTCTGGGAAGGGTCAATTGGGTTGAATTCTGCCTATTTCTTTGCCAATTCAAAACCTAGATCAAAACTTTTCTGTTACTTTCCAATTCAATGCCACTCGGCCAATTCGCAAAGTATGCAGTTTTCTGGTTATTTTAGCCTCCGGAAATGAAATATGAATTGATAAACAGTAGTAATTTCGTAGCATATTTCATCTTTGAACATTACCTAAATGTAGCTATGGCAGTGGAGTTTGATAAATTGAGCTTGTTCAACTTCAGGAGGGAATCGCTTCGTCGATCGGCGAACAACCCATCAAGGGTTTGGTGAACACCGCCGCTGGTGCCAGGATGACGGTGGCCGAGTCACTCAGCAACTTGGTGTTCGCGGGCATTTCTTCTCTGAAGGATGTCAAGTGCAGCGGCAACTGGATGTGGGCAGCCAAATTACCGGGAGAAGGTAAGAACAGCTTGTTTCTGCTATCTCCTTGTAGCAAGAATTAATCAGTTGGGGTGTCGGTAAATGATCTGTTTCATGCCTCTCAGAACATTTTGCATGGCATTTTTTACGCCAATATGACGTATCTCGCTACTGTAGTGATCTATTATTCACGTAACTCTTAGTTGAATAGATCAGCGAGAGGTGGCGCGAGAATTCACTTTCTCGAGATATTTACTTTGGTTTTTGTGCCTGATGGGACTTTCTCAACTGCATACTATTTGCTGCATCATATGAATTCACAGCCTCGAGGTTCGAAAGCAATCTCTGATATTTTCGGCGAATTATTTATCATTTTACCTGATATGGTCGGTAGCCTATTGGGTAACCAATAAAGTACTTTTATTATTATTATTATTATTATATTCTTCAAAATAAAAAAGAAAAAATCCAAAAACTGAAAATGAAAAACTTTACTTTCAAGTATTTATTCAACATGAAGATGCTCAACTTTGCACCCAATGTAACCGATCTCGTATCTTTCTCAGCTCAAAAAACGGGAACCTTGTATTATTCCATATTCCTGATTGCGATAATTCCCACAAGCACTCTGTTACCCTACCTTGATTGAAAAGTTTGTTGAAAAGTGGAGGTTTACCATGAAAATATAATTTATTCTCATTGATTCTTCGCTTTTTAAAGTATTTTCGTTTATTAGCAATAATTACGGAATATTCGTTTTTATGAAGGTGCTGCGCTGTACGATGCATGTAAAGCAATGTGCGACTTGATGTCCGAGTTGGGTATAGCGATAGATGGCGGCAAAGATTCTCTCAGCATGGCCGCTCGAGTGGGAAAAGACACCGTCAAAGCTCCCGGCACGCTTGTCATCTCAACTTATGCTCCCTGTCCAGACATAAGAAAGGTAATTTCACGTATTCGGAATCGAGAAGCCAGAATAATCCATTATGGGATTCGATCGTATAACAGACTAGATGAATAACGCACAATCCTTGCCACAGTAGTTGTTTGAAGCCAACATCTGAATCAGGTACTAGGGTTACATCATACATATGAACAACAGAATCCCCCAGTATCAGTGTCTTGCTTGAATTAATTGACTTGAAAAATCTGAAATCAAAGTTTTCTGAAAATATACATCTTAGATTTAATACTCGAATGATAATAGATTTTATTGACTGTCAAACTATACATATTGTTTATTTCCTGGCGATATAAAGTTTCCAAGTTTCGAACTTGAAAAATATTACATCAAACATGTTGTTGTTACCTTCTAATTCCATTAAATGTAGGCTTATCCTACCACTTGGCGAACCATTTTATGACCTGTAGTAAAATGATGCGAGCATACTTTAGCGTCTCAAGAAATATTCTCTTTCCCGATCTTATATTTTTCCATATATCCACTAATTTTTCATCTCGGGAAAACCCAAGAATTTTTTCAAATCAGAATGATATTCATATAACGAATGATACGACACTCAGTAACTCACCAGTGAAATGGTGTGTTCTGGTCACCACTTTTAAATTGTATTTTACACATTTCACAGTATTTCACCATCCTTTAAATTCGAATTAAATAGAATAAACAAAGTTTTCAAGTAGAATCTTATTCAAAATTTCCCACCAAACTGGAAAGTTAAATGA
Organism: Chrysomela aeneicollis; assembly: GCA_029955515.1. Classification (NCBI taxonomy): domain Eukaryota; kingdom Metazoa; phylum Arthropoda; class Insecta; order Coleoptera; family Chrysomelidae; genus Chrysomela; species Chrysomela aeneicollis. The sequence continues at coordinate 4,876,078 of JARUHQ010000007.1, forward strand.
ACAATCAAACAAAATTTGATGTGGAATCAAGATGTTTTGCGCTGTCACTGTCAGCGTTCGGTTGATTATCGGTTGAACGAAATAATTCTTGGATGCTGCTGTTGGGAACATGTTCATCTCAAAAAATCGTTAAGTTATCTATGAATGATTTCCGATGACATTATATCATTCAGTTGTCGATAAACTAGTATAATCATCAAAAATATCTATTGAACGAGTCGAAAGAGGTGCATTGTTCACCGATAGTTTGAGCTTAGGAACAACTGGATGTGTTGATAATTTTGCTGAAAAATTGATTGATTTTAGAATTTTTACGAGTTTCTTCGTTCAATAGGAATTATTTTCCTTCGGTTTGTGTATCTATTTCTTGAAAATCCGACGAAAAAGCTAACCTAGCCTGAAATCCTCCAACTTATTCTCCTCAAACCACCTTCTCCGCATTTTTACAAATCCCACTTCTGAAAATCAATCTCCCCCCCTCCGGCAGGTGGTCACCCCCGACCTGAAGGCCCCCTCGATGGGCAAGACGGGTGCGCTGCTGTACGTCGACCTTTCGGGCGGGCGCAGCCGCTTGGGCGGCTCCGCGCTCGCGCAGGCGTTCGCCCAGCTGGGCAGCGAGTCGCCCGACGTGGGCAGCGTGGCGACGCTCGCCGCCGCCTTCGATGCCACCCAGGCGCTCGTCAAGGACGGCTCGGTGCTTGCCGGCCACGACGTCAGCGACGGCGGCGTCGTGGTGTGCCTGCTGGAGATGTGCTTCGCGGGCGCTGCGGGCGTCGAGGTGGGCATCCGGCACCGGCAGGGCAGGCCGGTGCACGTGCTGTTCGCCGAGGAGGTTGGGTGGGTGCTCGAGGTGCTCGAAGATGATGTCGGCCATTGCTTGGACGTGTTCAAGGTGAGAGATTTCGTAATAGGCGAGATGACTGATTTTGATTTGAAATTCCGTTTTGTGGTGGTCAGAAGTTTCTAGTATTTCAAAAAAATATCGTTTATCTGCTGAAAACTTGAGGTTTTGTTGAAAAAGTTGCGATTGACAAGATCAGCCAGCGTTGAGAGAGAAAGAATATGTCTGCCCTAGTGTTTGTCGTCGAGATTGCAAATGTTATGATTGGGACGTGAAAAAAGAGTTGAAGACTAATATCTGGAGTTATTCATCAATAGGGTTGTACACTTTTTTTCAAAAATTATATATGTGAAACGCGGGTCTCCAGAGAATACTTCGAAATTTTTTTGAAATTTTTATTTTCAAGGGTTTTTCCAAAATTGGCATTCAAAAATCGAAAATTCTCCATCCTTTTCTGAAAATGTGACGTCACCTGGTAGGTTGGTTTAGGTTCTGTTCCATTAATCGAAGTGGAAGAAGAATTGACTATCTCTGTCATCTTTGACAGATGGCGGTAAAAAATTACTGGGCGATTTTAATTCTTCCTGCGAAAATATATTCGGGTGATTGAAGGCAAGTTACTATTGAAATTTATTTCATTGTTCAGCGTTCATTATACCCCTCACCGACCACTTTTTTCAGAAAGTTAAAGCATTCAAAGACTTATTGTGCTTCATGTAGCAACACGAATGTGGATTCTCTAAAGAAATATTTGTGTTTTAATATGGAACAAACTTGGTGTTTTGCAGTAGGACAACACATATATCATCATCTTCATCTGCAAGTAATTGCTGTGAAGATAATTTTGATCTGAGTTAAAATTCTTATCCTTATTCTTTGAATCTTTGTACATGAACATCATGAGAACCTGTGCAGTGTGAGCACAAAGTATTTTAGTAATAGGTGTAAAAGCTAATAAACTAAGCTAAATCTTTATTGTCTTGCACTTCTGTAAATAATAAATGTATTTTCCTAAATCCTCAGTTATTCTTAGTACGTATTCTATCTATGATGTGAGTTTATATGAGATTTCTTCATTACATTATATTGTGAATATATGTAATTATAATATTTACTTGTGTTATATACTTAATATATATTCAGATGCACCACTACACTTACCTACTTTTCCCAGACAATAAAGTTATTAATTGAATTAATTATTCATTGTTATTTCTCTATTTTATAGTGTCTTTGAGTTCAAACGTCTCATTAACTTCGCTGAGGTGGTATTGAAAATCCTATAGAAATATTATCAACTCATATAACATACCTGACTTGCGTTATATAGATGATAAACAATCAATTAATGCGCCCTTTTGAATATTTTGAATTAGTTTCGTTATCGAAAAAAATTTTAATTAAAAATTGACATTTTGTCATCTGACTTATCTGCCATCACTTATGTCAAAAAATTCTTCTTCCCTATTATTTTCGATATTTTTACGATACCATCCCGATCTACCAGGTGACGTCAGCAGAAATATGGTGCTGTCAAATAATTATTTTTGATTTCGATTTTCTCGAGCATAAAAGAATATTCCGATTTAATTTTGATGGCATATCGGTAGTAGTTTAGTAAGGTATCGGAAAACGATAATCAATTCTGTTAAAGCTTTAGAGGTTTATGACCCTATTATTGTAAGCTTACAATGATCACAAAATATTCGAAATGATCGGAATAACGAAAATACTGCAAGAAAAACAAACCAATGATATACAGGTTATATAAGATTCCTAAGATTAGATAAATGGATATTCTTGGTTACTGTCATCATGTCTATTGGAAGAGCCTGATCATTTATATTTGTCAGTTTCCCTACTTTTGTTACACACGCTGTAATGGAAAACAATTTGTTGACGTTATATCTAGATGTAAAAAATTATTGAAAAGTAACGTTTAAGTCGTATTGTAATCTAATGAATTCTAATGAATTCCTAAAAAAGCTCAATAATCATTTATTTCAACTGTTAAATTTCAAGTTGAAAACAAAAGTATGAAAAGTCAATCATTTTCATGAATCCCCAGAAATAACTCACTTTTGAGCTTTCCTGTATACTGAAACTGAGATTTGCTTCGTCGGAATATTGCTTCATGGCCTTAGCAGCTATGAAACGAATTTGTATTGGCGATATTATCAGGGAAAGTTATGAGGATTACAAATTACAACAACACTATTGATGAAAGTATTTCGGACGAAAAGAGCATTTTTTCGAGATGATCTGTCACTCCTTTCTCAGTACTATTTCTCACTACCCTGCCAAAAAAAAACACGCATCGTTGCACTGGAACTGAAAATTTAAATTTCCATTCGAAACTAAGCAAATCGACGTATTCTCCGCAGCAACACAACGTTCCCGTGGAGAAGATCGGCCGGTCCGTCGGCTACGGCCTGAAGTCCAGGGTGAGCATATCGGTGAACAACGCCTGCCTGGACAGCACGGTGCTGCCGCTGATGAAGATGTGGGAGGAGACCAGCTACAGGCTGGAGCTGCGGCAAACCATCAAGGCGTGCGCCGATGCGGAGTTCTTTTCGCTGGCCACCAGGACCGGCCCGCGGTACTCGCTGACCTTCGATCCGGATGAACATTTCGCGGTCCAGGTAATCTAAGTCAGTGTTTCCCAACCTTTTCCAGCCACGGACCCCTAGTACATCAAGCATAATTTTCAAGGACCCCCTTAATAAAAACAACAGCAATAAATTTCGGACCATTTATTTAGTACTACCTACGAATACAAAAAAAATATTTAATTTGAAGGTTGGTGTTGCTTTTTTGCAACTAAATTAGTAATATCTGGGTTAATGTTATTACTTAGTTGTAATCTCAAGTCGGATTCTACTTGTAATCTGTTTCTGTATTTGTTTTTAGTATATACAAGAGCCGAGAATGCTTTTTCACAGAGATATGTGGTTGAGAAAAGCAGTAAATGTTTTAGTGCTTCTTCTGATATTTCCTTGTAATATTTTCTTATATTAACCCAAAAACTTGATAAAGAGGATTCTTTGAAATTACGTTTCAAAGCTGAATCACAAGATATTTCTATCAATTGGTTTTCCTGTGCCGTTGTCAAGCCAGTAATACCAATAACATCTGTGTTAAAAGGGTCTGATATCCAATTTTTATTTTTGTCGGGTACTGGAAAATATTCCCGAAACGAAGATTTCAAAGCGCCAAGGTGTTTGATCATTTCGTCTCGTACTTGAGTTGGCAACATTGCTCCACCACCAGAGGATTCCAAAAATGCTGACAGTGTAGGAAAGTGATTAAAGTTTTTTTGAATTGTACGAGTTTTCCAAAGGTCAAGCTTTTTTAGCATTGTTTCAATTTTATCTTCAACCTGGAAGATGTTGTTATCTCTCCCTTGTAGACCCAAGTTTAGCTCGTTAAGGGCACTAAATATATCAGCTAAATATGCTACCATTGTGAGCCATTCAAAGTCATTGAAGTGAGCAGCAAGATTATTGTCAGAATTCTCCAAAAAGAAGATTCTGATCTCGTCTCTCAGCTCAAAAACACGGGACACAACTTTGCCACGAGACAACCAACTCACTTCAGCATGCAATAACAACTGCTTGTGAATGCTTCCCATTTCTTCACAAATGATACGGAAAATGCGGGAATTAAGAGGCTTAGCTCTAATAAAATTCAATACCCGCACTATGTTGCCTAACACTGTTTTTAATTTTTCCGGCATATTTTTAGCAGCTAATGCCTCTCCGCTTGCTGGCGCTCGACATTCATTTATTATTGTTAAATAGTCCAGAGATGAGATTGCGGACCCCTATACATACAGACCACAGGTTAAGAAACACTGATCTAAGTCATAATAACTTCAAAATACAAATATAGCAAAATCAACGTAAATAATATAAATATATCAATATATAATGAAAGCATTGAGATAGTGCAAGAAATAAAATATCTAGCAAAATAAGTAAAAAAATATTCTTTCTTTCACGAATACGCCTTCAACTATCGTTCTCTACATCTATAACGGTCTATAAAACTATAATACAGCCTCACTTCGCATATTGCCCAAGTTTACTGTCGTTACTAGATTCTAACTGTATCGCAGAATTACAAAAATTGCAGAATAGAGCAATGCGAATCATTCTCAAATGCAAGAAGTCCACTCCCATTGATACGATGTTAGTTGTACTGAACTGGAATCCATTAAAAACCAGATTATATTATCTTTCAATGATTTTTATTCATAAAATGTTGAAAGGACAGTTACCTTTTTATTTTAATCAATTTATCACATTCAATAATCAAGTTCACAACTATCAGACTAGAGTATGTTCAAACTTTCATGTAAATAGAACCAATTACAAAAAAAACAATGAATTCTTTATTTCATAAAGGATTTATTTAATATAACAATCTGCCCATTGATATCAAGGAGAGTGCAACACTGAGTTCATTTAAATGCAACCTTCTGGGGTTCATCAATGAAAACTAACCTTCATCATGTATATGTATTATTGTTTCACAAACTATTGTAATTAGTAACAGCAGATGATGTTCATTCATTTAATCGAATAATTATGCAATAGTTATTATTAGAATATTTGTATATTAGGATTTCTATTTCAAAATAAAGATTATTATATTATATTATTATTATATTATTATTATTATAAACATATGACTGTACTGGGAGGGCCGAATTGGACACCGATGTCGGTACCTTGAAGCACATTTTTACACGCTTTATATCAACTCCTTAGAAAACTTGAGTAGCATTCCGAACAATATTATTCCCTGCAAAATACATCAGCTCATTTATGTTATATCTTGAAACTTCATTAATTCATCTTCAACGAGTTGTGTTGACACTAACTGTGAATTTGATCCTGTAATTATTACATTCTTCTTTTTCATTAATATCATCTGTATATGCTACTGATCATTCCAGAACATTCAATGAGCTTTTTGTTCAGATAATATCAACTCCAACCAAATTAATTCGCTTTCAGATGATATCAGACTATATACCTTAATTCACGCTATATTTATTACGATAGGCAAGATCACTAATTTATAAAAAAACGCCGCAACCTCCAGAACAATCAAGAAAAGTTTATGTTTGAACAAGTTCTGAACTATCTCGAAGCGCGTTAGAGAGTAATGTTTCACAGCGTTGCCGAGCATTATTCATAATATTACTTCACATTTATGGATGGGTCGAAAAACTAATGACATACATGTCATTCTAGATCAACTAAATAAACAGTTCTCCAACATGAAGCCTCCATTTCAATATGATGAATGCTGAAACAATTCGTTTCATTCATACCACAATTTATCCGATGAAATTTAATTGAATCCTGAAAAGAATATGCCTATCAGAGGACCTGTATCGTCACAAGAAGCGGTTATTATGCTGTTGTTTGAATGACTCGCTGAATGGGAAGGTTTCAGAACAGCATTTATTCAAATATTTCACAATGTCTTCTAGAAAAAACTACAAATAGAAGATATTTCAACTACAAGCACTTAGGTGCTCGACATAAGTTGTGGTGTGCTGAGAACCGCATATCGATATATAACATTTGCGAATATGTGCATTTCGAATTTCTCTTATTTTTTTTATCATTCTTCTTCAAGGATAAAGTTATTCCCGTGGCTGTGATAAGGGAAGAGGGCACCAATGGGGATCGAGAAATGGCAGCGGCTTTGGTAATGGCCGGCTTCAGCGTTTGGGACATAACGATGCAAGATTTGCTCTCCGGCGCTGCGAATCTCGAAAAGTTCAGGGGAGTCATTTTCCCCGGGGGCTTCAGTTATGCAGGTAGGGAAAATTAGTTTTAATATTTCGCTCTGATCAGTCTGATCCATAGGTAGACGTAATATCCCAAAGAAATCTAACTCTTCATTTGATTTGTAATGTGAGAAATGCCATAAAAATTGCGAATAACACCATCGATTTATCACTTCGATTCTTCGTCACTGGGGTCTGATTATTCCCTTACTGGCAACACCGCCACCATTTTGTGACTTTAAACATGGGCGTGCTGTTCCAAAAATTATTTCAGATTCACTTTGACATTTTCAGAAACGTTATGTAGTAAAATTATTTAAAAGACACATCAGGGCTTGAATAGTCTACTTTTTACAAACTTGGAACATACTTTTTTCAGTCCACAATGATGTTATGTCGAAAAAGAAAAGATTCTATAGGCTCCATTTGTTTGAAAAACAAATTATTGATACCAGTTTATAGTGTATTTCGAATCATTATTATATTTTATGAGACAGACTGTCTATTTTTTACATCCATAATATGTATGCTTGCATTTACATTAATTTTCCCTTACAACCGCACCGACAAAAGCGGTTCATAAAGGAATAATACGTATGAGTACCAAGAATCAATTATTTTGAAGAGAATATTCTGGTTTCATCTCCATTGAATATGAATTTATGATTTTTTTAGATTAAATCGTGATTCTTTCGTTTTATACTGATTTCTTAGATTTATATTTCCATCTAAATAATAATTATGAACTTTAATATAATCGGTCATTTTCCTTACATTTTTTATTCACTGAAAATTATTTTTTGTTTAGATTTTCAATAATAAAATCTCCTTGGCGACTTACAAAAAACACTTGTTTTTTTGACATGAAAACGTTTGGCAGAGTGCCACGGCTTTCCATTCGAAACAAATCATTTGTTTTTACAGCAATTTATAATTTAATTTAAATCGTCGCCACCGTAGCAATAAGCAGGTTCGTTATAATCACTGTATCTACTATGTGCATATTCGATTATACTACATAATAAAATACATGTATTGAGGCTCTCCAAATTACATTGCTTCTTTTTGCAAACTACACAAGCATTCGATAAATTTCTCGCCCATTCAAACCGCCCCTTCTGACCACCCTTCTCCCCCTCCCGCAGACGTCCTCGGCTCGGCCAAGGGCTGGGCGGGCAGCGTCCTCTTCAACGACGCCGCCAGACGGCAGTTCGCCGCGTTCCGCGCTCGCGCCGACACCTTCAGCCTGGGCGTGTGCAACGGCTGCCAGCTGATGGCGCTCATCGGGTGGGTGGGCGCGCCCGCTGCCGCTGACGCCGCGCCCACTGCCGTTGACGCCGCGCCCGACATCCTGCTGGGGCGCAACACGTCGGAGCGCTTCGAGTGCCGCTGGAGCGCCGTGCGTATCGAGCCGTCGCGCGCGGTCATGATGCGCGGCATGGCCGGCTCGACGTTGGGCGTGTGGGTGGCCCACGGCGAGGGCAGGTTCGACTTCCGGGCGGCCGGGGTGTACGAGCGGATGCGGCGCGACGGGCAGGTCGCGCTGCGGTATGTCGATGACCAGGGTGAGTATTTGGCGCAGTCGTCAGGTTCATGCATTCGTCTACCTGTTTCTCGAAATTTTTCTCTTCAACGCGGGCGGACATTTCATTGCTGCTCAACCAGATCGTCCTGTGCTCATTTTTTTCTAACGTTAGAGACTGATGGTTATAAGTATGCCCATATCTCATAACAATTCAGAATATATCAAGGAAAAACTGAAATTTGTGAGATGCAATTCACCATTTGGTATTTCGAGCCGGATATGAAACTATTAATAGAGAGCATCTTGTTTTAGATAGAGAGACAGTATGTGTTCATTTCCTTTAGATACAAAAATCTTATCGACAAACATAGGTGACAAAACAAACTTTACATATAAATAATCACATTCAAATAAAAATAAAACTACAAAAATACATATGTATGGCTGGTATTCGATCACGTTGAATCGCTGGATTATAGTCTATAGGGCTCGGGTTCAAATCCCGCGGCGGCTATTGGAAAAATTTATTTATTTCTATGGTATCGTTTAGCGGGAGGAGATATAGGTGACCAACCGAACATTCTTGTTACTTAGATTTCAATCCTTCGGACTCCCAACGATAACCAGCCGAATAGTGCTTCGGATGACACATAAAAAGCTAAGGTCTTCCATACTCATACAAGTCTCAATGAGACTTCGAGGGTTGCATTGCAACTAAGTTGGCGGTCAAAAAAACACTTTTCAAACACTTTTCATTGGCATATTTATTGTATATTGTACTGCGAGTGAGTTTAACCTATAAAATAAGTTGACATTTTGGAAACGATAACAATCAGAATAAACATGAACTTGTTTTTTTATTATAGATGGATTCTCAATTATATTCTATTCTTGACAATTGGATTGAGAAATCAAATTCCAATCATCTTCCGGTTTTTCAAAATGAGAGTATATATCCAAATGTAGGAACCCTGGATGCAGAATATTAACATTCGCTTTCATCTGCCGCTTGCAAAATATTACTTCTTCGTAATATAGAAAGGAATTAATTCTCCTATTTTCATAAGAAATGAATGAATATCACGATTTCCTTATTTTGTCACGAAATGAAAGTTATTCATGACTTGAAAATGGTGTACTTATATGTCCAATAGGTAGTCCCAAATCATCATATCATTTTTGGAAATAGAAAACAAAATAAAAAATTGAGGTCTACCAATATCCTATAACTTGGACCCGAAGAGGTTAAACATCTCGTAAATGCAAAGTTATACATCCTCTGATATCAACAATCTCTTGTGAGAATATTTTACAAAGACTCGCTCCTGAAGATGATGACATTGAGCCGAAAACGTTCGAGTTGATAAATAAATGAATTATATACGGCTTACATTGTTTTCTTTTCAAAAAATGTTAGTAAATACTCTCACCAACGTTCCATTGCCGACTTCGCCTTCGGAAAACACCCAAACTGAACAATAATTGTTCTGCAGGCGAGCCGACAGAGTCGTACCCGATGAACCCCAACGGCAGCGTGGAAGGGCTCGCCGCGGTGTGCTCCGAAGACGGCAGACACTTGGCGATGATGCCGCACCCCGAGCGGTGCGTCCAGCCCTTCCAGTGGCCCTACATGCCGGTCAGCTGGAAGGGCTACCAGAAGAGCCCCTGGGAGCGGATGTTCAGGAACGCATACGAGTGGTGTGTGGCGAATGGCGGGGAAGCTGTCTGAGATGTTTTTGGAGGGGGTGTTTTCGCGAAATTTTAAGTGGTACGCTGTTGTTGAATCGGAAACTTGGTTGAAGTACGGAACAAATGCGCAATGTCAAGACCTTCTCGAATATCAAAAGAAATCGAGGATGTCTTTTGTATTATATGAAATATCCTGCAACGACGGAGAGCAGCAATTACTTTTATTTTGCCGTCGAGTTGCACTTTAGGACCTTAGTCATCGAATTTAACATTATTTTTGTCACTTTTATTGAAAATATCTGGAATTGTAATCCTGACAGATCTCACATTAACTTGCTATTTCGACTTCTCCATCACAAACATACATTGGCAAATTTCATGATCTATCCGATGGTGTGAGAATCCAATATGGCTGCAATTCAATAAATAAAAGTTTCTTCATATCACCGCTTAATTCAGCATGCAAACTTTAGTACCTATATAGGTATGTCAAATTTCAAAACCCTAGCAGCAATTTTTGAATAGTTACCAATTACTATAAGAATCGACGATTTCCATTTTTTTCAGGATATTTAAAGAAATACGGAAGATTTTTTCGTAATTTAACCTAGTTCATATCCCCCTCAGTTTCAGATTTGACAATAGTATACCATGAAATTTGCATTACCCTGTATACCAGGGTATATGAGGTAAGGAATCCGTATAAAAAGTTTGTCGGTCTTATTCTGACTCAACTTGTAACATTTCGGATAGGTAGGAAACAACAATTTAATTTAGAATAAAATATTATTTGTACTACCCACTCGAACAAAATAAAAATCCGCTGAGGCGTCGTAGGAGATAAAATTATATTGTTAAATTCTTAAAAAATCGTAATCCTTGAATAATCTCCCATAGTTTGTAAGTTTTCTATAATCAATATAATTGAAGAAAATTTTGATCTATTTTCTTAAAACTTTTATACCTGAGATACAATCATAATCATATTGCATATTTTGTAAGTTTTTTTTAAACAATATATGTATTTGTTAAAAATGTTGATCTGTTTTATAAGAACTGTTGAGAACTAAATACTTTTATCAGCTACAATCATAAACTTCTTCCATAGTTTGTAAGTTTTTTTTATATTATATAAAAATGTTGATATTTTTTCTAAAAACTGTTGGGAAATAAATACTTTCATTTGCTACAATTTGTTTACTTTCAAATAGATTATTCAGCCCGATATTTAGTTGGACTCGCTTAATATTATATTCTCGATGACATTTGAGCGAACATAATGTGTCATAATGAGTGATGAATATTCGGCCGACCATATAAAATATTTGGTTTCTGAAAATATTCGGTCTGACAGAATATTTGGCCTGATGACTATACGACCTTTTAGATAATATTGGACCTGACAAAGTATCAGCTTGGAAGTCTATACGGCCGTTTGGATCAAAATGATAAATATAGCCTCCTCTAGATGGCAACATTTTGTATTTAGTATGTCATTGGTGTGTAAAAGAATAATCGTTCAAGTTTGACACGTTGCAAAATATTCGAGTGACAGAGACAAGTGACAGTTCAGAAGAGGGAAGAAGAAGGTAAAGCGCGATCAGACTTCAACATAATGACCCTCAAATCGAAAACTCATCAATGATATGGCGGCTTTGTTGTGAAAACGCTAGAGCTTCAAAACCTCATCAATATAAGGGGAAATTGAAATAGAGATTTTATATTGAGGGTAGCCAAAATACAAGAATGAACTGAATATTTGTATATCGAAGATAGCTCCTCATCAGCTTCTGCATGCAATATGAGCAATTTCAAGATATACTGTAGGAAATCTTCCTGAAACCAAACTTTGATTGTGGTATACAGGGTGTCCCACTAAGGTCGGCGAGGTACGATATTATGGAAACCATAAACCTTAGGGCTCCTAGAAAAAAATTTCGAGCACTAAATCGGCCAAGAGAAATTGATGGAAAATATTTTCAAGTTCCTAAAATGACCGCTAGAGGGCACAACTACTACGACATAAATGAAAATTCGATTTTTCTCGGAAAATCACCAAATCAAGGTACTGTTTAAATGACGGAAATGGAGAGTTCAGCAAACTTCGCGTCAGTTTGCTCTTTTACTTTTTTTCATATCTCGAAAAATAATGGTGGATGAAGCTGTTGAAAAAATATTTTTTTAAATCACTGTATCTCCTGAACCCTTGCTCCAAATTCGATCAACTTGAGCTCGTTTGAAAGATAATTTCACAATCATTCGAACGCTCCATTCGATGTTGATCTCTAGTTCACACCACGTCTACTAGAGGGCGTTGTTCACCCAAGGTTCAGTTTTTTCTGATTTTCTTAAAAAGTTCAAATGGAATGCTACAAATTTCTAACATTTCTTCCGAAGAGAATGATATTAGCTACAGTTTGGTGAAAACCCCGATTCGATATCTTCATTCGTTTTTCAGTTATTCGCAAATAATTAATTAAACCTGAAAAATCAAGTATTTTGTTGAAAAAAATATTCTATGATTTCCGTTTTCTTCAGTGAGTCTGCGTTGCAAGCGAAATGTGAGGTAATTCAATCCATTTCACCTGTGCTAGTGATTAAAATGGTTATTATTAAAATGTTCATCCTTTTGGTGCATTTGTGCGTTGATCAAATATTCCGTACTATACGCAAAATAACATTGATGCAAATGCCACTTACTGAGAATGAAAATGTGGATCCTACTAGTCAAGAACTAAACTGCGATAACGGAATGTGACAATAATATAATAATAACAAATAGAAGAATATCAAATACCCTTCACCATCTGAAGCCATTTCTATCACACATCTTTATCGACAACGTGATACAAAAAAATGTCCCTAAAATTGTTCAAAATGCATTCATTATTTTCAAAGCAACTAGCATGATTGAAGAACGATTCCCATAGATATCACGGAATATTAGATCAACGCACAAAATGCAACAAAATGGTGAATATTTGAATAATAACCGTTTTAATCACTAGCACAGGCAAATAGGACTGAATAACCTCATATTTTGCATGCAATGCAGACTGACTGAAGATAACGGAAATCGTAGAATTTTTTTTCAATAATAAACTTGATTTTTTCAGGTCAAATTAATTATTTGCGAATAACTGAACAACGAATGAAGATATCGAATCGGGGTTTTCACCAAACTGTAGCTAATATTATTCTCTTCGAAAGAAATGTTAGAAATTTGTAGCATTCCATTCGAATTTTTTGAGAAAATCAGAAAAAACTGAACCTTGGGTGAACAACGCCCTCTAGTAGACGTGGTGTGAACTGGAGATCAACATCGAATGGAGCGTTCGAATGATTGTGAAATTATCTTTCAAACGAGCCCAAGTTGATCGAATTTGGAGCAAGGGTTCAGGAGATACAGCGATTTAAAAAAATATTTTTTCAACAGCTTCATCCACCATTATTTTTCGAGATATAAAAAAAAGTAAAAGAACAAACTGAAGCAAATATTGCTGAACTCTTCATTTCCGTCATTGATACAGTACCTTGATATGGTGATTTTCCGAGAAAAATCGAATTTTCATTTATGTCATAGTAGTTGTGCCCTCTAGCGGTCATTTTAGGAACTTGAAAATATTTTCCATCAATTTCTCTTGGCCGATTTAGTGCTCGAAATTTTTTTCAAGGTTTATGTTTTCCATAATATCGTACCTCGCCGACCTTATTGAGACACCCTGTACATATCGAAGGCTGTTGTGAAAAATTTCTTAAGATATATGAAAGGAATGTAGTTTTATTGTTTCTTTCCATAAGGTTGACGATAAACACGAAACGTTGGATTCGAAATTCGTTAGCGTCAAGCTGAAAAAGATGAAACGAGAAAGTAAAAGTATAGATAATTGTTCGATGAATACTAAAACAACTCAAGAAATAAATAGACATTGAATTTGCGAACTTTGATTTTTTCCAAATATCTCGAAAATAAATACACCTAACGTTACCAAGATAATAAAATGCTGTTCATTATTCTTATCTTGGAAACCCACATCGATTATATGCTTCGCTCTACTCTGAAAATGGTCAAAACCAAAAGCTGAATGCTGAATAATCAATTGTTCATCACATGATCAAGCAACACACATTTTTCGCAACTTTTTATCAACGTAAAAGATACATGAGCTGTGGTGGTATCCTTTATTCATGTATTTATCTGCCAGTAGTCATCAAGAAGATAATATATCATCTGCTGCAATTGAGATCGATGATTTTTTTATGGAGGCATTTGGACTCAATTAAGCAACGCACACTGCAGTCATCAGATGAGTGAACGGGATAACTTTCCGAAAATCCAATTCAAACTCGTCCCAGAAACGAGAACAACTCCCTCGACGAGCATTTATAAAAAAGCCGGAATGCTTTCCAAGACTCGGTTCACTCTGGAGGCCCCTGGAAAAGTACTCCAAACGCAAAAAATATTTCAAATTATACAATGATCCAGTCTCTGGAGTTGGTGAATACTTCAGAACTCGTGAATAGTTTAAAGGAATTGGAGATTCTACAGTATATAACAAAAATAGAACACTGAGTTACGACAAAATTATATCATAGGTTCTGAATATTCGAGACTATTTCACACACTTTTCAAATGAATCAATGAAGAGCTCTAGTCAAGTTCAGATTATCGATAACACAATACTTGACTCTGATTTGCCTGTCAAGTTCTGTGTTTTCAGCTTTGTGTATGTGACAGTTAAACGTCAAATAAAAATAATCACGTTGAGCACACATTTCAAACTGAGCAGATTTGGGATAAATTTCATCGAATTAATCAATTTCAACCATTCACTTTGTTTGTGAAATAGACTAATAAAATTCCACTCGTATTGGATTTATCTCATAAGTCTGTTTTTTATCTCATAACTCAACTGATGAGTTGCTTGAAGAGAACAACACCGTTTCGTATAGAATAAATCAATACAGACTTATCGCGAAAATCCAATCACTTGTGGTATTACTACTGACTTTCACACACTTTTCAAATGAATCAATCAGGAGCTCTAGTCAAGTTCGGATCACCGATAACACAAACTTGACTCTTGACTCTGATTGGCCTGTCAAGTTCGGTGTTTTGCAAGTTTGTGAATGTGATAGTTAAACGTTAAATAAAAATAATCTCGCTAATTTTGCTGAATTTAATTTTTCTTATTTCTTCCAACTTTTTGGAATAATCTAATACAATTCCACTCGTGATTGAATTTATCTCACTGTCACTGATGATCCACTCGTGGTGTTTTCAACCGATCATGCAATTTTACGGATTTTCCTTCAGTCAACATATTCAGAGCGCTACAACCCATTTTATAAACTTTTGTGTCTGGCAGAATTCTTATTGCTAGTCTACAGCATTTTTTATGGGATATACGTTGCAAGCATGGAGTTATACATAAATAATTGTACTTCTGGATAAAATAACTATATATAATGTAATTCAACTTGTGTAGCATATAACTCTCGATATAATCCAAAATATTGACAATGTGGATTGATGAAAATGTGGACTATAGTGACTATACTTACTATAGTATTCCTTATAAGGATAATAATTTCATTTTGAGTTGTTGTTTATAAAATAAAGTCATTAATTTAATGATTTGTTCATCGTTTCATAATCAGATTATTGAATTTTGAGTCTTTGTTGATAAAAAAATGCTGTTAATCAAATTCATGCGGTAGAGGTATTTCATGTATATTTCCAATTTTTTCGAAGAGCAGTTATGATATTTACGTAATCTCATACTGTTATTTTGATTTAACGGTATTCAGATGGCCATTCTACTTACAATAATTATAATTTTACTGACTTTATTCATAAATTTGAAACGTAATTTGACGATTGCTTTTATTCGAAATTTCTATTCCGTCGATAAGTTATTCACCAACTATACAGCACCAGTATTTGAACTTGTCGGAGTGTTATTTTTCAGCGGGATTACAAAAAATCTTGAGCGACAAACGGCCGATACGGACATAATAGATTCGGTTGTTATAATACTCGGCTGTGCCTCGGATCACAATTATATTCAACCTTATCCGTTATCGGCATTGTAAAGTTGATATAACTATTTCATGGAAAAATGTATTTTTCAAAATTTTCCAGACTACATTGAATCTGATTAAACGCATATGTCTTTTCTCTAGAAATGCCGATCTCAGTGTGCCCAACATAATTCAGTCAGGAGTTGAAGTAATCCATTTCGATGCTTGGCGTTACTATCAGCAATAGCCTTTCTTAGGAAAATCACGTGATGTCCATTGCCAAAAGTGCATCCCAAAAACTTGGATTTTTGTTTCGCCATGAGCTATTTCAATTTCACTCCCAGTCAGCTGCTTATGATCTATAAGGCACAGATCCGACCTGGGTAATTTTGCACTTATCATGAGATCTATATTTTGATGAAAATTTTTGTTGGTACTTACGTATATTGACCTGAAAAACACGAATTTCCTGATATTATCGTGAACATATCTCTAGTTTTCGGGATAATCTATGCCAAAGTTCGAAATTTCACCTTCCTTTACAGATATCCATCTTTCTTTTTGACATATATTGAAGAGAGACAACAATCACTGACTGGTGTTGCTATAAGGCAGCTATGAATCCACCTTTAGTCGCTCAAGATTCGCACTGAGGGAAAAATTACATATTTATGATGTTTTTTACACAAAAATCATAATTAACCATTGTAATTGCATGTAATATATCCTGGGATCTAAGAAGATACAATACTTGCCCAACAGTTGCCATACAAATAAGGTGATATTTCGAACTTTCGCATCGATTATCTCGAAAACTAGAGATATGTTCACGATAATATTATGAAGTTCGTGTTTTTCAGGTCAAAATACGTAAGTACCAACAAGAATTTTCATCAAAATATAGATCGTATGATAAGTGCAAAATTAACCCGACCTGTCCTGAAATACTGTTCCGATATTTGGACTGCGGCACCTAAACATATCCTGAAACAAACACCGTAGAAAAGTTGTCGATTTATCTCTATTTTATAGATATTCTCATGGGCGATGCTCTTCTGAAGTATCAACAATCGTTCCTATCCATTAGCAGTCTCTTCGAGATTAACCCGTCAAGTTCAGTCTTCACACCCCTTCGTGGTCACTTTAGAGACCTGCAGAACGTCCCTTTCCAAAGACTCGTTCATCCAACGAACATCGAGACTTTGGAACTCATTGCCTAGGGAGGTGTTCCCCGAGACATACCATCCCCAGAAATTTAAGAAGAACACCAACTCCTACCTTCTTTCCCTTGGTTCTCACGATGTCCTCTGAACATTACAGGATATCCCTTTTCGTGAGAACCAGTACATAAAAAAACTTGTTTACGTCAAGCCTTACCATCAAAATCAAATCTATTCTAGTACTCAATTGTAAGTTGTGTCCAATAAACGAAATGGTCCTTCTCCTCTACTAATATGACCTCCTGCCCAAGTTTTCTTGGGACCTGGTACATAATTCAAGTGAATTCGTGACAACCCTCATTACTTGAAGAATGGGGAAAGGTGAGCGTTACGTGCCTTCGCTCGAACGCAGTACTTTTTCACAAACAGCCCCGCAACAAAAACTGTGCGTTCGTGCACTTTGCCGCCTTTTCACGAAACATGGCATGCCACGCGTTAGTTCGCGAAAATGGCGTTGCGTCGATCGGGAGGCGCTAGCCACCTTGGTCGATTCTCCTCCAGACCCACATTTCCACGGACTCGTGTTTACTTCACCCCGTCAGTCGAGTGACACACTTTGGGCGATTGATCGCCCCACGCGGGAGCAAAGACGAACCCCCACAGATGAGTCCGGGTCGAGAACCGGACCAAAGAAACCGGAGGCGACTACAGCAATATGTTTGTTAGTGCGATATGCGTCCGCGACAGTTTTCCTTTCGGCCTTAATCTCTCACCGTTCGCGTGTGATAGATGATGTTGATTCGCATGCAAAGTGATGTGATTTGATGGACAACGTCGACAAAGCGAGAACATGCCTGGGGGACGGAGAGGCCTGGTCGCTCCGCAAAATACTTTCCTGGAGAATATCATAAGGAGGTCCAATTCACAACGTGAGTGTGTAATTGAATATTCATTGGAATTTTGGCATCGCGTGGATGGTTGTGGGGAACCACGTACTATGCATAAGCTATCCCAGCCGAAACTGTTATTGTCTTTGTTGTGAATTCTAATTCATTGTTCTGGAATGTGAGATAATATATATGTTCTGTGAATGGAAGATCATAGGCGATATTTTATTCTATATTGCAATCTGGAAACCCATTGGTTGAAAATGTATAATTTTCAAGAATTTCAACTTTCATCTCTCAGTGTTTCCTCTGGCAGATATTACGTAGAATATTGAACTAAATATATCTTATTTTTAACTCTGTTGAGTAACAATTTCCAAAAAAACATCCACACACCGCGAAAATAGTCATAATTATACTTCTAACTACCTATCAGTGTCATATCTGGTGATCCCATATAATTTTCAGGAAAAAAAAATAAATGAATAAAAAATACAAATTTCATATACTCATCACCTATCTAGTATCTTCCCATGATACTCTCAACTTTTTCCATTTTTTTGCTCTGAAATTCTCGAAATTCTTGTTTTGTTTATAGCATATTTTTCTCGAGATTTTTCTAGTTCGATCATTTCGAATATGTAAACAGCAACATACAAATAACTACAGAACATGTTATGGGTATATTAATAGTATTCAATCAATTTCAACTGGTTTCATCATTTCAAAGAATTAATCAATCTCCTAATTTATTTTTAACAATTTCGTCTTTTATTTGGTCCAAGCAGATCGAGAAGAAGGTAATAGATATAATAATCACAATTTCCATTCTTCAAATAAAAAATGTATGAACGAGTTTTTTCGTATAGGTATGTATAAATATAGAATACTTTTCCATAGCAACTTTATGATAGAATATAGGGTGCAATGTGGTGTTATTGATTTTTTATTCTATGTTTTGTATCCATGGATCTGTCATTAATTGAATTTCTTTCGAATACGGTCCTGGTCGGTCCTGGATCTTTCCACAGATTTCGAATTTTGATTTTGAACCATCAGTTTCAATGTTTTCTGATGGAAATCAGAGAAACAATATCTGATCAATCAGTTTCGACCACTGATATACGACCGAGGATACGACGACAATAGTCATCAGATTTGAGCGAAGGTTTGACTGTATATGAATTATAAATAAAAGGAACAATTTCCAATTGAGTGAAAAATCAATATATTGACACCTGAATCCCTGAACTATGTGTCAACAATAAATTACTTCTTCATCAGGACCGTATTTGAATTGAAAGCTCGATTGAAAGGATTTTCAGCGATTTTCAGGTATCAATTTTTGTATTTTGATTATGTTTCGATACGCATTTTTTATTATTCGAAGGTTGGTACAATCGAACTGTCAAATGAGAGTCAGAATATAAGAGTTAGGCTCAGCTTACTTCTGAGCGATTTTGGATTTGGTGATACTAGCAGTAAAAAACTTAATGTTTTCATTGGTGAATTTCAATTCAGAGTGTAATTTGATTTGAATCTCGATTTAAATGACCAATAAAAACATTTGGAATTAATTTCCACCGAGTAGGGGTATGGTAAATGTTTGGATATATGTATGTAATTCGAGAAATCTGATTCATTTTATTACTAGGAATACTAGTAGGGGCCGGTTTATCAATAGTCAGTAAAAAGTCTTTGCTAGGTAACCAAAAGTCAACGGTGACTTTCAGTCAAAGTATTTGTCAAATCAAGAAGTGTTTATCCACTCGAGCATTAGCTGATAGTTCCGTAGCTTCCAGTTACCAATACTTTTTATAGAGTTGGCTAGCCTGGATGTTTCAGACAGTTTCAGGACTTGGTGGTGATTGGATAATTTCAATTTACCGCGTTTTGTTTAACCTAACCAGAAAATTTAAAAATATCTGACAAATTTCGTTCATATCTTTCATGGAGAAAAAGGTCAGGTCCGCGAATTTTTCGGCAGATAGGGGTCTCTTGTTGAAGATCGCTAATAACAGAAAAAATATCCTAGAAAACGGATGTCTGTACATGAAAACAAAAAGAAAAAGGGTGGACCAAACTCCAGGATGAATTTTATTGTTCAACCACAGGACCAGTAAGTTGCACTTCACTTATACATCGTACATGTTGTGATGTTCTGAATAAATATATCTTGTTGAAAAATATGCTATGGCATGACTGACTTTCTTCTTAATGTAACATGCTGTACTTTTGCTTACATTTATGAAATCTCCAACTGATATCAGAAAGTTTCCTGTTGCATAAAGCCTCAACGCCAGCAGAAGTTGATTGATTGATGAATACATAATATTTATTCTTCTGTATGAGCATCCGTACCTGTTCGAGTTTCAATTTGTGGTTCTATTCGCTCCAAAATAAGCAATACGGTTTGCTTTTTCAATCTGAATCTGCAGAAAAAACTTTCATCATCAAAATTTTCAAAATGAACATGCCTTTCTCTCAAAACATAATATGGTCTTCTTTCATGTTCTATAAATTCTAGTATATCTTCATTATCGTAGCTAAATTCATTCACTTCAACATCAACTTGTTCAACTTCCGCCACTGAGACTTTTACCAGAAATGCGCACCAAATTTTAGCTTTTGGTCAAGTAACAAACAGGAGGTTGGAAGTCTCTGTCAGTTAAAATCTTGAAATAGCCGACAGTTATATTTATCTAAAGAATAATAAACACTTTGACTGACAGCTAAGAGATATCTGTTAGTCATTGTGCATTAGCAGGACATTGATAAACCGGCCCTTGTGTGATAGCATAAATCATGTGGGATGATGTAATAACTTTTTAAACGATTCAAAATCGATAACAAAATGATGTTTTACTATATATGACGTCTTCTGCACATGCTACATCGTTCGGGAACTGATTTATTGCTTCCTGATATTTATTCAATCTCAGCTTTGTTACGTGTATGAGGTTGGTAGTAGAATTGTGGTGATGCTGCTGCCAGTCAATTAGGCCCCCATGGGCCCTTTTAGCCAAACCGACCCCTACTCACTCGAGTGTCACATGAAATCTACACGTCCTTTTTCGAGTCCTTCTCCCTCTCGAACCTTCGTGACCTAGTGAAGGTCAGTATGTCCGCCTACTTTGAATCAATCACCATCAGTTCCCGCTAAAAATGGAACGGAAATGATGTTTCTTCGTCTCCCTCACACTTGACAGGTGGGGTTGTATATTTTTTATGCCTACATCAGTGATAGTGATAATAATATAAAGATAGGCATTGAACTGTTCATCTTGTTGTATGTGAAACTATCCCAATTCATCAATCATTTGGATTTCAGGGAGAATGAGCTTCCCCCTTCAGAGATTCTCTTTTATTGATGCTTTCTGGTTGTTGATTTGACGATTTTATGTCTTCATAAATTGGTTTGATTGCCACTTCTGCTAGTTTTGCTTCTTGCTTCGAGTTAAATTGGTTTTATAGCCATTGGGAGAAATTGGTACGTTTGTTCTTTGTTACACAAAAATACTCTTAGTAATTATAGCGTTCTGTGTGGAGGACAAAATAAATTACTTTTTTCTGACAGTGACATTATAAGCTAAACTCCCTCTTACCTTTTACAGGTGAAAATGATACAAGAAATGCTTATAAACGTTTATATGTAATGAAAACTAAGACATATTTTCCTTATTCACGTCATTACAAATAATAAATGTACAATTTTCAAATGTTCCCTAAAAATTACTTCCGCCGCTGGAAACAATTTCTTCTTTTTTATGGGTGGTGCTGTTGCTGTTCACTACAGTCGAGGTGCCTGCCTCTTCTGATGGCAAAGTAGACAGCATACGCGCCGTTTTATTTCTCAATTCAATACTGTCCTCCAGATACCCCTCTGCCACCGTGGAATTTCTCCAACCTCCGTGTCTTTTTAAGTTTGTCATAGATGCTCCTGCATTGGCTAGGGCAGTAGCAGAAGTGCGACGAAGGCAATGTCTCGTATAGGTTAGTGGGTTTGGCAATCCTAAATACATTGCGATTTTGCTGGGAATTTTGGCAAACATATTCTTTCCAATTGGCTGAGTTGTACATTTATTTTGTCGGAAGCTCAAAAAAAAATCGTTTTGTACCTTCAGGACGCAAGGACATATAAAGTCTCAATAAAGGCAAAGCAGAGAACCCTTTTTCATCCACAACTGTAAATTTCTTCGATACACCAGTTTTACTTTCCGGTACGTTCACTACCATAACAGTATCCCGGTCCTCTATATCTGCTATACTCATATTTAGAAGTTCCTGAGTTCTGCTCCAATAAAAGATCGTCGATTTGTGGTAAAAAATAAACACGTTTTTAACGGAAAAACATTGATTGATAAAGAAAGTTTGCTTATAAACATGTAACATAGCGACAACCTATAGCAACAACCAACAATGCTACAATCAACGCTACCTAATTCAAATATACCAGAAAGGTTATGAATTTAAACATTTATTGCGTTCTAAATATGGACATATTGTTATGAAAATCGGTCAAAATTAAAATTATCTATGTACCACGGGAATTATGAGGGCCTTAATTACCGATGGCAAAGTTTGCGTCCCGAGGGCCTCTGGCCCTAACTATTAAATAACTATTAAATTATCAAAATATGCCCTCAAGATTAAATTGATTTGAAAATCAAAAGAAGAAAGGATATGGTCACGAATGTAATTGAAGTCTCGACTGAAGTGCTTATTATCTGAGATATAAAAGAAAAATCAGGTAAACTTGATGATATTCAAATGTTGATCTGAATTTAATAATAATTTTGGTACGATGAAGTGCTGTTTTTTAATTCAACTAAAAACACTCGAAAAAATAGTATTTGAGGAATAATTCATCAACAATAAGGAAGAAAGTAGAAAAATCTATCAACTTGAAGGGTTGATGCATCATCAATAAAATGTTTAATGATAATTGAAGCTACATTACATTCCGAAGAAACAGCACAAGGGTCTCTGAGACAGATTATATGCCGAGGAATATGCCAAGAGTAGCTGGATAACAACTCATATTTTCTATCACTTTGGTCTTGGGAGACTAATTAGAATGGGTACTTACCTAATCAGCTTCTATTATTTCCGAGCCTATTTCTGATGAGATCGTAAATAGCATTTATTCTAAAACTTTTATTGTCAAACTTTTACTCAATACAAATCAAATTCAACTAGAGATGTGTTGGTACTGGAATCAACCAAGTGTAATAATAAGTCATATAACCTCAGGAAAATCAACTGTTCTCAATTAATAATTCCCTATAACAATATGAATAATCATGTATTCCCTTACATATGTGAGTAAGTAATCTAGCAATAAACTCATTTTTCAGGCTATCAACTCCCAAAATAGCTACGATCCTTAAAGGCATGCGTTTTATATTTTTTATGACACCTCTAACATATTCTCTTTCTAATTTAATCTCAGATTCAATATACTGAGATTACCACGGGGATTACTGAGTAAGATTTCATGTTGACTTTGAACATATATAGAACAATACCAAAGTTTTTACCAAATACTATTCTGTAGTATTTAACAATATAATGCATATTTCTTAATACAATTCCAAAGTTTTTACTAAATACTATTCTGTAGTATTTAACAATATAATGCATATTTCTTAAACAAACTCCATAACTTCTTATGAAAATGTAGTGATTATTGCCTTCTGGTATTAATTTGATTACTTTTTCTCTGACTTCTGAAAACATACATACTTCGATGCATCCCATATTTACATAGAAATAATACCTCCAAATATCCTCGTTCTACAAGCTCTTCATTCGGAGCGTGAGTTTGCTTAATAAAATATTCATTGCAATTCCGGCATCCACTTTGGAATGTTTTGTATCACGTTCAATGTATACGTTTGGAGACAAAAAGACAATTGGCTTTGTTACGAATTATAATAAATTTATCCTTATTCAGAAGAATATACGAGAATATACGAACAACTATAATGATGGAAGAAGAAGAAAATTGAACGCATCACAATCATTATTTCAAAACTGAAGCAACAAGGGTAAATAAGGGGTTGAACACACTGGCGATTTTTCAAAGAAAAGTGTTTGAAATTTGCAAGCAGGTACTGTTACTGACTGCGCCACATCTATGTTTTTCCATACTGAACACAATAACTTTTAAGACGAAAACCAAGACCTGAGAATATTGAATAGTTCGAAATAGAAAAAGGATTGTTATTCGTTTTTGATTTTCTCAAATTGATAATAATATAGTTTGATGAAGATTCTGAATTTATTGATGTCTTGGTGATTTTCAGTTTCAGCTATGCATACGTGAGACAAATACTTTTTGATACTATCCATAGTATTCCACGAGGTATTCCATATACCGGGTGTAACAGGATCATGGTACACCCCCCTTACCTCCGTTAGTTTTGGAGGTAATTGATTGAAATTTGGGATATGCCATGAATATAATAAGCGGCATTTTTTGACCTACAAATGATTTGTTTCTCACTTCCGGTATCGCCGGAAGTTATACCAACTTTCGATTTTTAAATGGAACACCCTGTATATCATTATGGTTCCGATTTATTCCAATTGACCCGTCTAATGCTAGAAAAATCGAAATCCGGTCGAAAATACTAAATTGCGTTTTTTATAAGCGAATGAAGTTCATCGTAATCGTTTTTGAGGTAAATTTTTTTTCAAATAGAACCATATTGGTACTGTTGTACCATTTATTAGTACTATTAATGAGGAATTTATTCCTACCAGGTGATAAAATGTTCGATGAATACAATCAAAATTACAGCTAAAAGAAAATAAGAAAATACGATTATTTTGTTAAATGATAAGAAATGACTAAGGTGGCTTTGAAATACAATAATGAACACAAAACATTTCAAAGCCTTCTTATATAGCTTCTCAACACTACATAGCACAAATGAATCATATTTTCTCATTTTCTTTTAGCTGTAATTTTGATTGTATTCATCGAACATTTTATCACCTCTGGTATGAATAAATTCCTCATTAATAGTACTAATAAATGGTACAATATGGTTCCATTTGAAAAAATTTAGTTTTACCTCAAAAACGATTACGATGAACTTCATTTGCTCATAAAAAACGCAATTTAGTATTTTAGACCGGATTTCGATTTTTATAGCATTAGACGGGTCAATTGGAATAAATCGGAACCATCATGACACAACTAAAAATTAAATTATAAAAAATTTTGACGTTTGAAATGTCAATTGTGTGGTACCATTGAATTCGGAAAATTATGCAGATTTCATAAATGTAATGATATACAGGGTGTTACATTTAAAAATTGAAAGTTGGTATAACAAATCATTTGTAGGTCAAAAAGTGCCGCTTATTATATTCATGGCATATCCCAAATTTCAATCAATTACCTCCAAAACTAACGGAGATAAGGGGGGTGTACCATGATCCTGTTACACCCGGTATGCTGAAATGGTTACTGGTATGATTACCTCGATGAATAAAAATGACGATATATCCATCCATCGTCCAATTTAGAACGTACACGATTTTTGGACACGGTCAGAAATAAAATTCTCACGTTGAACTAGTGCGAAAATTGAAACGGCAGCATCAGGATAGATGAAAATTCCTCGGAAAATTCATCCTATGAGAACTATGGGCATATAGGCTGTCTCATAAAAAAACGTCGCAATAGCCATCATCGTCATACGCTAATTGAAGAATAATATACTATTATTCTAGACGATTGTTTTAAAACCAATTTTCTAGAAGTTAGGTACTGAGGGAGGATGATCTTATTGGTATCATAGGGTATAGAACAGTATCGATTGGTTGGATACATATGAAATTTATAGGTAGATGGCTATGATAAAAATGCCTGCTTGTTAGATAGCTGAAGTGAATAGCACATTGCAAGCGATCTTTTGTAGTCGATGCAGAATAAAAGCTCCTTTATGCGACAATGGAAACAATGAACTGGTGTCAGGAAGTAGACAATCATTGTATAATGATCACTCTTTTCTGTGACTACCGAGGTGACTACCCTTTGATAATATCAAATTTGCCAAGATGTAAAATTCGTGAGGAAAATCTGAAACAAATTTTATGAACGTCTATCCAACCATAGAACCTATAAATTAATGTCATCAGAATGAGAAATAAAGCGTATCTAAAATTATTTAGGTCGACGTTCATCTAAGTATATTGCAACGAAGAACACATATTTTTGCTACGATCTCGTGTCTTTGATTGCTGTTTCATTGATTTTTTTTCATGTTTCAATCGATTGCGAAATGCAGTGTTAGATAGTATTGTGAGCAAGACTAAAGAATCAGTAAATAACTGAATATTTGACAGTATCATGATTTCTACAGGTTCTCATTCAAATCTGCCAATCTTCACCAGCTGCTTTTATGATCAAAGATAGAGGGAAATAAGTTTGAATGGACATTACAAAAATTCGAAAATAGTTGTTTTTTCAATTATTGTTTGAAGAAAAAAGGATAAGCATGTTCTTGTGCAAGGATTTCAGGCCAATATTTAACATACTACACCTTCATCGTTGTCGTTTCACATCATTTCTAAAAGTCAGAAAGAAGTAACCTGCATGTATAATATTGTGATTAGAAATCCAAGTGAATTCCATTAAATGCCAGGCTTTCTTCAGATCAGAAATAGCTAATCACGATTTAAGCATGCAACGTGTGATAAAGGCTTCTCATGGTCAAACTAAAAGATCGATTGCATTTGCCTATCGCGAATACTTTTGCTCACGCTAAATATCCACCCGCGAGCAGATCCCTAAGATAGTGTCAGAAAATCGATATGAACTATTCGAATAGAAATAGAATGTTAATGATTTCTGGCTCTGATCAAACATTGCCAACCACTTTGTTATAATGACTATGCATATTATCCCAAGTTCATTCAGAATCGATATCCAATTCAGAGGGCAGAACAAATTCTGATAACCCAGAACGACAAATGAAATATCGATATATCGAATTGCATATTCAGCCAGTTTCATTATTTAGCATGTTGTTAATTGGTTGATTATTGTGCACAATGATACGATTTGCAGCATGTGCTATTATACAAGTAATTATATCAAATAGAAATGTCAATACAGTCAACTCCCGCTACCGACTCAATATTCTTAAACAATAAGAAAAATATCACAGTCCCCAAATCATTAATCCATCTCAGTATGTAGTATGTACCTAATTTCCGATGTAATTCCATTTGGGCTTTGCAATGCTCCATGAACTTGTAGGTTTTTGCTGAAATTTGTGAGAGGCTCTACTTCAGAAGATTATTCAAAAGGAAACAAATATACAGAAAAATTCAGATACCTAATTGAAAATTGAAAGCTCACCTCAGACAAATGTTTTTGAGTTATCCAATGCTACTGCCATGATTTTCAATGGACGCCTGCAAGGTGGATATAGGATGGTGAAACAGCTTCCTATCAACAAGCACTAGAATAAACTGTAGACCTTTGCCTACTTGATTTCATACCGTAGTAATATTTCCTGAAGTTATCAGAGATGGCGACATACCTTGTGTCGGTAAAACAGAAACTGTGCATCTGTCATACTTTTATCAGTTTCATCTGTTCTAGATGAAAATTGATTGAATAGAGTCAAAATATCAATATTCGATCCAGATTTATCGAAAATATATTGTTTTAATGTCGTTTCAAGTCACGTCTGTCAGATGTGAACCACAGAAATACGTAAGCAACAGAAATCTTCTTCGATAATCGATCTTACCGCCATCTTCGTTCAAGTCGTGGAAATATTAGTAACTTCTCAAACGGTCTACAAGTTTTTCGAAGAAACAATTGAAGAGCTGTTTCACCATCCTATATCCACCTTGACTAGAATAAACTGTAGACCTTTGCCTACTTGATTTCATACCGTAGTAATATTTCCTGAAATTAACAGAGATGGCGACATACCTTGTGTCGGTAAAACAGAAACTGTGCTTCTGTCATCTTTTTATCAGTTTCATCTATTCTATATGAAAAATGAAATGAAAATATTGTGTTTTGATGTCATTTCAACTCATGTCTGTCAGATGTGAACCACAGAAATACGTAAGCAACAGAAATCTTCTTCGATAATCGATCTTACCGCCATCTTCACTTAAGTCGTGGAAATATTAGTACCTTCTCAAACGGTCTACAAGTTTTTCGCAGAAACAATTGAAGAGCTGTTTCACCATCCTATATCCAACTTGGACGCCTGTCATATATCTGTCACGTTGGCCAGCGAATCTGCTGTTGAACTTTGGTGACGAAATTAACCACATTGACAGTAGTTGGTGATTTTAGAACTTTTCAGATATCGAATCCCAGCGAACACACTGGTTATTTTGACATCTCTGAGATGTAACAATGAACTCATTTCTCAGTATTACTTTGTTACGCCAGTATGTGACGTACTGGAGATGTTGTGTAGGGGATGTTAGTCTTGGGATATTCATGGGATGTCGCGTTGTTATGTCCATTGGATATACCCGTATGATTTTCGAATATGTTACATCTCGTTGTAATTTTTAGTATTTTCTATTATGTAGCAGCGAGAGCAGATTGTGTGTTTTTATTAAAATAATAATTAATATAGTTTATTATTAATATTTTATTGTTCATTTTTCTATTTAGAAAAGATGAGTCATTTTCATCGCGCATAAATATGTCCTAGTTAGAATTAAATTATTTTAATCATAGAGGTAGGTATCATAAAAACTGAGATTCGTGAAATTTTCAACTGAAGGGTTATTCAATATTGAAGGAACGAATTTTGTATATACATTAATTTCATTAGGAGGTAGCTTACTCAACTTGACCTACATATTTTTTCGTTCTATATTACCATGGTGGTATTGATTGTCTCTGTACAGGTAGATAGATTGAATGTTATTTTCATGAAATGAATATTCGTTTTAAATTCCTCCCTGGCAGTCAATGATAATATGCGGGGGTGAACTGGCGAGAATATTATTCATTTGGAACTCACCGTTTATTTTTGTTTCTGAAATTTCACACACACCGATGTGTATTTTGAGAGGGACACAAATGTACGTGATTAATTCAGATTTGCAATTTACATCCCCTAATACGAGGCGGCTACCCTCCCATATTTTTATAGAGAAAAGGGTGGGAATGTGCATTATGCAGAAGCTTTCGACAGTCCGAATTTAAACGAAATAGTAATTCAGATTAATGTTGTGGCAGTTTTAACGCGAACGGTAAAAGCTCAAAGCCAAAAAACCTCTTATCGAAACACAGTTACTGGTAGTCTTCCTCTTCTGAATTTAAGTTAATTCACTAAGATATTTATTTATCCAGCAGCTTATTTTCATAGAGGGTTTGCTGGGCCATAGAATTAATACAGTGAAAAATGAGCTGTCATATAAATAAAGTTAGGTCTGAGCCAGGATGCCAGGATTTCTCGACAATACTTGATTTATTATATCTGATGGGCCAATGTTCTTTTCTACCCTCAAGGTGTGAAATAAAGCTTTCTATCTGTGGGATACTGCAAGATTCGCTGACAATGAGAAATCGAACGTGTAACTTTAGCAGAAGATATAATATCTCACAAGACAGAGCGCTCAGTTGAAGGAAAATCGTTCATGATGGTGGAAAATTTAGTGAATCTCGTCTTCTCACCTCTGCGTTAAGTTCCATTCAACATATAAAAACATGTTTCAATGGATGCAGTACAGATATATTGATACCATCAAATATTTGTTGTATTTATAGGCCAGATTTTTTTACAAGAGGTACCTATAGGTATATTAGTTAAATCATCAAATGTAAATGATTAATAATTGTTATCAAACTGAAAAAGGCACACGTGCTCGCACACGTGTTTATGAGTTGGTTACGTTGATGTTATGCCCTTTTTCGGATTATAAGGTGAATTCATAACTGATTTCAATGTGTCGACGACACATAACCTCTAAATTAATTTTGATGAAAACTATAGCAACTCATTGTGACAGAAACTATACATGATTGCACTTTATATTTGCAATGAACGCACTAAATTATATTTCGAGGTTATGATATATTTTTACTGATTGTGATTAATTTGGCGAACGATATGAGATGCTTTATAATGTTATCAATTTTTAATTCAATTCAATATTTAACTGCGATCCTCAATACGGTGAAAAATGTTCGATTTCATAATATAATTGACATAATAATTGGCCTAGGTACATTCGAATTCAATAAATCGTGGGTTATTTCACATGTATCACATATTTTGAGTATACAAGTATACTTACTATTCAGCTCGCTACTCAGTGAATGAATATTTTTATGAGAATTTCGATCCTAGTATCTTGAATAGAAATAAAAATCTCCATACTTACTTACCATAAACCTAACTGGCAAAACAAATTGTGCGGGTTTTATCTTTACTAGGTAACTCAGTTCAAAACTTTTGCGCTGCGAAAGTCAAGTCTTTTGTAAATATTGATCCGCCAGCCAAGTTTTCGTTATCGAAGGATATTTCCACATCGTTCCAAGTTTCCCAGAGTTTCTCTAGAGGATCATCCTACATCCATTCTGAAAATCCAGAGACGTGGGAAGCGAGTGTTGGGAAATTTTCATTTTTCCAACCATGATGTGATTCGCAGCAGAATAATAAACAAGAGCAGTAACGAGTTTCATCTCGCTCTGGCCAATAAAAATGCACGAGTAATGTGGAAACTGATGCAGTGCATGTTGATGGTATTCTCGTTGACGTAGAGAGGGTGTTGGAGAGTGACCAGGAAAGTACGTTCATCAACACCGTCCAATAAATTTTCCAGGGCATTTGTTGGAATGTCCTGAAGGGTTGTTATGACATACGAATGGAGTGCTTTGTAAATAACAATGAATTATTCATGAAGACTTCAGGTCATCAAAAGTTGTTAGGATAAATAACTTCGTCTGCGGCATTTGTATTTGTATTTCCTATGCTCCTACCTAGCTCTACGAATTAATTATGATTCATACATTTATGAGAAGAATATTTGAAGCAACACTAGATTCAACAGGCATTACTCTTTTATACCCTATCTTGTGGGTCTTGTGATGATGATATTCATCATCATTCATAGATGTTAAAATTTGAGTTTTAAGTATTCAATGACCGGCAGGAATTACGAATCATATGGAAAATGTTCGTGTTTAGC
Source organism: Chrysomela aeneicollis (assembly GCA_029955515.1). NCBI lineage: Eukaryota > Metazoa > Arthropoda > Insecta > Coleoptera > Chrysomelidae > Chrysomela > Chrysomela aeneicollis. The sequence continues at coordinate 4,907,207 of JARUHQ010000007.1, forward strand.
GAGAAATTTGAAAAAATGTTTCAAAATACACTTATATGATAGAATATTGAGAAACCCGGAAAAAACTTCGTCGGACAAGTTGTTCATCAGGATGGCAATTTATGGTTTTGAGCAAGTTTCGAAAAAATCAAAACCATTTTTTCACCATGAAAAAGATCAATTTGGAAAATAAAGAAACTCATCAGTAAAACCAACAGTAATATTCAGAATGATATTTTGTAATGATTCGCTAGCAGTTTGAAATCTGTGAATTCGCAATGTTTTCATACATATGCTTCATAAGAGGTTAACGAAGATATTTTCGATATACTTAGTGTTATTATCGTTTTTTTTTCTGAGTAAATCAAGTGACAAATTTTGTTTTCGTTTGAAGAACCTACCTACGAGAAAATACTAGAGAGAGAGAAAATACGATAGTAACTTGCTACACCCACATCTAAAGAAGTGTTAATTATTCGCGTTTTAATTCTTTATAAACATAAATCTTATACCAGAAATTCCAACAAGCACGCCATATTCCATACTCGCATTATGACATTCTTTCCAACTAAGTGAAGTGGTCTTGCTGTGAACTTCCGATCTTTGGAAACTTTCATTCTGTTTGAATACATCACACTCGACAAAAGAACTTTGTTGAGTTATGCTTCCCCAGCGGATGCACATTTGTGCACTTTCAAAATGAGAATATCATAATGCACACACCATCTTGTCTTCAAGAATGAATCGTCTCTAAAATTTGCCGATTACCCCAGTTCTTATTTTCTGTGTTTCTCGAGTGGTTCACTGATTTCATTACTTTCCTGTTCCTGACTTGAAGCACTGAAGATGACAAGTGCATTCAGCTTTTCACATTTACTTCCATAAAAATCTTTGAACGAATCAAACTGAGTTTGCTAAATCCAGAAGTATGAACACCTACATATAATTTGATATCGTAGTGATTGGCTGGTACAGAATCTTAATTCTTAGGGCATCATGTATAGATTGCCACAGAGGTGGATAGATAGACTGGTGAATTCACTTCCTATTCTGTGACTGGTCCCAAATCTCTTGATTTCGCTTACTTCGATAAAACGTGTCTAACGTGACATTGCGTGGGTAAATCTCGCTAAGTGAAGCCGCGATTGCAACCAAATTTACAGATTACTGCAGGTGTCAATACAAAACTAAGAATATTTGATTCTGAATGACTTCTGATCGTTTCTATAACAACTCCATGGAGCCAGTTTACAATGAGTTTGATGCGAATATGTATCGAATATGATTGAAAGAAAATTCTTCAAATAACTATCGACATTATCGCCATCTATTGTTGTACAGGAGAAGCCCACGTAATGAGCTGAAATTCAATTGTTTCAAATCAAGGATTTTTCTGCTGAAACAATTAAAGAGTAGCGCCACCAGGTCTTATTTCCATCTTTATTGCCACTAGGCCAATGGACAATCTATACACACATCATCTTTCAATATCTGGCCAATATTGAAGTCAAGTATGGTAGGAAATACGTATAGTATCAACAGTTCCATCTAGTTCTAAGGTAGAATGATATACCTCAATTTCTAATGACTAAACATTTCAACAAAAAAATTGCTATTGTAGCAGCATGTGCTTCTCTGGATGACCTTGGTATGGAATGGTTCAAAATGAACACCATCTTTTCGTACAACCAGAGATTATGGTTTCAATACCTGGATATTTCAAGATAGCACATTATTCTTTGAAAATAAGGAATATGTGAACATACATCATTCCTTTCAGATCCAGAACTAAAAGCATTCATGTGTTCAGATAAAAATGTCGTTCTTAGTAAATTGAATTTATTAGTCTTCAAATCACTCGAGGTATTATGCCTAACTTTAGCTACTTCTTTCTGTATATTTTCCAGTGCAGCAATTCTAGCTTGTTTCTGTATTTTTTGTTTTTGACTGCATATAAGCAAGATAATATTCTTCTATTAAAACGTACACTTGATCTTTTGTCCAAGACATATTTGGGTTCTAATTTCTTGTACAAAATTCTGCACCAAACAAAGTCGTATACAACATTTATGTTTGACATTTGACGATAAATTATTGTGCAGATTCATGCAACATAATTTGTACAAGAAATTAGAAACATTTGATATATGCATTCAGAGTGCATGGACTACGAGCCTATATAATTCAATGTTCTGCGTGGTATTTGCCAGGAAAGTAGTTGTTTTCAAATTGTATCTGATTATCAATTGGACGGGACGAGATGTGTATCTCTTTCAATTTTGAAAAAATCGAGACATATAACAATCATATTATTAATTCATCTTGTTTCAGCTGACAGTAGCTTTTTATTGGCGAACGCACAAATAGTGGACTACCCCATAGTTTACTGCAACGAGTCCTTCTGCAAGATATCCGGCTACAATAGGGCGGAAGTCATGCAGAAATCGTGCAGATGCGTATTTATGATCGGCGAGCTGACCGATAAAGAGACAATCAGCAGAGTGGATCAAGTGCTGGAGATGCAGCTCCATGACCAGTTCGAAATACTTTTGTACAAGAAAAATAGTAAGTAGAGTACGTTAGTCGCGCTTCCGTTTTTACAGAGTTTATACGCAGGCTGAGGCATCAGAAACGGAAAAGATTGATTATCTTATCTTGAAAGGAATTTTTTGGTCGGTCTCTTCACCTCCGCCTCTTTAACCAATATAATCTGAGGAATTCAGTAATTATTCAAAGTACAGCATCTCGAAAAATCGTTGAGTTCAAATTATTTCATGAACTTAAATAATTGAAAAACGTATCGCAAAGCTTAGGTTAGGTTAGGTTCAAATTGGGGCGAAGTAGCAATAAAATTCTATGCTCATTATAATAACAGAAAAATAAATCTAAACCGTCAATAATTCACCAATATAAATCTATGGTATACAACGAGGAGAAAATATCTGCTTTCCTGGCAAATACCATCAAATAATCAAAAGATTTCTGATGATGAAACGAATGAGAAGAATCAATCATTGGGCATACATATTGTGCAAAGTTCAGAAAGTCGAGGAATGCAACGTAAAACAATAGGTACCTGAAAAATCTATACCGTCAGGTCTGGTTCAACAAACTTCTGGAGGAAACAATCTCTGCGTCAGATGTCAGATCGATATATCATTAATGTTGGAATAGCTCATACATAATCCAAAATTTGGATTAACTATACTAACCAAATAATTAATTGAACCTACTGTATTTATTCATGACGAATAAACGATGCAAATAGGAGAATTTGAATCCCCAGTAATTTAATTGAGAATCATTACTGTATTACATGTTTTCACATCTGAACGAGATAATAATAATAAAATAATAATAATAAAATAACTATAAAAACTCACTTACACGGCATTGATAACTAAAAATTGAAAAATAATTTATTATGTTATTACTCAATTCCTATGATTTTCAATGTGATACATAAAAATTCGCAGATTCCATTCCACAATGGCAAAAAATGTGTTTGTCGCTCAAAAACGTACGTATTATTCGTTGTATAGGTGAGGTGTCAAGAAGGCATTCCTGCAAGAATCTCTTTGTTCAATATATGACATCCTTCCATTACCTTGTATTCTCATCTTCGAAACATGTGTATATGTATTCCAAAACGAACATAATTTTGTAGTCAATAGATATATTCACAATATCAATACAAGAAGCAAAAACTTATTTCATATACCATATTATGCTAGATTCAAAATAACCTCTGTTGCTCCGAACTATTAAAATATCAAAAATTTGCATCCACCCAAATGACGTCAGAGTTTAGAATCTAAAGAGCAGATGACCAGCATATCTTTTTGTGAATAAAAACTATCGGTATATTCCCTGATATATGAAGAACATTCCACAATAAGTGATCGATTCTATAACAAGAAGTTGTCGAATGTAAGAAAAGTTTTGTGTGGTTCTATTGATATCCTTGAATATTGTAGCTGACACCGTACAAGGAAACAAATAAAAATAGTAAAGTTGGTGTACTAAAAACTTTCCACATGCCATTAGAAATATCGTTACTCCATATTAGTTGCTTTTCCACATGGTTTCACTCGTGTCTAGCAGAAATTTCTAGTAAAACACCACGAAACAAATAAAGCGACTAAAGCGAGGAATATGTCTCCAGGTCCGGATTATCCATAAGGCGGATTAGGCAACTGCCTAGGGGCCCCGCACCGACTAGGGGCCCACGGGCGCCTAATTAATGTTGAACGCACCAAGAAAAATATCACCATAGAAAAAATTATGGATGCGGGGACAGATAACATCGTTTGAATTGATTTTTGATAATATGGTTCAATCAACTTTTCCGAAAGTAATGATTAGCATTGCAAATATATAGAAGTCTGATGATATCAAACGCCACAGGTGAACGAAATTTTTCAAAATAAAAACTGTCTTCGTTCAACAATATCACAGAACCGTTTGAATTCATTGTCGATAATGGCGATTGAAAATGATGTGTTGAAAAAGGACAACTTTCAAGATGATTTTAACGATTTTGTATCTAAAAATTTACAAGAATTGCTATTTAAACTCATATTGTACCTACTTCACAAAAATATTTTCTTTGGTTGTGAAAATATTTCTGTGATCAAAATCATTTCATTCAATGAAAGCAAAAAGTAGGAGTCGATCTGATCGACTCGACCCTTGTAATAGAAAAAATATATTTTGAAAAGTAAGAAAACGGTAAAGGAAAGGGGCCCCGAGAATTACATTGCCTAGGGGCCCCGATATAGTTAATCCGGCCCTGTATGTCTCGCGAACTTTGTGAAATGGAATAGAACACAACTCGACAACCGAGGTCTAGATGAATTGCCAACATGTCTGGAAAGTGGAAGGATCGGGCTGAGGGTTTGCTTTACGCAGTGGCAATTCAGCCCCTAGTTGACCGATCAATCTATCCCCCTTGTAACCCACTTTACTTTATCGGGAACAGCGTCTGAATTCCCAAAATTCTTTGTCGATGTCTCTATCCCGACCACTAGGCTAGATTATTGAGTTACATCTCTAACTGATGGCAGTCTGGAATCGATATTGGCTGTTGGGAACTCATTGCTCTTATCAAGGTGTGCTTTTTTACGGGAATTAATTCCAGTCTAAAATCAAACAACAAGTGTTTCTCATTTCATATACAGGGTCACTAACGGTCGATGGTAGGTTAGATAGATAAGATAGATAGATAATTTATTGAAGCTTTCAATTTGTAACAGTTGAAAAACTCAGGTCATAACAAATTACGTCTTAAATCTAAGATAAACTGAAAAAGCTAAATCTGATAAAATATCACAATCAAAACATTAATAAGTGTATAGATAAAAACATGTATATAACAAAAAATAAAAATTAAAATGATAAAGTACATTGATGACAATCACTCAGTTATTTTCCTAAAAATTCCTCTAAAGAATATGGTTCAATGTCACATAATAGATCAAAAACAACTTTTTTGAATCTATTCCTAGAACAGTCTTCTCTGATTATCGAGGGTATATGGTTGTAAAATTTAATGGCAGCATAGTGTGGTCCTTTCTCTGTATTTTTCAATCTATGCTTTGGGAAAACAAAATCCGATTAGAAGTTTCTGGAGAACAGGACGTAGGATTATTCTGAAAATTTGGATTCTTGGGAAATCAGTTTTGTTTTATCGATCTTAAATATTTTCAGCGTTGCGGCGATGCCGCTTCTACCAAAAAGTGGCAACAACTTTGTTATTTCAAATAGTACACCCTATATTTTGTTACATTCTCGAATTCTTCTTGAAGAGCTGATTTCGTCAATGCGTCATACTTGGGGTCTAGGATGGATGATTCTAGAGATATATGGTGTGAAATCTCGAGATTGATATTTAATTTAAACAAATACAGGGTGGTTCAGAATTTTGAGTTCTGTACCACTCTGTATTTGTTCCATTTAATGTCAGTAGATATTTAATGAAAAGTAAAGATAGGGACATGTAAGCCGTTTTGAGCAAAAATGAATAGTTTCGACATAAAAAATTCGTAAAGTTGAAAAATATCGATTTTTCATACCCTATTACTGTGTAATCTTTCTCTCTATACCCAAAGTATGATAGATCGACAAAATCAGCTCTTCAGGAAGAATCTAAAACTGAAATAAAATATAGGGTGTTCCTTGTGAAATAACAAAGTTGTTGCTACTTTTCGATATAAGCGGCAACGCCGCAACGCTGAAAATATTTTATATCGATAGAACAATACTGATTACCTAAGAAACCAAATTTTCAGAATAATCCTACGTGCTGTTCTCCAGAAACGTCTAACCTACCATCGACCGTGAGTGACCCTTTATCCTTGATTATATTATCGCAGGCATATATTCTTGGCATGTTATATTATATGTTAGTTTTCATAAAACATAGTACCTACATGATATTATATCATAGAATGATTATAATTCATTTACATACTAGATCAAGATATTTTCTTCAGTACTTGCAGATATCTAGGAAAAAATAAAAACATGATGGCATCATTGTATGTCAGCTCACTAAATCACAATTTGTGTGTGAACGCGGTTTTACACTTGCTACGTCATCAGAATGGTGGAGGAGCCGAAACTATGTAGTTCAAATTAGTTTGTGTCGAATTAAATCGCACAGAAAAATAAAAAGATACGTTCAATAATTTGTTATAACATTTAGAAAAAAATAAATTTCTCAATATTGGGAACTCACTGTTTCTTCAAAATATTAAGTTAAAAATTTGTTTTAGTTCACTATCATTATGGTTTCCATAAAATATCTAACGGCCGAGTTAATTCAAAAATCCAAAAAAGTGACAGCTATCAGCTGCTGTATTCAACAGCAGCATGGACTAAATCTAGCTGTTCATGTTTATGACTAACGATTTTCTACTTATAAGATGAAGCTTTACCAGGGGAGACCTGTTCAAATAGAAATAAATTAATTTGTTTTGCCGTCAGTAAAGTAGATATTTCCCAATGGGGCAACCTTTTGAACATGAATCTGATAAGCAAATAACGTGAGGGTTGTTGGTTATGCATAGCAATCCAAATAACCCGGTTGAAAGATTACCTATGTGTTAAAATATCTATCGAATTTGATAGAATATTCGAAATGTGTGTGTCGTCCAGCAAAACTGCAAATATCCGACACTGAGTAGTATCTTAGCTCATTTTTATGTTCACTTCTGGAGTGAAGCTGGTTAATAATGATAGCTTTGACTTCATTTCGGACTAATTTTGTGATTATATATAATCAATCGTTTGTTCGTTAATATATTGATGTATTCTTTCTTAATTTTCAGAAACTCCACTATGGCTCTTATTGCAGATCTCGCCAATCAAAAACGAAAGGGATCTGGTCGTGCTATTCTTATTGACTTTTAGAGACATCACAGCATTGAAACAGCCAATAGAAACTGAAGATACAAAAGGAGGTATAGGTAGGTTACTAAAAACTGGCATTCAAGGAGCTAACATCTTTATATCATCTAATAACCTGAGACTGTGTCACCTGAGTTTTTATATCACCTTAGTCAATACTTCTATTACACATCTGTGCTTATTATCAATTAGGAAGAAACTTGTGAGAAACCACATTTATCCCATGATTAATTTATTCAGGTTAGAAAATTCAAGATTTCAAGAGATAATTGTACCTACTTGCGTAATTTCTAACTTCTCTCGAAACTTCAATTCGCCAATCTGAGAAAACTTTTAATTTAAATTGATGATTCTCCGAATCATTTCAGAATGGAGACCAATGCAATGAATATTCCAAATTAAAGTTTCATGTGGAGTTACAATATAGATACATTCTTGATGTTGTTTGTGATAACTCCACATTTCACGATTGAGAAAAAATCATATGAATGGAAAGTTTTTGAAATTTTTGAATATGCTGATGATAACCTGAAAGTTTCAATCATGATATTTTTTTCTAAAACAGTCAATTTAGCAATTAATGTCCCCAAAGGATATGTTAGATGGCAATTTTGTTATATCAAAACCATGTATAAAAAAGAGATAATTTTTTCATAAAATGCAATACAATAGAATAGGCAGTGTTTTGCGGTGTTTTGTAACAAATCATACCTACATTCGTTCAAGATAGGTACCTACCTAGTTAGTAGGTATGTCACTATTCTCTAAATATATCCAGACCAATGTGCATGAACTAGTTTCGATGAATTCCCAAAATAATTGATCATTTTGGCATGAGTTCGAATTGCTTAGAATGATCCACCCTGTAGATATACCTACTTATCTGTATCGTGAAAGCAGCCTATCAAAAATATATTCGTCTATATATTCTGATGAAAGATCTTATTCCAACACAATCTCAATATGGTTACATGTATCTAGGGTGAAATAATATAACACATTACCATACGTAAGGAAAATTTAAGTAGAATTCAACACAATCAATGTTGATGGTTGAATACCTCCAGGAGTTAGGAGGAGACGGATAAATTTAAATAATAATCGTTATGAAAAACATCCATTCTCAAAGTGGCCCAATTTGAATTCAATCAAATGAAAAACTCAAAGTCGGTCGACCACACAACTCGTACCTAAATGTTCAATCTTAACCTTTGATTTTCTTCTTCTAAAAAAAAAATTCTCTTCTGTAAGCTTCAAGGTTTCTTGTTATAGAATTTCATTCTCATCTAACTTTATTGAATTGGATTTTTGCTGAATCTTCCACCTCAAATCACTATTTCTCATCAAAAATTTTCATGCAACTTTTATTATATAAATTTCATAGGCATAAAAATTTATGGTTCTATGTCAACTGTACTTTCACAAATCATTTGTCATATTTCAACCGTAGCCATTTAATTTTAAATTTAATTAGTCCATGTCAATTCTTGTTAGTTGAATACTGACTACCATCAGAGGAGGATGATGTTCTTCAACTCCCCTTTGATTGTGATATTTGGTTTCTTTTGGTGGCTAAGCAAATTTAAACAATATGTATATTTGATATATGATTGATTTCCGTCTATCCGATTTTTGGCATTGATATGGTTTATACCTTCTCCTTTGAATTTGATTGTAAGTATTTAAGCACACCAATTTGTTATTTAGTATTATTTCTTCTATTACAGATTACTTACTGTGTCTGATGATGGCTGTTGAGCCGAAACCCACTTGTTCATTATTTTATTATATATTGTGTAGTCGACCGACTTTGAGTTTTTCATTTGATTGAATTTTAATAATAATCGTATAAGTGAATTCGTTACATGCAAAATTCAATTTCCAAATTTGGAACAAATGTATGAAATTGAAAACTGACCAACTTTTTTCTCTGGCATTTTTCGAAATTAAAAAAAAAAGATTTTTTGAGGATTTTCGAAAAAATTTTTAAATTTGACGGGTTTAGAGTAGCACATGAAAAAAGCAAAGATGCTGTATTTTACTAATTTTTCAAGCACTGCGAAGTAAAATTTTCTTTATATCCATTAATAAAAAAAACTTCCATATGTCGCGAACTTTATGTGTGACACTGTATGTCTATCCCAGTTATAATACGTTATGTAGTCGAATTTATTTTTGCTTTATATTCAACCGACTGGTGATTATGTAGAAATACTGGATTTCTCTGGTAGGAAGTTCAAATTTACAATGTTTGCACTTTCTGCCACTTCAGGAGATGTGTAAGATAATTCACTGTTACCATTATTTTCCAACATGTAACAGAGTGACGTTTTCAACAATGAATGATGCGAGCGAGAATGCTGTCACTCAACGACATTATTTCCGGTCACGAGCGCGAATGCTGTCACCTAATGACATTTTAAGGAAAATGTCAACTTTGTGTTGGGATTTGAAAGCGGCAAAGACTCCTTTGTTAACCGTTTGTAGAAAAACAGTTTTTCCGCAGGACTGTCCAAGTTTGCGAAATTGGCACGATCGGTGACGAGGAGCAGATCCGTACTGGTGTCGCAGTTCTCCTCCCACCTGCCCAACCTGAAGGACACCACCAAGCAGTCGCATCTGGCACAAGTATAAACCCGCCGTCCCGGACACCCTCACACCCCCTCTAACGTACACCCCCCAATTCTTTCCACGCTGCTCTGGATTGTCCGTGTCGCGGCAGATGATGAGTTTGACAGCTGACATAATGCCACAGTATCGGCAAGAGGCACCGAAAACGCCGCCGCACATCTTGCTACATTACTGCGCCTTCAAAGCAATATGGGACTGGATAATTCTCTGTCTGACCTTTTACACGGCCATAATGGTAATCCTCTTGCACATTTGCAAAGATTAGAAAGCCTTACAGATCAGACACTCCGCCCATTTCGTTTGATGTACTGACATCCGTTTTCATTAGGTTTGTTCTAGCAACGATTTCGAATAGTTTGCAATCGTTCGGAGCATGCGCATACTGATTTATGCGTTTATTAAATCATACTGATTGCAAACTATTCGAAATCGCTGCTAGAACAAACCTATTAACTTCGGACCTTTGAATTTTGCGCATCGCAGTTGGCGGATAGTCGTTGTCACCGCTGGAACTACTGATGTGCAATGTTGCCATTTCAGTAATGCATAATCAACACCAATATAAAAGATCTGTGATAAAAGGTTACCTACTTCTGAGTGATTTATTATGAACAAGTGGTCATCAGAAATTAGTGTCTATTAGAAATAAGATCATGAAAAATAAAACACGATTCAATTATCTATCGAATGATCAGAATCTAAATTCTTCAACTGTGATATAGTCGAGTAGTATAGTCATAGCGAAGATGGTGATATCCTCATCAAATGGAAAAATTTGATTGAAGTAAATAAATATCACTCAATATAAGTACTCACAGTTTTTCGTCCTTTGGAAAACAATGAAATTTGATATTCTCCGATTTATTCGTAGATGATTTGCAATCTATATGTAGACAGTTATGATTGTCGATAAACATATTATTGTATCTGATTCACATTTCAGATAATGAACACAACCTTTATAGCTTTGGTAATTTTGCACTTATCATGCGATCTATATTTTGATGGAAATTTTTGATGGAGCTTACGTATTTTGACCTGAAAAACACGAATTTCATAATATTATTGTGAACATATCTCTAGTTTTCGAGATAATCGATGCCAAAGTTCGAATTTCACCTTCTTCAACTGATAACCATCTTTCTTTTTGACATGTATTGAAGAGAGAGAACACTTATCACTGACTCGTGTTGCTATAAGGCAGCTATGAATCCACCTTTATTCGCTCAAGATTCGTACTGAGGTTTTCAAAATGGCCGTTGTTTATGTAGCCTTGTTTAAGAAATAATAGTAAAAATATGGAAAAATTACATATTTATGATGTTTCTCTTACACAAAAATAATAATTAACCATGGTAAATGCATGTAATATGTCCTGGGATCTAAGAAGATACAATACTTGCCCAAAAGTTGCCATACAAAGAAAGTGAAATTTCGAACTTTGGCATCGATTATCTCGAAAACTAGAGGTATGTTCACGATAATATTTTTGTTTTTCAGGTCAAAATACGTAAGTACCAACAAAAATTTCCATCAAAATATAGATCGCATGATAAGTGCAAAATTACCATAGCTTTTCATCTTGAATAATAGTTTATGGATAATATATTATACATTGCAGAAACATAAACCATCCGAAATACTGTATTGTGAATCGTGTATAACGAAAACATTTGTAACATAACCAACAAAATGATGACAACGATGTAAACAAAACTCGATCAATATTTTAGCGCCTGCACATATCTATAACTTGAACTTTAAATTATGCACTTTCGACATCTCTCTCTAATTTCATTCACTCTGTCTGACTGTCTCATCTGTAAGATTTTCTAATCTGTGACATTAGTGAGTTCGAATGAGGGTAGTCGAAATTAGAATAATTCTCTTTAGCGAATAATGAATTGATACTCTCAGGATTATATATAGTTTATTCATTTGGAAATCTGTAATTTCGATCTTATTACGGATCACCAAGGGAAAATTAAAGGCCTGCATGATAACTTATAATGTCAATTTTGTTTCAGTAACGAAGCTTTTAAATCAATATATATATTTTTACAGGACTCATGTATGTTTATTTCCCGCGAAATTTTATCTCCACTAATCGATAACGAAATGAAGATAAACTCCCATCGAATTTACCAACGAATTTCATATCAATTATTTTAAAAATATACAATTTCATCATAAAAATTGGATTATAGGTCATTGAGAAAGGCAATATATTCGCTCCATTTTTAGACTCATTACATCTCCTGAAAGTTTCAGCGACATTTTACTTCATACTCCTTGGAACTCAGAGATATCTGACTTCTTTGCTCCAATGGGCCATATCATATATGTTTTATCTTTCACTTCTCACGATTCTCAGAAAATATTTTTATTATGTGGGCGGTTTTTCTCGAAGGCATCAGAGTGGCCTTTTTTTGTCATTAATTTCATCCGTCATCTATTGAAATATGAGAAAAAACAGGCTGTTTAGTTTTGCCACAAAAAGGATGTAAATAATATTTCAGTTGACAATGTTCACTAAGCAGCGCAGGTCTTTCTACTCTATTTCCGGTTTTTTTTTAGGGCTAAATAGAAATATCTTTGAATGTTTCATTTCCGGTAATAATTTAGCAGCAGACGCTGTAACCCCAAAACAATGGTTCTGATTATATCATGAACATGGATTCAGTTATCTTTTTCGCCAGAGTCGACATTCTCGTTGTTCTTCACCCCGAAAGAAATAGAGACACTTTATGAGTTTAATTCAACTCTAGAAAATCTTACTCTGCCCCTTTCTGGAGCCTAATGCTCTATCTGATATAATACTTTTATCTACTACTTACTTGTTCAGTTCTCTTGCAAACTTTCATATGCAACAATAATAGCAATCAGATGCCTCATTTGGAATCTGGTATAAGTATATCATAGAAGCCTTTGATTTTCTGTGTGAATAACAAGATCGATCTTTCTTGATATTATTATCACGTGGAGGTGCTAAGTGCAGAATTGTCTAGACATAACAGATATTCCTCCGGTGTAAAAAAAAGATAATGAATTCCAGAATAGAGTTGTTTTTGATGAGTTGTTTCCACTCTCTCACAAAGTTCGATCAATCTACTGTTCGCGTTTCGAGTTCTTATGTCAATGAAGACAAATATTTTTGCTGAAGTTATCTGTTGAGTTCTCGAGTGTTTGCTCGAGACTGCTCGTACTTTTTCACTCACAAACTACTTCACATCACCTTTGTCAAAGCCTCCTTATCAGTTTGCCTGACTACCTATAAATCTCCAGCGTTTTCTTGAAGTATCACTTTGACCACTCCTACAATGACACTTGAATCTCTTTATTGCAGAGTGGTATGTCTGATCATTTTGTTTGATATGGTGACAGTTCCGAAAAATATTATTAAGTTTGTTATATTTGTTAATGTTTCACATTGAAAAGCAGTCAATGCAATTGTTTTTAAAAACATACTCATTCGCAATATATAATTTGGTTGCTTGAAATGGAAATATTTCGGTAACGCTAGAATGCAGTTGTGACTGTCAAGAAAATCAGTACAGAATGTAAATTTCAGAACTTTTTTTATATTTTGTCTTCTCTCAGTATGTTTCTCCATTTGATAATGAAGCCAATTCCTGTACCAAACTCCAATACGTTTGGCATATTCCTCAGGTGCCGTACAACGTGGCCTTCAAGAACAAAACCTCTGAGGATGTCTCTCTGCTGGTCGTGGATTCAATTGTGGATGTGATATTTTTCATCGATATAGTGCTAAATTTCCATACGACGTTTGTCGGACCAGGAGGAGAGGTGGTTTCTGATCCAAAAGTCATCAGAATGAACTACTTGAAAAGCTGGTTTATCATCGATTTGCTCAGCTGTCTGCCGTACGACGTTTTCAATGCTTTCGACCATGACGAAGATGTGAGTACAGGGCTAGATTATTCAGATTCAGAAGATGTTTGAAATACCAAATCGAAAATTCAAAGATAATATTACCGTTCTCATAAAGTTTTTCCATGCTCCTCTATATCACACCTTGCGAAACTTCGTTACGAATTTCACAACGTAATTATATATTTTATGGTTTCATTTGTAACTGGAATCTGAACGTTGCTTTCAAGAGTAACATCAAAATATCATTTGATTCCTGCTAGACATGGCTTTTACTAATTGGTTATCATTTTCAGTTCAACTTTCGATCCATTACTTACTCAATTTACGTTTTTATTTCGCCCGTTTAGCTAATAAGATGGCCAGCCCTGTAAAGGGGATTGGAGGTAGGAGCTGATAGATAGATTGATGGATAGATATAAGTATAATAGACGATAGATACTTGCTTAGAGATAGATGTCGAGTGTCAAGTTGATAGAGATTATGGTTGTTGTGAAATAACAGTAGATATTTGACCTTCCCTATAACATATTATGTTTTACATATAATTGTCTTATTTTATTCAATAAAAACAATTATTTTTAGCCCTGTTGAAAAACTACTTTTTGAGAGGTATCGAGAAAATTACGATTGAACATAACAATAAGTGAGATGGTGAAATCTGAATATAAATCAATTTCAATATTGAAAATATTTGCCATTTACGAATTATCAATATCCAAGGCGATCAATACACTCAGAAATACAGGAATTCAGAGACTGTTCAGAGAAAAATTCACCAATTACAGAGGAGTGAATAGATTTTCTTTCAAGTTGTTCATTTTCATCTGTTTTATTTGAAAGAAAATTATCAAACACTTGTCGTACATTTTCTATGGGACTAAACCGGTCTAAAAAGTGACAAATAACATTCAGAAATATCAGAATTGTAAAAAAGGCAATAATCATACAATAAACATTTGAAAAACATTAGAAATTGGTCTCACCCATTGATATGTTCAATCAAAATTTTTTTGTAAACTGTTGAAGTTATATATATACATAAAACATTAATTCGATATAAAATTCAAGAATGAATTAAAAAATAGGTGTTTACATTTGAAGAGATTAATTTGACGGTTGTAACTTCTTCTTGGGCTACCCTGTATACTTCAATACATCATGAATCATTGACAAGCTCACAATGTTCAATTCATATATTCGCGTTTTCAATATCAAAATCACTTTTTTAAATTTTGAAAGACCATTTTAGTATGATTACTACGGCTATCCCACAAAAAATAACAAACTCGTTGAGAATGTTTTACACTATTTCACTCAACTCATAAATTCGATTTATATAAAAAATAATAGTCATTGCTGCTGCACTAATCCCAAGTACCTCCCGAAATATCAAGGAAACATAAAATATTTTATGGGATAGGTATAAATGATGAAATGGCAAGGTATTAAATTCAGAATATTCCAGCATTTTCAAAGTTGTCGTCAATTTTATGTGAAATGTACATTAGATTTGAATCAGTTCGATGTTCGATATACATTATAGAAGCAGTGGAATAATGAAAAATTATGGAAGCAAAATTATGACAGCTTAATCTTGAAAGCCATATAGTTGAACAACACCTATACCATGTGGAACACTTTTTTCCTGTTCTAAATTATGGAAAACTATAATTATGTTGGAATTAAAACTGGTCTGACGGCCGGTTGCGTTGAGACGCTATTGCCCAAGGAGTCCAGGTTCGAATTCTCCGAAATAAAAATGTATCTACGTATTACCTTTGAGCAGAAGGATAAAGATTATCAACCGAAAATTCTTGGTAGATACCTAAATATCAATCCTTCGGACTGGCGGTCATAAACACTTCAAAAACCAAGTTACAGTATAAAGCTCAATTTATAAACTCCGCGGCTATAGCTACAGTTGAGGCTCCAGTTACTGTTCGTATAATGTGCTAAAACTAAACATCTGTTCATAAACTACGCAGCTGACGCAGGTGCCGTCAGATATCTTCTCAATACATTTTGGAACGGCAGCGTCAACTGTAGCTACGGCAGCGCAGTTTATAAATTGAGCTTTAATCGAATTTGGGAAGTCATGTACTGTAATTATCTATCTGAACTTCATGTATATAGGGATCTATCTTTTGTGATTCTTTTAGTCTGGAAATACTGAAAATCATGTGTTCGGGAGGTATTCAACAGAAATGTTGAAGAACTATCAACCTGCTGCAAACAAAAATCTGCTCGGGGGAAATTTCTAAGCCATAATCGAATGGGGTATTTATCAGGTGGCACTTTCAGGGAATCGGCAGTCTGTTCAGCGCCCTGAAAGTTGTTCGCCTTCTGCGATTAGGGCGCGTAGTGCGAAAACTGGATCGCTACCTGGAGTATGGTGCAGCCATGCTCATCCTTTTGCTGTGCTTCTACATGCTGGTGGCTCATTGGCTTGCTTGCATCTGGTACGTATTATTTGTCATTTTATACTGGGATGGTGGCCGAGTGCGCTGAGGCGCTGGCCTATGGCCCAGAGGGTCCGCAGTTCGAATCCTGGCGGCTATTGGAAATATTTACTTATTGGAGATAGGTGACCAACCGAACATTCTTGGTATCTAGATTTCAATCCTTCGGACTCTCCACGGTAGCTAGCCGAGTAGTGCTTCGGATGACACTCGAAACAATAAGGTCCCCGTCCTCATAACTCATAAAAGTCCTAGAGCCGGTTGCACGAAGATTTAACAGACGATTAAATATTTGATATTAGCAGCGTTAATCCCACGTTAAGTTAACAGAACGCTTGACGGGCTTTTATGCAACCGGCATCTAGACAACGAGGGTTGTAGGTGGTTAAAAACACTTTTCAAACACTTTTTCATGCAGTGCATCTCCCGTCTACAATAATAACTCGTTTGTTATTTGAGTTGGCATTTTGATATTTTCCATTCGAAAGATCATTCCGGGAAATTATTTTCCATTTAATATTATATTTGAGGTCCCAAAATATTATGACTCCATAATTATGCTGTGACCGGCAGATAATAGGTACGCTACATATTATTAATGAATTTCGACAATACGTTGTAATATTCCATATGTAAAATGCCGTTTGGAAAATTGAAATTCATGTGTAAAATTCCGTATGAAAAATTAAAAATCATGTCTCAAAACACACTTATTTGAAAAATATTGACAAATGTCATTTGTAGAAGTTATTGAGAACGACTATGTCGTATGAGTTTTGCAAGAAGTCTGGGACTAAAAATGATTATAAATTCTTGCTATACGAATTTTAATTTGCAAAGATACATGTTCACGCGATTCATGAGTTTTTGTAATGTTAAAATTCAATGAAATTTATGTTCGAATAATAAATTCCTTTTCACAGTTTGAGACGCAGTTTTAATTTTTTTCAGATTTTCTGCCAAACATATAGACGAAAAGCACTGTACAACGTCTTTGAGTGTTTCTTTTAATGAAGAAGAATGCACTTATCGATATTTGAAAAAAATTAATGATAAGAGATATTCCTATATAAAGCGTACTTTCTGCCGGCCACTGTATATAAATTTACATAGTTCCATCGTCTTTTGATACCAATAGTAATAGCAACATTATTCTTTCTATGCGACATTAAATTCCAAGTGTGGTTGTAAATATTGATTAGATGTCGATTCTGAATATATGAATATCCTTCACAAAATTGAAAACTCATTTCCATTGTTCTGGCGCCATTTTCCCTATTATCGATGTCGCAAAACTTTCAAAGTTACAATACTGTCGCAATATATTTATCTGGATTGCTATGCTTGAAACTACAAAACTTTGTTGTTGTTCTTCCTGTTCACATTATGCATACGATAAATAGATGATTCGGTGCATAGACTTCGAGTTAATATAATTCGATGTTATGCGTGGCATTAGCCAGGAAAGTCGTTCTCATGAAATTTTTCTGGTTCGTGACGTCACTATAGGTACTCGATCGGTCGTTCAGATGCCGATAACGGCGTCCAATACAGTTGGCTGTGGAAGTTGGCCAACATAACACAGAACCCGTACTCGTACGTGTGGCCGAACGATTCCAGTACGCCGGAGCTGATAAACGGACCCTCGCGGAAAACGATGTACGTGACGGCCCTGTACTTCACGATGACGTGCATGACTTCGGTGGGGTTTGGCAACGTGGCAGCGGAAACGGACAACGAGAGGATATTCACCATTTGCATGATGATCATTGCCGGTAGGTGGCGGCGTGGGTGCTGAGCGATGCGCTACCTAGCTGTGACTCGTGAAAACACTCGAGAGTCGGGGTAGGATAACCTATATTTCTGTTGGAAAGCCTATAGACAATATTAACCTCTGTTCTATTTACGTTTGTTTCTGGTCTCTTTCAGCACCTTTTCAGCAGAGTTATTCTGGTGAAATCTCATCGTTTTTTTTTCTTTTACTTATATAACCTACGCAACACTAATTACCGCACCCCGAAATTTTGCCCCTGTTGAAATTTGAATAACTTTTTTCTGATTTGAACAATTTGAATTGTGTTTGCACTGTTCGCTAGCTCAGTCCTTCAGCATTAATATCGTACTTCTTCGATACATGAGGTTATTTCCATAAAATTGCTCCAGGATGTTTTTTGAAACTGTGCAAAATTTCGGAAATTTCAAAAGGATCCCAAATGAAAAAAACAGTTTTTTTTCAACTTCAACAGCAGAGGCATGAAAATTATCTCATTACCTTTGGCCATCTACAAAATTATCTTCTTATCTCTTTTATTTACAGAGTGATCTCAAAATATATTTTATTTTGCTTTTGCAGTCATATCTTTTTTCCTCTTCAACCGATTTCCAAAATCTAAAGTTCATTTTGAAGCTGAAACCTTATATGAGAAGATATGAAGATTAGAATTAACTCAAGATGAACATTCAGGATCGAGGGTTTCCTCAAGGGTGACCCAAATCTGAAACACCCTGTAAATCACGACTGGGAGGAGAATTAAATTAAAATCAACTTGTTTTCAGAAGGATCTTTCACGCTGGATACGTCCAGATCTTCTTTTCTTTCAGTAGTCAAACATTGTGCGTGAGAAAACCAAATTGAAACGCCATGTTCTCAAAAAAAAACAGCCCAAAAAAATGCATGGTCCATAACCAACGTAACAAGAATCAGAAAAATTTGTCGTAGGTCTTTCTTTTCTGAAGATATGAGACTTCATAAAAAAATTCAAATTAAAAAAAAATCTGAATACACCAAAATTTCAGGGTAACCTTCTCACCCCCTATTCAAAGTCTTCCATCATGTTTTGGATTGTTTCAAAGAATTTAATTTTTCAGACCCCCAAAAAAAATTTTATACGTACGTGTATGAAGAATTTCTTTTTATTTATTTGATCAACTTTCTCCGCTGAACACAGCTATGGGTACCGCTTGTCTCGATTCAGAAAAATAACTTTTTTTCGCCGTGTACATCAAACTATGATATTTGGAGTACCAGAGTTTTCTCAGTAGTTTTGTACGAAACTCACGAGAATAATATGTGAAAAAATCACAAATTATTCTCACCCAAAGTAACCCAAGGGGGAAGGGAGGGGAAGAATTTTTTTTTAAATCCCCGATCCCGATATGGGGGTCAGGTGAAATACGTTTACCGATATATCTAACCGTTTGAACAGCAAAAATTTCACCCCCGAAAAAAAATTTGGGGGGAAGGTGTCAAAAATTGTTTGAAAGTTTTTTTTGTTGTGATATTTTTGTTTCGATCAAACAATGTTTTGGATATTTGTCTTCCTTTCCTTCAATTGAACGAGAGATGCGTGTGCAAGATGAAATATCAATGCGCAAAATATTTTGCACACGATACTGTGTGAAAAGTACCGCTAACGGAGTTTTCTGTGCGCAAAGACTCATTTTCTTGGGCAGTCGTATGGAAAGACCATAACAGTGGTGGAATCATCTGAATAAACTCGTTATAAACCCAGAATTAATCAATTCATCATCATCCTAGAATATATGTCATTATTCAAGGTCATCCTGCAGGATGAAAACTCAGCCCTTATTTTCAGCCTTATTATATGCAACGATATTCGGTCACGTGACCACCATCATACAACAAATGACGTCAGCAACAGCCAAATACCACGACATGCTCAGCAACGTCAGGGAGTTCATGAAGCTGCACGAGGTGCCGAAAGCCTTGTCGGAGAGGGTGATGGACTATGTCGTGTCCACTTGGGCGATGACCAAGGGGTTGGATCAAGACAAGGTACGTGCTCGGACCATGCGGAATAGGGTTGAACGATTCTCCAAGCATCTTTGTTCTAGACATTATATTTGAAAAAACACTTATGTGAAAATTAAAAACTTTGACCATTTGGAGATTATACACAACAGAAGGTGCGGAATCAGATGAGTTCTTTAGTTGAGTGCTTGGTTGAGTGTGAGCTTCATCCCCAGAAACTACCTCTAACAAGCATTGCGATAGTTTCTCTCAATTTTCTCATTCAAACAGAACATTATTTCAAAATGGCTCGACTCTAACCTCAATTTCTCTTCCCACATATACTCTGTTGGTGAACAACCCAATGAAGCATACTATGCAATTCTATAGATGAAACCCATCTAGGACTTCTATGCCTTCATCAAATAACATTGCAACATGGAGACTGGAAGAATTATTATTATTCAGACACCTTATGTTAACTTAGTACAATTAGTATTTTGATGAATAATTCATACGTTTTTAACTGCACTTCTGAATTAAATCTGTGTTGGTTTTTATTGAATTGAATTATGTTTTAATTTTAAAGTCAGATAAACGAAACACCGGTTCAACTATTCTACGCTTGAAGCGCTACTTCGATCACTCATTGCCCAAAATGCATTAGATGGTACAAAATAAATTTAAGAAACTTATTTGTATGAAATTTTAAAGGAAATATTTTTGTTGACAGTGAAATTTTCTGTGCGATAATTGTTTTTCAGAAAAAGCGAGAAAACAGAAAAACCACCATGATGCTTGTAATGGGTGCATGGTTAGGCTATAATTTCAATACCTATATCAAAACCTTATATATACATATATATACACATAAAGTTCGTGACATATGGAAGTTTTTTTCATTAATGGATGTGAAGAAAATTTGACTTCGTAGTTAGTTTGTGCTTGAAAAATGGGTAAAATACAGCATCTTTCCTTTTTTCATGTGCTACTCTGAACCTGTCAAATTTGAATTTTTTTTCGAAAATTCTCAAAAAATCAGTTTTTTTTTGAAATTTCAAAAAATGACAGAGAAAAAAGTTGCTCAGTTTCCAATTTTACACATTTGTTTCAAATTTGGACTCTCTACTGTTACTTCGACTTTTTTCAATTTTTTTTAATTTTTCGAATCTTTCGCTCTATCGATTCGAACGAAACAATTCAAATTTCATAATTTTGATGAATATGAGACTTCAATATCATAACTTGCCCAGGAGATACCCACATTGGCCTGTTACCAGAAATTAAAAAAAATGCATCTCCAGAAATTCGTCTTTGTTGTTGCATAGTTCATCTAGTTTTTTCTTTTCATTGTTAATCTGATGTGGATTTTCAATGTATGGACGTTAATATGTCAGTAATCGGATAAACGAATTTCTCTTCATTCTTATTACAATCGTATTTCTTTTTTTAATATATTTTTGTCCAGTTTGATTATTTTTCTGATCAATAATTCAATTACAAACAAACCCGAAATATCAAACTTTTCTGTAAACTAAACAATGACCTACAGTTTCTATTCAAAAGACTTTCGTTCTAGCGATTTGTACTAGACATGATATGAAATTTCGTGATTTCAAACAATACAAGACTTATGCAACATATCGGGATGAAAATAGTCGGTACTGATCAAATCGAAAAAAAAATTTCACTTAGTAGTAATCGAAGTGACAGTATAGAGAGTCCAAATTTGGAACAAATTTATAAAATTGGACACTGAGCAACTTTTTTCTCTGGTATTTTTCGAAATTAAAAAAAAAAACTGAATTTTTGAGGATTTTCGAAAAAAATGTCTAATTTGACAGGTTTAGAATAGCACATGAGAAAAGGAAAGATGCTGTATTTCACTCATTTTTCAAGCACAAACTAACAGCGAAGTCAAATTTTCTTTATATCTATAAATAAAAAAACTTCCATATGTCGCGAACTTTATGTGTGACACTGTATAATGGATCACCCGTACAAGTGGAATATACAATGTTTCGCTAGGTTCTCAATTTTTGCCCGAAAGACATGAAAGCTGACATTTGCGTCCACCTCAACCGGAAAGTTTTCAACGAACACCCAGCCTTCCGGCTAGCTTCAGACGGCTGTTTGAGGGCCCTGGCCATGCACTTCACCATGTCGCATTCGGCTCCAGGAGATCTTCTATACCACACGGGCGAGTCCATAGACTCTCTGTGTTTCATTGTGACGGGATCCTTGGAGGTCATCCAAGACGATGAGGTCGTTGCCATCTTGAGTAAGTTGAAATTGTTCCTATTGGTAAACGAATGGCTAAGGTTATATGAACTACAGCTGGAAGACGTCACCTTACTTTGAGAGTATTTGACTGCATAAATTCGTATTTCATAATTCAATGCTGATCCTAAATGTGTGTTCTCTTTCACTCTCAAAATAACCTACAATTCCCCTGCAAATCTCGACTGATATTTGGTCCCTATACAATGAAACGTAGCAAGTATACCTCCTCTCGAAGGTCCACATAAAATAATTACAATTTGAATAGAGGAAGTACACGTTTCCTGCAAACTTCTGAGGATTGGTAAGGCAACTAAGGAAGTGGTTTTGATTTCCAATAGGTACTTTCAAACCCATTGTAAGTTCAATATGATGTACCAATTGAACGATCCCGTGGGGAATTCGCAATATTGCTGTTCGTTCGTTGTATATCTAGTTTTCGATTTCAACATCCTCTGGGCGTTTTGAAACATTATCTTGATGATCATGTGGTTTATGAGCAAATTTATAAATTCGAGTATTTAACCATAGTCTCTAAATCTTATTTTCATTATATATAAGTAAAAATATATCAGGATACCAGATTGAACTGTAGTCAAAAACTGTATACTTATTCGTTGATCAACTATTTATTCGACAGAGTTTTTATTCTCCAAAAAAGAGCTCTAAGATATATGTGCAGAGCCGAATCGAGGGATTCTTGTAGACCTTTATTTTTGGTCCATAGAATACTGCCTCTGGCCAGCATTTTCATTTTGGAAACCGTTTGCTTGGTTCAAAAAAAATTTAAGGAATTCAGTCATGAGTCAGCGACACATAATACCCGCAACTCTTCCCACAACATTATACTTCCTATTCCCTCATCAACACTAACTAAGAATTCTATAATTTACGAAAGCAAGAAGCTATTCAATCATCTACCCTTGCACCTAAAGCAGATAGAAAATGAACAAAAGTTTAGAAAATCGGTGTAAAAATTTCTATTGGAGAAAGTGTTTTATAATCTCACCGAATTCTATCAGGGTACCTGATTTTAAATTAATGCTACCGATTTTCATTCTTGCTGGTTACAAATGTATCATCACCTTTGCAAACAAATTAGTGAATGTTCAGACCTATCTCTACTTTTTACATTTTTGCTATTATACATTTTTACTTCTTTATACAATTTTTATACATTTACATATTTTTTTAACATATCCATATTTTTATATTTGAATATTTATATTTATTATCTATATATGACTATGCTTTGTAAAACGATCTACACTTTGTCAATAAGAATTTATTCTTCAGACAATAAAGTACATTTTTGATTTGATTTGATTTGAACTAAGAGTCATACTGTTTTCCAGCAATAGTTCATGTTCTTGAATTCATTCTTCATGGATAAATTATTGGTACAGAAGTACAAGAGAGAGATACAACTCGTGTCGCTCTAGTATGTTTGTGTTTCATCGTAACAGGTTCGTTTGAGGTAATCCAAGACGATGCAGTTGTTGTTACCATTTTGAGTAAGTTCATATGTTTGATAGGTAATCCGCTACATCCGAGTAGGAATATATGTATTTCACACCGCTTCAGCTATTGCCATTTTCATTGAGCAACTAATCAACCAAACGGTAGTTTTCTTAGATATTATCGACTTGAGAATACATTTCTTCTGACGCTCTAGTTTGTGTTGTGACGTTTTTCTAGTCCGGGCACATATGAAACCGCCCTTATCGCACCATACACTTGTTCTGGGTTTGGTGACTATCTCTTCTTTCACCGTGGTGGCATTTGTGTCTCTCATACTTTTTATTTTTCAGGTAAAGGAGACGTTTTTGGCGACTCCTTTTGGAAGGACAACGCCGTTGGGCAATCGGCTGCGAATGTTCGTGCTTTAACCTACTGTGATTTACATACAATTAAACGAGACAAACTGTTAGAAGTACTAGATTTTTATCAAGCTTTCGCTAATAGCTTCGCGCGAAACCTCATCCTCACCTACAATCTGAGACATCGATTGATATTCAGGAAAGTAGCGGATGTCAAAAGGGAGCAGGAATTAGCCGAACGTAGGTAATAGACCAATTCGTTTACAATCCTGGGTACACTCTCAATTCAGTGTTCAACCCAATATTCAACGTTTTTTGCATTGATTCACAAAATTCACTTTATTTCATTCGTGTGACTTCTCTTCACTCCCTTCATCCTGTGATTGTTTGTTGTTGCCTCAGGAAAAACGAGCCTCAGCTAGATCAAAACCAAGATCACTTGGTGCGTAAGATTTTTTCGAAATTCCGGAGGGACCGCGGTAGTCACGTGACCACGCCCACTGCCAATCACTCGGACGTGGAGAAGGGGAAGGAGATATCCAAAGTGTTGTCTTCGACGAAGCTGTCTGCGGTAGCTGAGAAGGACGGGACCAGTGCGAATGGCGTCAAAACTACCCTTACGAAACCTGCATCAGGTAATTAAGAATTCAATATCTTTAGAAAGCTATTGAAATCTCTCAAATCCATTCCATTTTGAGGGAGAAATTCGTGTCAACTAATTAATTGCTCTTGGCAACTGGTTCGTATCTAAAAAATTTCGTGTTGATGGTCAAAGATGACACGAAACGTGAGCACTACATCGTTGAATTCGGAATAGAAAGTGCTTCTCATCCATCAAAAATCTTGCGAGACTTTTGCAAGAGTCTTGGTCTTGCAGGATATACTCTTGTTTATGGTATTGTTCTTGCTAAAGAGCCTTGAACTTTGAACTTGCTACAAAAATATGGTCTTGGTCTTGTAGACCAAGACCAGTCTCGCTCATCATTGAGAATCATGCATCAGCCTACATCAGCAGTGTTGGTGCATTACTTCGAATCAACTTTATTCTGTGCTGCGATGCAAACGCCTACCACTCAATATGGCAAAGCAACTCGGAGTTCAGTAATTTTCCAAGTTGTAACTCGGATTTTGATAATTTTCCGAGTTGAAACTCGGAATTTAGTGATTTTCCGAGTGGCAACTCGGAATTTAGTGCCAATTTTTAAATTAAATTAAATCAACACAGAATCATAGAGAGAAAAAAAAGAAATAGTGGTCCATCTACGCTTCCATAATATCCATTCCTCGTCCAGTTCCAGTCCTCCCCGGCAAATGGGGCAGGCTGCTAGGCTCGAACAGTCTCGACTCCAGCTCCGAACCGTCCACCGTTGCCCCCCCGCAGGGCTTCACACGCAGCCTCAGCGCCAAGGACCCCAAGGACAGGCCCGGCTCGTCATCGTCGGGGGGCGTGGGCGGCCCGCCCATCGCCGGCTCCGGCAACAAGGTCTTCCCCAAGCTGCAGAAGGTGTCGGCCAATTCGACGACGGGCTCCACCACCGCCACCAGGCAGGACACCATCGACGAAGTGGTGGGTGGAAGAGTTTTTGTGAAGAATAATTGTTTTTTAATATATTCTTATATATTTTATATATTTTATATATTTTATATATTTTATATATTTTATATATTTTAAATATTTTATATATTTTATATATTTTATATATTTTATATATTTTATATATTTTATATATTTTATATATTTTATATATTTTATATATTTTATATATTTTATATATTTTATATATTTTATATATTTTATATATTTTATATATTTTATATATTTTATATATTTTATATATTTTATATATTTTATATATTTTATATATTTTATATATTTTATATATTTTATATATTTTATATATTTTATATATTTTATATATTTTATATATTTTATATATTTTATATATTTTATATATTTTATATATTTTATATATTTTATATATTTTATATATTTTATATATTTTATATATATTATATATATTATATATTTTATATATTTTATATATTTTATATATTTTATATATTTTATATATTTTATGTATTTTATATATTTTATATATTTTATATATTTTTTATATTTTCAATATTTTATAAAAAAAATCAATGTTTTTTAAATTTTTTCATGTATTTCATTTTTCAAATTTATTTTTATATCTTCATTTTGTTTTTTCTTTATTTTTCATATGAGTAATTTTTGTTTTTTTTTAAATTTTCATTTTATTTTGTTATTATTTTTTTATTTTCCATAATATATGCGCAGGACTTCAGGGTGCGATAGCTCGCCCTAAAATATAAAAAATAGTTTATATTGACTCACCCTCTAAAGTGCACCATTTTAGAAAAACAGAAATCGTTTTTTGCGAATATTTCTACCGTATATCGCACAGAAGCCAGATTTTGTAAGCATTTTCTACTCATAATAGGCTATTTTTGAAAGATAAAGTAGTCTATCCAATTAATATATCAAACATAGTTTGAAATGAATATCTGGTAGACTACGAGCAGATAACAACTACTTTCCAGGTAAATACCACGCAGAACATTGAATTATATCTGCTCGTAGTCCATGCAATGATTCACACTGTGAATGCAGATCGCAAATGTTTCTTTCTTCATAAGACCGGTTTCGGTCTCATTGGCCTCCATCAGGGCAGGGCAGACCGTGAGATCTCCACTCGAAGCGTTGCCTGTCCTAATGCATTTTCGTCGCGTCTATTTGACTGCACTGAGCCGCGTTCCAAGAAAAATTTGGAAGTGGCGACACCATACGGCAGAAGAAAGAAACACTCCAGAAACAAATCTCCCAAGTTACAGAACTTGGAAATGGCTGAGAGCTCGACTAAGCTAATAAATGAAAAATAGAAAAGCCATGAATTGGACAAAAAATTTTTGAAAGAGAAAATAGTCTATCCAATTAAAATATAGTTGTTCACTCTTACATTCACATTATGTTTTTGGTTACGGAATATCAATTTGTTTCTCAAATAGATTGGAATTGATGTAATCAGCAAACGATTAACAAAAATAAGACAATAATATTTCCACAAAGAATCAATGTTCAGCCATCTGGGTTCACGAAAACACTGACTAAACGATCAAATTTTCTACCAAATACCAAAATTATCACACAATACTGAAGTATTGGCGAGACGATAGTTTCTCACAATTTGTTCCTTAAATAAAAATTCAAAATACCTTTATTTGCACATAAGAGTTTCAGAGACAGATATGATTTTTTCACTAAATTATTTACTTAGCTCGTAAACTTGAAGTCAATATTCTATATTAATCCAAGATTCTTAGCCTCGGTAACCAGTGGTATGAGAACATTGTCAATATGTAGATTTGTAGAATAATTTCATGTCAAAGTCTCTCGTACATATTAGATATTAGCGCATGATAGCATAGCTAAAGATTTCTTAGGATTAAATTTCAGAGCATGTTCTCTACAATAATTATTCAGGAGTTCCAAGTCGCTGTTCAACCTTTGAACTGCAACAGCAATATTTTCCACGTATATTGACACTGCATTTTATTTGCGTATCATCAGTATAAGATTGCATATCTGAAAACTCAATATCTCTGTATAAATCAATAATAACCTATTTTTTTTTCAATTGATCGAGGTGGAACTACCACAGTCCCTAAACCTGTCGCTGAGGAAAATGCAGAGCTACGACTGCGGTCTCAGGGACCCATTGAGTGCCACCATGTATCAACCATCCGTCCCAGATCAGATCACGATGACCGAATACAAGGAATTGATGACCAACCTCATGGATTTCAAGGTATCTATTTCTGAATTTTATAGATAGATCTGTTGGTTAGAATTTGATTACGAACTGAATTTGTAAAGAGAGATTGCATATATTATGAAAGTTATGAAACGTGGTTCCACCTCTTTTTTCTGATGATTCTGCTTGCTCTGCAACGGCGTTAAATATCATGATCTGGGTGGCCAATGATCCCCAAAACGGGATTTCACATTACCACGAATTGTTTCTTGCAGTAATTGAATTGATAACATTATGTGGATTAAGGTGCGTCTAATATTTTGAAGACTTTTTTTGGATGATTGAGGCGTCAATCACGTATGTTCCATTTTCATGTTCCCTTTAATTCCCAAGACATACACAAACACATGTTTATGAAGTTGAATGCTCAGGATCTGGAAGGAAATACATAAAATACGTATACCTCCCCATCCCCATTTCCTTCCACCCTCACGAGTATGCATTACCAAGATCATTAACATCGAAACATTTATTTTGGAGGCATGGTTAGTTATATTTTATGGGTTTAGCCGTTGAAGAAAAGTTCGATTCAAGAGAACAACTGGAGTTTGATTGAAGATGCTTGATTATAAAGAAGCTTCATTTCAAATAATGTCTTATTGATTGACCCAAAACTGACATACACCTTCATCCACATGTCTTCAATTCTTTGTTGGATTGTATGTCAATCAAGATAGTAAACATGAATCAGCACCATCAACTGTTTCTGCTTGACCATCCGCCTTTTCAAAGAAGAAAGGTCCGACGATGGAAAGTAATGGAAATAAAATGATTCACAACTGTTCCTACAGGTAGACGTGAAACTGGAGATTCAGAAACTGAACCAGAAGGTGAATCGAATAGAAGAAATGGTCTCGGAGCTGGTGAGGCGATTGGCGCCAGACAGCAGTTCCAGTTCGCAATCTCCCAACGAATCGTTCTCGAGGAACAAGTCTTCCATCACAGCCTCAGACATGTCGCAGGGCACTGGGTTAGGGCCCATCATCCTCAAGAAACGAAAAACCAGGACGCGGGTTCGTGGAACACCATTGGTATGTATAATTGCAGTTGTTCTTTCACCTCCTCTGAGAAAAATAAAGAGGACTCACGGCTTCGAATACCTCAGATTGATGCATGTATGTCTTCATGATAATAGTTTACTGCGTAACAATGAAAGAGTTGAATAGGTACTGGTTTTTCGAAGGGAAGATATAAATAAACTGTGAAGAAAGTCAGGCAGTAGTGTTCACGGGAAATAAAAAATATAAGTGCAGCATTCAGATAATGACCATATAACAAAAAAATACAAATAAAAATGCATTATATTCATCAAGTTAGAGATTGAATAAAATATGAAGGCGTCTGGGTTGCAGTCAAAAAAACATGTAACGCAAAATTCTATCTTCAAATTTAAAGGCATTTGACCTTGAACCGTAAAAAATTTTCGCCTGCTGCGCTTCTTTTGCTCTACCTCTATTTTGGCACCCATTGGACAAAACAAAACTTAAAGCTTAAGAGTGGGCAATGGGACGCGCAGAATACCGAATGCAGCACTCCCGCTCTTGACTTCTCATTTGAACACCAATCAATATTTTCATGATTTTTTGATCCCATCATGTAGATAAAGGATCAAGCTAGGGAGGATACTATCTCTTTTTTCGAAATTTCGAAAAGAAAAGATATAAAAATATATCTGAACATAGCAAATTTTTAGCCAATTTGGCGAATCAAAAAAAAATATTTCTACATCAAATAATCAATTTTGAGATAGCATCCTCCCTCGGTCGAACCTTCATCTTTCTACACAAAAAAAAATCAGATCAAAATATGGATTAGTATCGTCACAGGAAGTCAAGAGCCGAGGCTCTACAACGTCAGAAATACGCACGATTTATCCGATGATATTTGCGCCCCCTGGTGAAACTCAACGAAGTAGATTATAAACACGATACAATCGATAGTACGGGTGATATTATGAAATTAGAATAGGAAATAGAAATTTATATGAATCAGTTTGCTAGGTTTGCTAGTAAATATGGTATATTATATGTATAAAATAATTATACATTGCGTGGAAAATAAAAATATTCTGAATTGTTCACAATGAAAAAATTCTCATACATAATGAGGAATAGGTATGTATGATATTCAAATAAGAATATTTATATATACACCCAGAAGGTATACAATATGAATGAATAGAAACCTATCGACAAAGGTCGCTTCTATTTACCGGGGATCGATTTAGGATTTATCATTGCGATGATTTGAATGTTGAACAGATCTCAATACGTAAAAGTAGAGAGGGAACAGTATAAATATGAAACCGTGTTGTATTTAACATTGTATAACATATTTTTCAAAGCACAACTTAACGCCCAAGTCGAATTTCAAAATAAATCATTAATAAAAGTTTTTCCCATATGATGCGGACTTTATGAAGGACACTGTATATAGCACATCACTGAAACTATTTGAGTTAAAATATTCCTGATAATCCCAAGGTCCTATTGAGAATTACAACTCTTAACTCCATATAATAACCAAGAAAATTTCACACCTAACACCAATCAAACCTATATTATGTATCGTTACCAAAGCAACTGAACAACATTTCCGGAAATTTTTGTTTCCTTCTTCAAGGAAGAAGCATGATATTATAACACTGGAAATTGTTTGACGTTTATTAGGTTATATTACATTTACATTTAACCTCGCAGATATTAGGTACCATTTCGAGTTTCTTGTAAGAAAGTATATTTCTACCAACTTCAGCGGAATGAAGTGAAGAATAATGTTTTGAACTACCAGCAGTTACCTCATCATTATTTTGCGTAACTAAGATCGGTATTTTGTATTTTATTTAGCGTAATCCTAACTGGAATGTTTCTGTGGAATTTTCTTACCGAATACTTATCTAGCTTCAATTAAAAACAGAAAATTATTTCGGTATTTGTTCACTTATCATGCGATGAATATTTTGATGAAACTTTGTTGATACTGACGTATTTTGACCTGAAAAACACGAATTTCATGATATTATCGTGAACATATCTCTAGTTTACGCTCGTCGTACTCCAAACAAAACAAATCCGGAACACTGGCTATTCTATCTGCTATCGCATAGATTTCGTAAAACAAAATTTCGAGATTGAAGTCGGAATTTCCGAGTTTGAAGTCGGAATAAAAAAATTCCGAGTTTAAAGTCGGAAAAAAATAATTCCGAGTTTGAAGTCGGAAAAAAATATAATAATAATTTTTTTTTTTGCGAGGGATTTGGCATTGGGAGACCCGTTTGCCACAGAAATTTCCGAGTTTAAAGTTGGAAATTCCGAGTTTAAAGTCGGAAATTCCGACTTTGAAGTCTGAAAAAATTTAAAAAAATCTCGGTGGCCCTTATACGCTTTCGTACTTTTGTTTCGGCTTCAGATAGGCTGTCCTTTTTATCGATATTTATGAATAGCGTCTTATAAAACTCGTATCATAATATACTATTTCAGGTGCCGACAACCAGCAGCGAAAAACTCTCACCTCCTGGCAGTTCATCTCCGACCAGTCCGGTAGAACCCAAACAGATGCTAGACGATTCCGTTCAAAAACTGTCCCTGAGAAAACCGAAGGATTTCGTGTAGGCGACCGAAAATGCCCTAGCCAGCTTTTTTGCCGAAGGCCACTTGATCAGGAGCAATTATCCAACCTCTGAGATATTCCCGAGCGAATGCTTCGACTGCCTGGAGTCGTTCCCGAGGGATTGAATCGTTTCTCAGGTATCAACGAAGGATTTATTATAACGAAGAATAGTTTTCTGCACATTTCTGAATGAAATTAGCAAAGTGCGTATCGATTGCACGAACAAATTATTGAAGGAAAAGCTTCCGGGACTTGAGACAGCTGCAACTTTCACATCATTTTTGTAAATTTATCAGTTTTAAGGGAATATTCTTGCCTGTGGAATTTATTTTTACCATATTTGTAGTGCATTCACAGTGTCGAATGCTGAATATAATAGATACAAATTATTATTTAATTATGAGGATTTATGTTCACTGTTCCAATACATATATTATACAGAGTGTTTCGAAATTCGATCGACAAAACTATACAGGAGTTAGCTCTCGTAATTTGTTGAATAGTGATTAGTAGTAGTTTAACTTTAGAAATTGAAATAGTGTTTTCGCGATAACTCAGAACCCGCGCTTCCATTTGAATTCGATAAGTGGATTCAACTTGAGAATTTTCAATTCCAGACGAAAATGTCAAGATAGTTTATTCAGTGGCAATGTTAGGAGGTTAGGAATAAAAATTTCCGAACAAAACATGGTTGGCATTGTGAAATTTTAGTTGTACCACAAACTAAAACGTTATTTTGGTCACTTCCAAATTCAATTGATTTTTTTTTCTCTGGGGTCATTATTTGAAGTGAAACTGGGAAAGAACTGAATCCATCAGGCTACAACGAAAATAATACTATCTAAGTACTTTTTTGTTTTTTCTCGGAATGACCCATCATTCCATCGAGTCTCATCGTCTTTTTCATTCTGAATTGAATGATGTTCAAAGCGTTGCCAGTGCTAGTACTTTCGTACCAGATCTAGTACTTTTCAACCTTGCCTGGAACGCTAGTACGCCTGAAACAAAATTAGTACGTTTTCATGTTTTCTGACTTGAAACAAAAAGTCTCAAAACATAGGTAACTGAAATGAACCAAGAAACACAAAAAGTGCGATACCTTCGTCTCATAAATACGTTATTTGTGCTTATTTTGTTTCATGTTATGTAGTTCATAGGTCAATACTCATTACTTTTTAACGTCGCAACTGGCAATACTCGCAATCGTCGCATAGTCGCAATGACATTGTGCAGTAATGGACAGTATAAAATTATAATTTTTTCAAATAAATCTTCTTTTGTTTACATATTCATTGATAATTTTGCTCTAACCATGCGATCTATCATTCAGCGAAATTTTTTTTAATCATGTGTTTTGACCTCACAGTAATCCGAATTTGGTGATGAAATCGTGAACATACCATTACTTTTCCACATAATACATGCAAAAAATCAATATTTCACCTTCTTTTAATGATACCTGTTTTTCTTTTTGGCTTGCCAGACAAAGAAGGTAAAATTTTCAACTTTGACACATATTCATTGAAAAATAGATTGCATGATAAGTGCAAAATCACCATGTATTGAAATTTTATAATTCTGATCTAGTACTTATTTCGAAAAATAGTACCTTTTTCGGTGGAGTTTTAGTACTTTTTGAGATGCAGGGATGGCAACGCTAAGTTCAATAGTTTCACATTGCAAATGGATATCGCCATCCATATTTTTTGACAAAATTATTCAATTATACCCCCAACAGTGCCACTGATGGATGGCTGTCTGATTCTCTGGAATTCTATTTTTATTCCCTAACTTTCTGCATCTCAATTACTGAGGACATGAGAGACTTATGTTCATACCTTATTATTCATCAAATCACGAAAGCAATGATGGAGCGTTGTTCGTCAAATTTGGAGACACCCTGTATAACAATAAGGTTATAATCAAAAATATGAAATTTGAACTATTGGTATCGAATCAAATAGGTACTGAATTAATTTTTTTATAATAATCTATTATCACCCATTCACTCTTGCCTTCTAACAATTATAGAAATATTGGATATAGTTGATTTTAAAGGAGAAATAGTCTATCCATCAATTAAAAATATCAGACATAGTTTGAAATTGAATGTCTGGTACACTACGAGCAGAAAACAACTACTTTTCTACGAGCAGATATAATTTAATGTTCTGAGTGGTATTTGCCAGGAAAGTAGTTGTTTTCTGCTCGTAGTCTACCAGACATTCAATTTCAAACTATCTTTGATATTTTTAATTGAATAGACTATTTTTTCCTTTGAAATGTTTGTCCATTTCATGGCTTTTCTATTTTTTTAATATTGTAGATGTGGGAAAACGCCTGGACAGGTCGATTTTAGTTTCAAGGGCTACATTCTGTTGTCCTAAATTGGTTTTGGGTTTCGGTGCTTCATGTAGGACATCAAAATGTACCCCTCCAAACTGAATACCACGAGAATTCCAATTTCAATTTTCGATGGGCCACCCTGTATATTCGAAACACGTCGAATAAAAATTTCCTGGTGTATATTAGTCCTTCTTTTAGGTTATAGAAATGTTCGGAACTTCTCCCTTAGATATTTTTGTAGGATATGCACTGAAATACTTCTTGTTTTCCTTATTGACATCTCTATAATTAGTATCTCTATAATTAGTATCTGTAGAAATTGCACAAAAATCAGACTTCGAGTATTCAACATAAATGGCCCTCGAAGTCACAAATACTTCACTTCGATTTGACCATTATCGTATATTGTCTATATGAGTAAGCGTTCTCTTTCTCATAATATTTCACTATATGGAACATAACAAATCTGTTGAATCACGAAATCTATTTTCAAATTTTCAAGAAACAATCTACCTCTTAAGCTATCATCGCAATGCAAAACCTTTGAGTCCGAACAAACATAATATAATGTAGTAGTTTGATTAGTGCAATAAAAGAAAATCAACCCTTACGAACATGGTACGATTTGTTTATGTTGTGTACCAAAGAACTTACTGTATGTATATATAATAATAGATAATATCTTTACTCCAATGAAAGTTGCATCTTTTCCCGAGGTTTTTCATCGATTCTTTATTCGTCCATCAGCTTTCTCTACATTATCACCAAACGGGTGATACGCTCATACATGAATTGAAATGTTTTCTGTCGGTTTGATGAAGGAAAATCGACAGATTTCGAATAATTAATGAAATGTAATATATCTAATATATCTACGAAATTGTTGCCAGCTGCGATATTGTTTGATATTTAAAATAAAATTCTTTATCGAAATGAATGAGCTCGTTTTCGTTTTATTATAATAATTATCACCCCAAGAGTTGCCAAGAGAGTTACTGTGATACAAGCACGCTGCAAGCGCCCTCTATCGAACAAGAGAAACAAATACGTATTCGACGTGGTAAGTACAGTGACTCTATGGTGAGGATATCTGTAAGGATATCTATTCTATACCCAAAGACAGGTTTCTGTCACCAAGAGCAGTTGCACTTTATAAATTCTCTGGTAGATGGCGGAGTAATACACTTTCCAAATTTGTATTCCACAGGTGAGTAGTAGGGATGACCTGTGAAAAATATTCATATTATTTCATTCTAAAAACCAAAGTTTATGTGAATTTCGTAAAAATGAAAGACCATGCATATCAAAACTCATCTGTAGATCAAAATTCAAGTCATTTCTTCAAACTTTTTTCAGATATTCAATTATTAAAAAAATGGAGGGAGATTCCATTTTGAAAGACGCACCCGTTACCAAAAACTCTTTGAAAAGTGCATTTCCTGAAACCATCTATTAGTCTGAACATCTTGGTTCCTGAATAAGACGTCTCTAAGATGTCTTTCTTCAGACGTCTTGAAGATGTCTGATTCTCATGTTATAAATACGTCTCAAAGAGATCGTAATTATATCCATGAACGAAAAAATAGTAGGTACTTTGGGAAGATCAGAGTGATACATTGAACAATTTCGCTGATATTTGTTATATTTATCTGGATTCCATAATTCATTTATCAATTTTTTTGAAATTTATTCAAATGGAACCTCTGTCTAGAAGTGAAAATACAAATCAGAAGTGAAAGTATGTCACTTTTTATTTGGAGACTATCACTTATTCAACCAATTCTCAGTACTTATCTATTACTGAGTAGATGAAACCTAGCTACAAGTTCAGAATTTTGAGATTTGCACCACCCTGTATTTGTTTCTATTGAATGTCAATAGATAGTTAATAGAATGTTGAGGTAGGGACATGCAAGCCGTTTTGAAAAATGAATAGTTTCGACATAAAAAATTACTAAAATTGAAATCGATTTTTCACACCCTATATCTCTGTAATCATCCACCCTAGTATGATAGATCGACGAAATCAGCTCTTCAGGGAGAATTCGAGAATGTAACAAAATACAGGGTGTTCGTTTGATATAACAAAGTTGTTGCTACTTTTCGGTAGAAGCGGCAACGCTGAAAATATTTTAGATCGATAGAACAAATCTGATTATCCAAGAAAACAAATTTCCAGAATAATAATAATTATTAATTGTATTGTATATAAACACCTTCCTAATTGTTAATTCCTAATCATTAATTATTAATTCTTGGTTGTTAGTTTAGCAGAATCTATAAACCCAGCACAAGGGTTAAGAAAATGGTCAGAGTTGATTACCCTATATTTAGTGGGATTTTGAGGTAATAACAACATGTTTGGTGTTATATTTTTCAAATTCGAAACATTATGTTACTCACCACGTATTACCACGAGTATTACCAAACTTATTCATATTCAGACCTTTCCTAAATAGCAAGACACATGTACTGGGGAATCCGTTGTTGCTATCTTTTTTTAGCTCAATTTATAAACTCCGCTGCCGTAGCTACAGTACAGTTGACGCTGCCGTTCCAAAATTCATTGATGATATACCTGGCGGCAACTGCGGGGTTTGTGAACATATGCTTAATTCGCGAAAATCACGAACCAATAGATGGCGCTGCAGAAATGTCAAAAACTTGAGATGAAGGTGATAAACAAGCATTTCACTATGTTTTTCAATAATAATTTGTCAACTTTTGATTCATATTTTAGGAAAGAATTAACGAATCCAAAATATTTGAAAGGGTGCTATCGTTTGGTTATTATTTATAGAACACAAAACAGGTATTTTATATGAGGTTTATGGATTTATTATGTTTTTATAGGCTTTTCAAACCACCTCTGCGAAATCAATGGGGCCACTAAGGTATTTGTATTTCAATGATTTATCTTTATATTGTTATATTTCCAGAATGCCCAATATTGGGATGAGTATCTAAAGTATATCAGAAATAAGAAGAAACCATTAAAAGAACGAGAAGCATTGTTCAAAGCTGGTCACATCATACTTTGTGGGATAGATATGGAACACACATAAATAAACTACTGTTCTCAAACTTCAGCTCTAAGGCAGTCCTCATATGAAATTAAAATGATTGTATGGAGAAGTTAGCAGTGGAAGTGTGAATATATCTGTTTTAAGCTGTAATTTTATTCTAACCCAAAAAATAGATGATTACAGACAGAAATAAGTTCAATTAACTTTATTTTCTGAGAAAAGTAAGTGTAGTGCATCTGCTCATATTGAGATATCTTAAATAGGCAACACAAGTTATTATTTTCGAATCCACAATGTACTTATAGTCCATAATAAAAAGTATTTTGTATAGATACATAGATAGATAATCTCTGGTATGTACCAAGGAAGTTAGAGAACTTATGGTCTACCAGTCATTCAAATTCATTTCTCTCAATAAATACTTATCCAATTCATGGCTTATTCATTTTAAATAAAAATGTGATGACTTTGAGATGTTCATTGAAGTAATTGCATTCTTTTTGAGCCTATCTCTTGGTTTAACTCTCCTTCTTGATGGTCCTGAAGTGAAATCAAGGTTTTCATCACGAACAATAAAATAGACAACACAATACCAGATATTATTTGTTTGATTCTACCTGAAAAGAGACATACCATACCTACCTTCAATTTGGCATTTACTTCAGAAATCTACTTCTAGGAAGTGCTTATTACAAACGTAAATGTTTGTGGTAATAAGTTTTTCTATTTTCAACATGATATTCTATTTTTTACACAATCGTGAAGTTGAAATTTTGGATTTTGTGCCAAGGGAACGATGTCTGTACGGTAGGAAGAACGCTGAGGTACTGAACAAATCTTTCTCGATTTCGTCTTTACGACCATGTGAACTGGCTGCATGTTTCAATAATATCAGTAACCAGCTGATAAGCACGAAAATAGTCCGAAAACTATTCACAATAATTCAAATTCATTGAAAATAATGCGAAAGCCTAGCAAATGCAATGCTAAATTGCTTCATTTATCACCCTCGTTGTGCTTCGAAAATTTGACACCAGAGGCCACCCACTTCGTGATTTTCGCGAATTTCAGCATATTTCATCTACGAACAGTAACTGCAGCGTCAACTGTAGCTACGGCAGCGGAGTTTATAAATTGAGCTTTAGAATGATTCAGATGTTGGCTTCATCGCTTCAAACAACTACTGTAGCAAGGATTGTGCGTTTTTCATCTATATATAGTATGTTATATGATCGGAGGCTCGAATAGTTTGTTGGCTATGCCGCCTGTAGCACCGACGCGGTACCCCGAGAAGAAGAAGAAGAAGAAGAACCCCTCATTATCGAGATGACCGCAGAGGCGCGTCGATCGGGTCGACTCGACCTTCTCTTCGTGATTTAGTACGCACACCAAACTATTATCGTAACGCCTACCGCGCCTTGGGCGCCGCGTATTCACAAAACAAACATCTTCATTGTGAGCAACTCCAACTCGTTATTTTCAATAAGTCGATTCACATTTTCAGATAATCTGCGCCAACCGTTCATATATCACGGGAGGCTGCGTTGGAGGGGGAGTTGCGGCTATAGCAACGTGGATATAGGATGGTGAAACAGCTCTTCAATTGTTTCTACGAAAAACTTGTAGACCGTTTGAGAAGGTACTATTTCCACGACTTGAATGAAGATGGCGGTGAGATCGATTATCGAAGAAGATTTCTGTTGCTCATGTATTTATCTGTGGTTCGCATCTGACAGACATGAGTTGAAATGACATCAAAACACAATATTTTCAGTGAATCTGGAATAATTATCGATATTTTGACTCTTCT